>OY288110.1:24151261-24611261 GCA_958431115.1 Syrphus vitripennis
AGTCGAAAAATTACGTTTTAAATTTCATCTTCCAAACTTTCATCATAATTCTGGTACCTAGATTTGTTTTTTCTTTTTTAATGTAAGATGCTTTCGTAATTCATAGCTTTATGAACTAGACCTTATAAAATATATGAATCAATACAAATTTATTCCTGTTTTTCTTTTAAATACGAGTCCAAAATAAATAAATTCAACCGGCTAAAATGATTAATAAAGAAAACCACAGGCATAGTGAAGCGATAGCTATAAACTTCTTCGACCGACAATGAGTCGCAGCAGAAAAATTACCCAAGCGGCATTTGTAGGGTTTTGTTTGGGATTTTGAATAAATGGTTCTTGCATATGGTTCAACTTAATTTTCCCTAATAAATCAACCTCAATCATAAATGTTTTATTTTCAAAGTTTTAAAATATGAGAATCAGAGTGATAATTTTATTACCAATCAGTAAGGTATTTTTTAGAATATTTTTGAAAAGTTTTATAACTAAACTTCTTAAAATAATAATTTTTTAAAATAAACGTATAAACTGTAGCATTTGTAAGGTTTATCTTCTTTTAAATGGCTGCTGAAATGGCTTGGGGTCAAATTTGTCACGTGATTATGTGTTAGCAAATTTAAGTACGACCAAATACACAAACCTTTTTTTTTAAATCCCAAACAAAGCCCTACAAATGCGATAACAAAATTTCCCTACACGTGTTTGGTGTTCATTCGAAGCAGTTTATATTTTCAGCTATAAATGATTTGAAAAGAAATAATTTAATAAAAACGAACTAAATATTCAAATAATGATAAATAGATGCAATTAATTTTTAATGTTTTGTTTCTTTGAAAATTATAATTCCACAATACACAAAAATTTACCCAAAGCTTAGAAAAAAAAATCCCTCAACGCTACCGTATTTATGAAACTAGTTGAAATTAAAACTTAATTTTTCGACTGGGAGGTTGGCATCTCCTATAATCCGGCTTCTCGGAGGTGTAATTGTAGGATGGTCTGAGGATGGGAGTTCTGTGCTGTGGGTCAGTTCATGTTGACGGAACGTCCGCACTAAGCTTTCCATCAATATGGGTGCCATGGAGGAGTCCAAGGTATTCAGGTTGGCTAAGGAGGGATGAACCGGGCCAGGGGCGAAAGCCAGCAGCCAAGAGTCCCCGTGGTAAGCAGTAGTGGGATAGCGTACCGGAGTGGAATGCCATGGCCAGCCTTTCCAACATGGTCAGACTACAATTTTTTTTTTTTATATATTTTTAATTTATTTATTTTATTAATAATATAAATAATATTTTTTAGATACATTATTTTAGCTTTGTTATTTGTCTAAAAAATAACGGTTAATTGTAAGGCGGTGATGCTGAAATTTGCTCAGTGGTTACACAATAATTACTTATAAGCATTAACCAGACTGTCAGTTGTATTGTACAAAAAATTAACTTCAAAACTGATGCAGTTTTCAGCTAAGTACAAACGATTGTCAGGGTTTACAATATAGTCAGAATTGCCAATGCTCTGACAATAAGTGACAATTCGGATAAAAGATGTTAACATTTCCGACAGTTAAAAAAATTGCCCGCAATTGTAAGATGTTGTGAATTAAGATATCTGACAATGACTAATGAGTCTGACAATGTGAGCTTTCAAAATTTGTATAGGAAAAATATTCTGCAAAACAGAAAGAGAAGAAATGAACCTCATAGACTTTCGAGAAGTAATTTTTAAAGTTTAGTTGTGACAGCTGATTATTTCTCACATTTACTCGTATTCAAGAATTTTTATGAGGTGCTCATGTAAACGTTTATCGGAAAATTATGGGGTTTTTCATTTGTAAAAACAATCAATTATTTTTTGATTTTTATCTGTAAAGCTGATTTTGACAACTATAGCGTTTCATTCGGCAGAAACAATTGATTATTTTTTTTGATTATAATCAATTTTGCAGATCTAAATTTTTCGAGAGATTTACCCCTCCATGATCTAAACCCTTATACAATTTGTATCTGTCAGTTTAATTAAAGTGGTTTGTGATTTGTATTCCAATTTTTTAAATGATGAGGCCATTTCACACCGAGTAAAAGATTTCGTCAAGGATGTAATAAATAATTACTCCGAAAAGTCCCATTACTAATGGGACTATTGATTTTTTTTCCTGACGAATGGAATACAATTAATAATTGATTTTTTTTTCTCACTTTGTTGGTGTTATGTTTTGTCGGTAAAAATATTGTCGGTGTAGTTGTCAAATCTGCATCCAAATTTGTTTTCATTTTTAAAGTGTTTAACAACAATTTAACGCAGAATAAAAAAGAAATAAAAATGAATGAACAGTAAGTTTAGACTTTTTTCTTTTTTTAATTTTCTAGAAAATGGCTCAAAAGGGGTTGCTCCAAAACCATAAATTAAGAATTTAAACACATCGACTGATTTGAAGAATGTCGGGATTTAACTTATTCTTACCAAATTCTAAGAAAATTATATATGCAACTATAAAGAAAAAAAAACAAATCATTTGTTTTTATATAAAATACAAATTTATTTCGGAGCTATTATTATTATAACAATAATAAATTAAATATATACACATTTTCTTAAATCTTATGCAAAAGAAAAAAAACTTATTAGTTTTAATTTTTTTTTTAATTTAATTGGAATATTAATTTTTATGTATCGATAAATTAAAATTCCAAAATATTTTTATTTTATTTCGTTCGTTGTTTCAAAAAATAACACTTTTTAAATTTTAAATTAAAATATTTGATCCTCTCATCAGACTATTTCTCATTTTTATTTCAAGATTAATAAGAGGTTTAAAATTTTATATCAACATTTTTTTTTTTTTTTCAAATTTTGTTTAGTTAATGAAAGCTTAGGAAAGTTTGGGAAAATACTTTTTTTTTTAGTTTCACAATAAAAATAGTAAAGCTCAGAATAAATAGAAAAATAAATAATAAATAGAAATATAGATTTAAATAATAAGTTTTACGGCAAATTGGAAAATAGTCCTTGATACAATGGGCCTTTTCACAATCGCCTTTATTTTTTTTTATTAATAAAACAATAAATAGAAATGTTTAGAAAAAATAATTTGGTGTGCTCGTGTGTGGGGGTTGCCTTATAGGCATAATTTAAGGTTTCGGACTTAATTCACGTACGCCATACCAAGTCCCTTGCGATCAAAATGCCGTACCCGCACGAACAGGAAAGCGGCGACTAGTGATGCCACTGCCAGGACCAGTAACAACATAACCAAGCCTCCTACAAAGCTTGGCACTGACATGCAAATCGTTTCGGCGTCGGCAGATCGCGCTGATTGTATAACCACCGTTTCGTTGTTGGAATTGCTGTTGAGAGCGAAGTTGACATCACCTGGGGCAACGACTTGAATCGTTCGACTTGTGTTGACGTCTGTCATCTCTTGGGTATCGCGTTTGTAGATTCGTGGTTTGACCACTAGTTCCATGGACTCGAAGTCAGTTTCCCGACGCCTACGTACTCCTCGAAGATCGTCCAATCCTTCAACAGATCGGGGACGACCGCCTAGTGAGACCAAGTTACCACCTTCGATATCGTCCTTCCTCTTCATTGTGCTGTAGCCAGATTGGCCAGGTAGTGGAGGAGGAGGCAGGTGCAATTCATTGGATCCCTGTGGCGATGGTGAACTAACAAGATTAGACTCAGATGTGGTGACAGCTGAGGTTTGAGCCTGTGGCGATGGAACGACGTCAGGTTGGTTCTCGGAGTAGGCGCCTGTGGCATCGGCTGGGTGTCTTGGATCTGGGTAAGCTGCTGGTGGTAGACCACCGAGTCCGAAATCTCCTCTCTCATATCCATCTGGAGCTCCATATTCTGCCGATAGAGCATTTGGTCCGATCTGTGGTACTCCATACTCGCCACCACCGATAGATGGTCCATGTCCGCACTTAGGTTCTGGACAATTATAACGGCACACTTGGATTACACATTGGAAGTGAACGTTCATTGAATCAGGGAACTTAAACGCTTGGAAGTAAGCAAACGACACCACAGACGCTGATGGACCGAAGTTTTTAATCTTCTGGAACTTGCTCATGATCTTCGGTCTAACCACACATCCACTTTGATCGACCAATTGAATTGGTGCCCTCTTACCGTCATGAGCCACACAGTTCCTCACCAACATATCAAATTTGTTTTCATCATCCTTGATGGCCAACACCATGGTCATTGTCTGACCGATCTTGACAATACCCGAGACCTCTGAAGCCCATGGTCCCTTGCCGACTTGAATTTGCATCCAGCATTGGAGATTGTCTCCCAAGAAATTAGCAGTCACTGCATGCAACATGTCAACTTGGAATGGCCTAAACGTCACAGCCTTTTCATAGAAATCATACCACGTACAACGGAGCTTCCTAGCCTGATCCCAGACCTCCTGAACATATGGATCGTATTGAATAATAATCGTATTTTCCACATAGCTGCCCGATGGTGTTGGAGATCCAAATCCGGCTGCATTGTGATTCGCCGAACTACTCATGCCACAGCTATTAAGGAAGATCTCAAATGTCGCACTCAGATGTCCTGTGCCTGGCTTCAAATGAACACAATGCGAATCACTGTAGAATCCCTTTGAGAAAATCATTCCGTAGAATGGCCTATCGAATTCAATGTTGACACGCATGTGTGTCTTTTCACATTGCACCTGCAAATGTTTGATTTGTGGACTGTCATTGGAGGCGGCCAAGGGCCATGCTTCATCCGAGGAGATTTCATTGTTAGCACCGGAACCGAGAAGAGAACCTTGCGGCGCTCCATAAATGGGCGCTGGTGACTGTTGCTGAAGTGGAGGGCCGTAAACGGATCTGTGTTCGAGCGGCAGTGATGCCGAGTCTATGTGTGGACCATCACAGCGAGCGTTCTGCAATTAGAAAATAAAAAATACATACATAAGTTTTTGCTCGGCATATGGGGGCTTATTAATTTCTAAGAAAAAGGCTTAGGTATGACCTTGGCAATATGAGAGGAACATTTCTAAGTTTTTATTAAATTTTTTCTATGATTTGGAGACTTAAAATATTCCCCTCTTCTTCAAAGAACAATTTAAAATATAAAAATGTTTCTAAGTTCACTAAGGCGTATGTGCAACTGTTTTGATAAATTAAATAAAAAATTCAAATCTCTGCCTCCTATAATGGATCCTAAAAGAATAGATTTTCATTTTTTCTTTTTTGGATTTTTATAAGAAAATTTTGTTTAGTGATGAGGCTCACTTTTGGTTGAGTGGCTGTATTTAGAGTGAAGATTAATCCTAGCAGCCATTATGTGCAGGAGCTATGGTTTCAACAAGACCGCGCAACATGCCACACAGCTCTTCCTACAATTTCAATTTTAAGTGAATTTTTTGTCAAGAATTTAAAACAACTAATTTTAAATGATATTCGTACAAAAGTTTTTGAAAAAGTGACTAAAAAATTGTAAAAAAAAGTACCGTTAACTATAAAAAATGGACTATCATAAATGCTCTTGTTTTTTCTTTTCAAAATTCACAAATATTTTTTTGCATTATTAAAATCTTAATTTCGAACAAAATAATAATACCTATTAAAAAAACAAATTTATAAGAAATTTTAATAATATCTCAACTAGGTATAAATCCTCATTTCAAACCCTCCTAGTGGGTGCCGGGAGGTAATGATCACCGCAGTTATCTTGTACGTTGTCAAGATGGGGATCAGCTAAGGTCAGGTTGAATTGCTGAAGTTTCCTACTCCTTAATAGTAGCAACCTTTGGTAATGCAATTTGACCATAGATACGGGGTCCCTAATTTCAGGGGTGGTGTGAGCGTTTTATACATAATCCGTGCCGAATAATGAAAGGCTGGGGGTAAACCAGTCGCGAACGAGCTCATTCGGATGCCCTGGCCGGGTCCATCTTAAATCTTGCCTTACCCCGGTATATTGGCTGTGCCGGGGCTGACCTTTCTTTCCGACCTACTCGTGGGAACAAAATTTAAAATTTAAAAACAAAATGGACAGAATGACGACAAAAACTGAAAACACAACGGATAACGAAGACGAACTCCCGGCCTCTAGCCAGGAGACACTGACCGGAAGCTTTCTAAGCGCAGATGTCTGTGCTGACGAGCGCTAATTGAGTCGCAAGGCCAGGGCTAGCGGCTGCCAACTCTACCTACCTATATAACCCAGACAATATGGAAGATCAAACTGATATAAACAAATTTAATGTACAAAATAATTTCATTAAAAAATTAATTTTGAGTTCCAAAATCTTCTTTTTTTTTAAACAAAAAGTGATTAAGATTTAATTTTTTTCTGCAATCAAAAATAGTTGTGAATGATTGCAAAAATTGCAAAAATTCCACAAGAATTCGAGCTTATTTAAAAATTAATGACAAGGACCAAGGAGTTTAAATATATAAATGTCGAATTTTCAAATACTCCTAACAGGGAAAAGTCTCCTAAGAAGGAATTTTTAAAAATATACGAGATTGTCTTTATTTGGTACCAAATTTTTGTTTGCTATCAGTTTTATCGCCGCTGTTTCAGTCTAATTAAGCAAATGTTTATAATTTATTGACATTAAAAAATGACTTCAAAAGTACTTGTCTTAAAAAGAGGTTATCAAATTAAGGAACCAATGGTACTTTACAAACGACGATTCCGGAGACGGTACAATTATGAACTGTACGCAATCTACCTTGAAGCAGACTTAGTGACAAAAATTAGGCTCGGTAGACTCCGGTGGGCAGGGCACCTAGCTCGCATGAGTGAAGAGGAACCTGCTCGGAAAGTCCTTTGTGGTACATTCTATGGTAGACGGCAGCGTGGTAGACCATGCTTGCGCTGGAGAGATGGCGTAGACCAGGACGCTCGAAGCCTTGGGGTGCGCAACTGGATGGCGTCGACTCAAGACCGGGATAGGTGGAGAGACTTGTTGAAGGAGGCCAGGACCGGACCCCGGTTGTCGAGCCGATGATGATGATGATGTAACTTTACAAAAAACAGATACTATCCATTTATGACTGATCCAACTGTCCTCTTCTCTTGATTGCAGACCTAATGCAGCATTTAAACCTAAGACTCAATGCACCTAGCAAAAGGACTCAATCAGAAGGAGCAATCCTCAAAAGTTTGTAGATATTTATTTTTTTTGTAGTGGAATCGGATCAGTCGAAAAAATACTCAAGAACCATAAAAGTCATTCCGCACCAATTGAAATGATTTACTCCACTTTTTTTCCAAATCCCTTCAGTTCATATTATATTTTCTTCTATTTTTTTGATTTTATTTCAAAATTTGAAATATAATTAAATTTAATTTATTATTTCACGAAAATGCAAATGACTAAACAAAATTTTGTCGCACGTGCCTTTAAATAAAAAAAAAATCAAATTCTACCTTGCATTTAATCAATTATCCTCATGTAACATTATTTGATTCCCGGAACAAACATATATAATTGGCATACAGCTACTGCAAGAGCCAAGAGCGTGCCCATGATCTATCTGTCTGCTCTTGGTGTGCTTAGTGCTTCTGCTGCACCACCAACATCATCATTGTAGGCATTTCAGCTCTCAAATCTGCGCAATTCATACAAACATACATATTTCATGATAAAAATCACCTATAAGTCTATAATAGTATATCCATATTTATAGTCTCGCTATTATCAAAAGAAAGTCGAAACTAGTACAAATCAGAGCATAACTGGATTTTTTTCTTCTTCTCATTCAATCTTCGTGCTTGCCGTCACCGATCTTCATCCATATGCCATCTTCTATATAGCTTTTTGAGTTAAGATATACTTTTTTTTTTTTTTTATTTTTAATTTTCTGCATATAAGAACTAGTATCTACTGTTGGCGAGATTGGTAACGGTCAGAAAGCGTATAATATCTTCTCTCTGTTTATAATATGAACACTCAACACCAAACTAACACAAAAAAAAAGATATTCATATATCTATAGTAGAGATAACTGCTAAGAATAGGTATTTATCGATGAAGAAGAAGAAGATGCCATGATGAAAAAAAAACATTTATATTTTTAATTGTATCTGGAGAATCATTTCTGTTATTTCTACAATAATATTATAGTAAAAAAAATAAATGCAAACTCACCTTTGATAATAGCACTATGCATAGGAAAAACGCGAGCAAGTGGTGCCGCGTGTGATGTCCCATATTTTTGTTATCGAAAATTTGTATCTATGTGTTCAATTTTTTATTCTATGTCCTTAAATCCGAACACAGAAGTGCAAATTATATTCAAATCTTTTTTCACAATATATTTTTTTTTATTAAATCTGAAATGGAAAATAAAACGAAATAGATACTTTAGTTTTACACTTTAGATATTTTTCTTTTTTTTGTAAAATTCTGTTTCTAAAAAAATTCACCATGAACAATGTTGAGATGTCAAAAATTAATTAATTAAACAATCACACTTCGTAGATTGATAGTTTTATTTATTTCTTTGATGTATCTATCTTTGACTTGTATATTTATAAAAAGGTGTTAATTGAAAAGTATGCCATCGCAAGAGGAAGAGAGATATTCACATGCACACACTGGAAGTTTCACTTACAAAACTTTTGCCACCAAAAGTAACCACTTTCTATTTTTCATCTGTCATCATCATTGCATCTTGTTTGCAATTTCATAAAATTCAAAATTCTGATCTATCACAATTATTTATTTACAATAAGCCGCGCTTTAAGAGGGTCTACTCCACTATTGCTTTATAAGTTCACATTGGAAATTGGGGGATATACAACTCGAACACGGGCGCGTGTAATTCATCCAGAATACAATTTGAAAAAAAAAAAAAAATAAAACTAAAAGATACAATGAAAGAGAATCGACTCCATAAAGATTTGTCTCCTCTATACCAACCGATGTATCTGAGGCTAATGCTAAACTAATCGAATGGTATCTGATGGCAAAGTTTGAAGCATTAAAGTCTGCTGTTTTCTTTTAGCTACTCGCTACCTGCCACTTTTCATTTACCATTTCTTTTTTTTTCACATTTCTTTTTTATCTATTTTTTTCCTGATGGAATATGTGCTTTTTCTTTTCTTCTTCTTTTTTTTTATATTCACAGACTTATTTGATGCTGTTGTTTGTTTGGTTTATTAGTGCCTTGTTGGTTGAAGTGGAGTGCTTCTTAGAGCTTAGTGTGGCTGCTGTGGATGCAGTTTCTCTATTTAAAGTTTGGTTTTGTTAGCTAAAGCTAATCAGCTGATTTTAACAAGATTTTTGTTTGGATAAATAATATCTTTCATTGCAAAACCAATAAAATGTCTATTGGCTTGTTTTTGATGATGATGATAGATTCTTTTAAATTTTCTTAACCAATTGAGCTACCTGACAAACAACAACTTTTAATTAAGTTATTTGAAAGTTTTTTTTTAGCATTTTGTGTTTGATATGTAAATAATGTACATACATATAAATAATGTATAATTGCAAAAAAATGATTTGCCGCCTTCATTTTTTCAATCATACGCACTATTCTAGTTTGGCCTTTGTGTTGATTGAAGTGTTATAATTGGAAGTAGCTAACTGTTATTATCATTATATATTCATTTCATCACTTAATAGCACTACCACCCACGCGCCTCCTCCAGGTGCAAACTACAGTAGGACCTCAGATAATTTATTTTAATTACCTAATATTTTTTTAATCTCATTCTCAATGACGCTGACTGCTTACAAAACCCTAACAAAAAAAAACTCGAAAACTGCTGTAATGATATTAATGAAATTTTGTCTATTGGCTGTTTTTCTTAAATTCAACTTTAGAGAGTGTTTTGTTCAAAACCATATCAAAATATTCAAAAATCCTTTTTTTTGGATATTTGAAAAATGGTAATTTTTTTGTTTTGATAAATATTTTTTTTTGTTTTTGAAAAAAAGTAAACATTTTTGTTTTAAAATTCAAAATTTTGAGTTTGGGTCAAAATGTTGTTTTCAAATATTAGAAAGTATAGCCTACCAAACTAAATTATTCCTCGCTATAATTTATATTTCTTTTTTTTTATTATAAATATAATGAAATGAAAATCTAAAAAAATCCAACATTCAAATTTTTTTTAAATCTTTGGGAGAGTTAAGATTTTTCCAAAAAAAAAAATGTACGACCGTAGTTTGGTATTAAAAATGTTTTTTTTTTCAAAGAACGGACGAGGTCGACTTTGTTACCGAACGTACTTTTTTTGACATTTATAAATGTCAAAGTGACGTTTGAGTTAGTACGATACTAAAATGATAAAATAAGTCTTTGGCAACTTTAACTTTAATAAAATGGTAACTCATAGTGTTACTTCTAGTAACAAGAAAAACACTTTTTTTGAGTATCTAACTTTAATTTATTTTATAAAAAAGAACATGGATAGAAGAAACTAAAAAATTAGTGTTAAGACAAAGAAAAACTTTCAATCAGACAAAACGTTAATTTGAATTTTTGTCTATCGTACAGATTTTAAAAAGAAAGAGTAAAATATAAAAAAATAGAAAGAGACCACTTTATTAGTGTGGACATGTTTAGTTCATCTCGTCATTTTCAACTTCGGCTTGTTCAAATAGCCGAGTTTATTTTCTTGTCGGTTCTACATCAGCAACACATAGTTTGTTGCTATAATCGTTCAGAAGCAGTTACTGTTTTAACCAATTATAACACAAAAAAATAATAAATATCTTTTAATATTGTATCCAAAGGTGTCTAAGGAAACAGTTTTCGAGATTACTAAGACTAAACAATAATTTGACCCAGCTCATATAGAAAGTCAAACCGATATAAAAAAAAGTATGGGCAACGGATCGTTATTCTGTATTTTAAAGTTGTGTATATGGATCAAGAACTATTCTGCTTTTCCGTTATACTGAATACGTACTAAAACTCTGTAAATCAAAATTCTTTTTTTTCTTTCTTTTTTTAATTAAATGTTTAATTTTTTTATTTTTAAATGTTGTTATTCAACTTTTCCGAATATACCTATGTTGCCCGTTCTGAAATCTAGCTAGTTTGAGTTTATACCAAATAAATTCCTTTCTTAGATTAGCAAGCTTCGACACTATTTTGAGTTCAAGGAAAAGTCAGGCGAATATTTTGGATTTAATATTTTATTTCCAAATAATACAGTTTTTCTAAGACCAGTTTAAATTTTGAAACCGTTATTATGTTATTTTGTTTTCAACATTATTAATGAGTATTATTATTAATAAAAAATAAAGTGTAAGAAACAAAAATTTTACTGGAGCTTCAAAAATCAATAACACTGATAAATAAAAATATTTTTAAAAAATCGTAAAAATTATGTAATCCATTAATTTTAAATGTAAACCAGAAACCCTAAAAATAAAACGTGAGAAATTCGTAAACTTAAACGCGAAAAACAATAATTTTCCTAAAACTGTATACCTACATTTAGACAATTTCAATTTCCAACAACAATAACTCCACACTTCAAAACATAATTGCGCTATAATGAGAAAATAATGAAAGAATAACCCTTAATTGAGTTGTAAAACCCACGTACAACAAAGACACAACAAAAAAAAAACATCATTTCATTAACAAGAAATTAATTCAGGAAGAGAAGAGTTGTTTATGTCTGGGGCTTGTAAAAACTAAATACACCATTTAGTTGGCTTTTATGAAAGTTATTCCACAAGGCACGTTGTGATAAGAATCTTAAACAGCTGTTCCACATTATCATTACATTATCCCAGAGTTCTATTTTCCTTGGTCATACGCACTAACAGAAAAATAAAAAAATAAAACTTGAATAGAACACTTTGGCCAAATCAAGTTTTCTTCAACATAAATCTATGGCATAGTATAGACTGGACTTGACTATAAACTGGACCGGACCAGACCGGACAGTACACTCTCATAAATAAACTTAATTCTTAACTTGAATGAGCTAAGGAATCAAAACACTTATCACTCTCTGTGATGATGTCCATACCTCTCAAGATTCATTATGATGGCTTATTGCAAGACCAAACAACAACAACAAATCTTCCAGGTCTATTAAATAGTTTTATGTTTTGTGGTTTTGAAGAATAAGAAAAAAAAAAAACACGTAAAGTATAGAAGGAACCATCACATAGTACTATCATCATATAGCCAGCGTAAAGCAAGTGTGCCATTAACCTACTGATACAGAACCATCCAACTATAGTAAGCCAAGTTAGCACTGAGAGCTGTGTACGAAAAAAAAAAAATGCAACAGAACTGCACCAATGACATTGGCTCTCAATTTCTAAGATAAACTTCTCTTGCCATGAATGTGCATCCATCCAACGAGTCCAAGATATAAGTTTCACAGACTGGCGAGGCGATATTGGCTAGGAAAAGAAGAAACCAGTTCCTATCGTCACTTTTCACAGCACAGCAAATATCATATGAATAAGTGGGAGGGGGAATCCCTCTTGGTCGTCGTGCGTCGTCGCAAAGTCGTCAGCCATTCATACGTCTTTCCGCCTGTACGGTTTTGAGATCCGCTGATGATGATGCTTTGCTCGTAGTTCTGTGCGGTTGGTTTCTTCTATTTCTTCCGTTTGCTTTTTTTCATTTATTTATTTCTTTCCTTTATGACTTTTTACTTTCTGAAGTACTACTACCTCCGGTTTTTATTTTTCCTTCTTTCAAGTCTTATTTATTTATTTCATTCTCTTGGTGCTTCTATGGAGTACCACACGATACCAACTCCTCTTGAAAAGAAGTCGTGGAGGGAATCTCTGTTTTTTTTTTTGGTTTTCATTTAGTGCTGCAAGTGAAAGTTACTCTCATCCGTGGGCTGATAGCTTGAAGCCAGCAAGCAGCGGTACAAATATCCACACTGCACCGCATCAGGTAAGGGTTTTGCATTTGAATTCTATATACGAATGGACGGGACAGACTATGCAACTGGTTGGTAACACAAAATTTATGTTTACGCTCAGAAGTTTTGTATCTTTCACTGGTAGATTTAGTGCATTGATATGCCGTGTCTTACAGATAAATTACGCGTTGCCTATGCAACGACGACGAGCGACACGGCACGAGTCGGTGTACATCTGCGACTGTGCGGCGGCAACCAACGCGGCGTGTAGGTTATATTTATTTGGAAAGAGGCTTTAATGCAACTCAACTTTTTTGAAATGAAACCGAAAGCGAAATCGATTTAATGTGGGGCATGTTAAATTTCTGTTGATGGCTTTGAACTACACACAACACACCAGCCGAGGAGAGGAGAGGATTTTGCTTCTAGCAGTAAAAAAGATTAATTGAATTTCAATTTCTGATGCTACATATAGTCCCCGGACGCCATATTTAATGGAGCTCAAGTCATTAGTTTATTCATAAATCCTTGAATTTGAATTTATTAAATCCTGTGACTTTGTGCTGCATGCAGTGAAGTAGTGAAAGTTTTTTTTTTTGGAAACGATGCATCAGAGAATGAGGTGCGGACAGACGGTCATACACATATAGACACCATGCACTCATCGTCGTCGTAGCGTAGTCGTCTTGGACAAGAATTGCTTAATTAAAACCATAAAACTATCTAATAACAGTTAGTAAAAGCAATTTGTATTTTATTCGATACAATTACGGAGCAATGCAATTAAAGTGCGCTATACATATGGTGATTTAGTATTTTTTAATTGACAGCTTAAGCACATAAGAGCATATAAGTTGAGTTTGAATATTTTGTGGTCTATGAGAATTGGTGATGTGCGACTATAAATTTAAAATAAAGAGAGAAAAGCATTTGAATGGATTTTTGGTAGGTATATGAGCATTTCAACACCACATTTTCTTTTGGACCTGTTTTTGCGGTTTTTTTGTTTATAGAAGACGAAGTTGTAAAATTTGTTGTTTTTCTTTTTTTTTAGTTTTGGTGTCAAATATAATGGTAATGTGTCACTTGGTAAATTGATAGAAGTTATTATGAAATTAAAACTCAAGTGTTGGTCATTTATATGGAAAAGTTTGTTTCGTGTGTCTTTACATTTGAAATGGGACGTGCAAAGAAATTAAGTGATGTATTGGGTGATTTATCTACGGAGGTAAAAAAAATTGATGACTTGTTGATTTGAGTTTATTCAAAATATTGTTAATTTTTTTTTTTTAAGAGCCAAGTTATTTATCATCAATTAAACACTCAACACTAACTGTCAGAAGAATTAATTGGAATTGGAACACATGTATCTTAAAAACAAGTTACTTGTTGATGTTCAACTGTCTACTTAATTAAAAAGATCTAAATAAAATTATAATTATTGAGTTTCTTCTGTGGACATTTTTGATGGTATTTAAATCATATAACAGAAAAATAGAAAACAAAACGTTTTTGTTTTTTGCCAATAGTAGACTTTGACTGTTTTATTTAGAAAGAAAAAATAGTTGTAAAAGATTGCAATCTTTTGGGAATACAATATTTAACTATATTCTTTTTATTACTGGTGACTTCAAACTATTCTTTTACCTTAAAAATATTGCAATCACCAATTCTTTAACTTTAAAAAATTGCAAATTCTTTCTGCATTCTTTTGCATTATTTTTTGAATTCGTTTGCATTCTTTGAATTCTTTTGAATTAAAAAAGAATGAAGTTAATGGAATTGAAAAAGAATCCACGTAATGCAAAAAGAATGCATGAAGTCCCAAAAGATTGTAAACAGTGGAAAGAATAGAAATAAAGAATACATTCGCAAAAATTGCAATCTTTTACAACCATCTTTAAACTGCTTCTGCTTACGTCAACTTTAAATTTTAATTGAATATAAATTTCACTATAGCAATCTAAAATACCAAAGACTTTCTTCCATAAAATCACGCAATAAGACTAAATTCCGTGCTAAATTTTTGCTTTGTGACCAATCTTTTTTGTTTTCTAAGCTCGCGCTATAATTTTTGCCAACATTTTTTCTTTCTATCTAGATCATTGGTTTTCACCACGATACCTACATATATACCTAAAAACAAAAACAAAAAAAGAAGAAATATCTTTAAACCTCAATGTTCAACCACCAAAAAATCAATTTATTTTATCGCTTTCAAAACATCACAATGATATTTGGTTGGTTAGTTAGTTGTTAAAGGTGCATTTTGTTGCTATATAGCTACATACATCTGACGAATTCTCTCCAGCTTGAGCTAAATAATGCAGTTCCATTATATTGCCATCATCATCATCATCATCACAATAGACAAAACCGCCAAACCAAAACCTAATCTCTTATTTAAACGTTGGAAATTATAAGAAATCATCTCTAATATAAATATAGTCTGGGAAGTAGAGAGGAAAAATTATATTTTTTTTATTAATTGGATTAAATACGGGAACTGGTCATTTGGAAGGAAATTGTTTCGCAATTATTGTTTCGCAATTATCGAAATGCATTTTAATCATTTCCCAAAAATTGTTTTGCAAATTTTCTTTTTACTTATAAATCAACTCGCAAAACGATCATTTTGCAAAAGTGTTCTTGCGTTTTTTTTTTTTGCAAATCTTTGGTTGGCAATTTGTGGTTTTGCAAATTTTTATTTCGCTGAATGTTATTTTTCCTTTTGATATTTCGCCGTTCTATTAGCTCCCCGTTTCATCATCTGGGCGTTCATTTTCTGGCAGTTTTGTTAACTGGCCGTTTAGTCATTTGCCGTTTCGTTATCTCGCCGTTTCATTATTTCGCTGTTTTGTTATTTCGTCGTTCCGTTACCTCGCCGTTCCATCACCTCGCATTTTTATTTCTGGCGTTTTTAATTACAATGTTCCGTTATCTGCTCATTTATCATTTTGCTATCTCGCTGTTTTCGAATTGGCCATTTTTTTTTACAAAATGAATAATCAGGGAAAAGTATGTGAATTTTTTAAATCTATACGAAATAAAGATAAACTCAGTGTTGACGGATTTTCTTTCGATTATGAGTGTTTAAATTGTGATAAAAACTTTACATGGTGCTGTGAGCTGCGACGCAATAATCAATATAAGTGCAAAGCCCGCTTGGTGACAATAGAAGACAATGGTGTTCATAAAGTAGAAACAGAGCGTGGTGAACATAACCACGAGCCTTCTGCTATACGGAAGTCTGTGGCGGATGCTTTGTCCGAGATTAAGACTCGCGCTCAATGTTCGGGGGCAGACAAAAGTCTCAGAATCGTTCAAGACATAATTGCAACTTGCAGCTCTGAGGTGTCTTTAAATTTACCTTCGAAATCATCAATGGTGCAGCAGATAAAGCGTGCTCAAAAGAAAGCAGCTTCTTTACTCAAGGAACCCACAACACTGGACTTTGAGATACCAAATGATGTAAAATATTTAGACGGAGAGCTTTTTATTATTGACGATGTGAAGATAGACAAGGGTCGTATTATTATTATGACAAATAAAGAAAATATTAAACATTTGGAACAAAGTCAATTTTGGATGATGGATGGTACGTTTAAAATTGTTCCTTCAGTTTTTTACCAACTATATACCATTCATTGTGACGTGGATTCGAGTTTAAGAGCTTACCCGATGGTTTATGTTCTCATGTCAGGGAAGACAACAAAATTGTATGATGCTTTGTTTAAGAGTCTGACTGAGTATGCCTTAAAACAAGGCTTTAACCTAAACCCAAAAATATGCATAATGGATTTTGAGAAAGCTCCAATAAATAGCGTCCGTAATTATTTTGTAGATTGTGTGCCCAAAGGTTGTAGTTTCCATTTATTCCAATCGATCTATCGACGCGTTCAAAAATCTGGCTTACAGACAAAGTACGGCTCTGATTTGGATTTTTCATTAAAAATTCGGCAGATAGGCGCATTGTCATTTTTGCCACCTGACCGCATACCATTGGCCTTTGAAAACTTAAAGGAGGTAATGCCAATAGAGGCAAACCCGATTTTGGACTGGTTTGGTGACTTTTACGTCGATGGTAAAAATGGAAAACCTGCAGCTTATCTTCCTGCGTTTTGGAGTACCTATATCATATCAATTTGGAATGAAATTGCCAATTACTCAAAACTATGCAGAATCATTTCATAGACACATAAACTCGGTTGTAGGTAGTACAAATGTAGGGTTTTATAAATTAATTAATGAAATTAAAAAAGAAGTAAAAAATGTTCAAGTTGCCATTGAAAAAATTAGTAGAGGTGATGAAATTCCAAAAAAAAAGAAGAAGTTTTTAGATAAAGACACTAGAATTGCTAATATTTTAGAAAATGCAGCTGATTACTCTGACCTTGGATTAATTAAAGCAATTGCTTCTAATATTAAGTTGTATTAATGATGATTTTATGTAAAGTTAACCTGTATAGTGCAGTTAGGTGAAGCATACCTACATTTTTTTTTGTTTTACATATTATGTTAGGTATGTTATTGCTCAAAAGATTTTTTTAAGTTGTTGTACCTACATATATATACATATATAATATGGTATTGTTTATTTATTTTCTTTCTTTTTTCCTAGGTGAAGCATACCTACATTGTTTTTGTTATACATAATATATTGTTATTTTATATTATGTCTCAAAAGAATTTTTTTAAGTTGTACTATTTTTTGTTTCGAATTTAAATTTATATGGAATCTTTAAATAAATTTATTAAAAATGTTTATGTGTTGTTTTTTTATTTCTTTCTTTCTATTTACCTATGTACTTTTATTTTTTGAAGAGGATACCCAACGTTGGTTTTTGTGTTGAATATAGATAATTAATAACGCATTTTTATCATAGATAATTTTGCATTTCATTACTTCGCAATATTTTGCATAGTATTATTTTGCTTTAAGATAGTTTAGCCTTTCAATATTTTAGGAATATATTAATGAATTTCGCGCGAAATTCATTAATATATACCTAAAATATTGAAAGGCTAAACTATCTTAAAGCAAAATAATACTATGCAAAATAAAAAAATGCGAAACAATAAAAAGCGAAATAATATTTAGCGAAATATAATATTGCGAAGTAGTGAAATGCAAAATAATAATTTGCGAAGTAATAATTTATGGAGTAATGTCTTGCGATGGAAGAAAATGCGAAAAAAGTAAATGCGTAGTAATATTTTGCGAATTTTTAAATTGCAAAATAATAAAATGCGAATTGAAAATTGCGAAGTGAAACTTGCGAAATGATAATTTTGCCAAATTATTTAATTGCGAAAAAGAAATTTGCCAAACAAAAATCGCGAAACAATTAAATGCGAAATAAATAAATTGCGCAACAATAAATTGCGAAACAATAATTGCGAAGTGAAAAACGGCCAAACATAATCCGCCAAACGACCCCTACCCATTAAATACACTTTTTATGGATGTTAATTGAAGCTTAAATATGTTCATAATTTCAAGGGACAATAGAATAGACGGAATTGCAAAAATAAACAAAAAAAATCATTCAAAAATTGTGTTTTGAAAAAAAAAACTTGGTAAAAAAAAATTGACAAATACTTTTTTCGGGGAACAACCAATTAGAAATTAGTATAAACCACTTACAGATTTTATCATCCTATACTATTCAGTAAGTGTTGTCCATAAATATATTTCTTACATGAGGTTTTGAAAATTTTGGAAAATCGGACAAAAATCGCGTGATTTTTGATGAAAAACTAATTTTTTTCAAAAATGTTCAGTTGCAAATAATTTCTAGAAAATCTAGGTACTAAATCTTGAACCAAAATAAACTTTTTTTGTTAAAAACGGAGTTGCTTCAGAAAACGTTTTTTTCTTTGGAAGTTATTTGCCCAACGCTGTCTTTATACAATTTTTAAAAACCAAAACGAAAGGAACTAACAACAATTGACTGCCTCTAAATAATTTTTTTTTTAAAGGCATTCTCGAGCATCATCTTCATTTCCTTAGATAGTTTCTTAAGGGAAAATTGAGGAAAATAGAAAAAAATCGAGACTAAGGAATATTGGACTTAAGTTCAAATAAGAGGGACCGTATTTGTATTTTTTAACTACAACATAGATTTTGATAATATTTGTTGTTTCACAATATGGATCGAAACTTTAAATATTTTATGGTTCCTAAATACTTAATCCAAGGAATAAGTAAGGTAGGGTCGCATGGTACCAGGATTGATTTTAAAAAAAATCTAGAACATACACGTTAAACTGAAACTGGAAAAAAAAACTTTGCTTCGCCGATAGGGGACATTAGCTTTCAAAAAATATTTAAAAAATCCCATTGTCGTCAATACCAACTGTACTGATCAGTATATTTTTTTAAAAGCTAGAAATTCAGTCTTTTGTGTTGTTCCTAAATCAAGCTGTTTCCATTAGTAAATAGTTTTGCAAATAAATGCTGGATGTTTTTCAAAATTTTACTTTTTGAACTAGGAAGGTTCTAATTTCCTCTCAAACCCTCCAAATGATGCCAAGTTCGAACGACTAACAAAACACAAACAAAATTACCTCGATGCTGAAACTATCACACCACGGGCTACTGCATTAATAGATTTATGTTTCAATGCTCCTATAAAATGTTAGCCAAATGCAAAAATTAGGAATGGGCATGTTATTTTACCCGAATCCATCACTATGAACCAGTATGTCAAAAAAAAGTTATTTTTGTTCATTAACATTTAGAACGTTATTGGAAAAATACAAAAAGTTGGTTTTCCAATCAAGAACGTTTTGGAAATGAAATTATTAAAAGAAGTTTTGCAGGAATTAACATCCTTTAAATCGGAGTTGCACTCAACTAATCTAAGTTATGTAAATTATTATCAAAATTTATTATTAATCATTCAGTTTCAACATTATCTCCCAGACTATAAAGTTCATGCTGTCTTTGTTGAAGATGAATTCATGGAAGCACAAGTCCCACAAACAATATTTGGATTTACATTTTGGCTAAGAAATCGCGAGTTGTTTTTTTTCTCGTTTTCTACTCATGTTTGTTATATTTTTCTTTAACAAATGTAATAAATAAAAATGAAAAGCAAAAAAAAAATAAAATTGTTTTTTATGTAAAAATAATAATAAACCGCTTTCTCTGTGTGCTTAAGATTTAGAGTGAAAAGAATACGCGGCTGTGCACGCATTTGATTAGGTTTGCGATACATTATAGTAGATAGATACAAAGATTGATGAAGACTTCAGTTTCATCAGCTTAAGCCGCCATCATCCACCTTCCACCATCACCACCGTCACCGCCACCGCCAACAATCACAATTCACAATAAAGCGCATTGCATGCATGCAATAGCTAGTTTTCATAAAATGTATCTCTTTTCTGATTGTGCATTTATTCAATCTTTGTTGATGTTTTTTTTTTTATTATTAAATGAAAAGAAAACTCGTCTGATTATTTTTCTTCCAAATACAATAAAATAAATTTTCTCTCCATTTTCCTTTGGGGCATCATCTCGTTTGTTTATCTAGATATGTCTAGCTTTTTATTATAAAGTCCATTTTAAATGTGGAAGGTCGCTTAGACCGCTTTACACCGCACATATTATAGATATTTTTGCTTCACAGAGAGTTTCCCCATAGTGCAGATTCAGATGCAGATTGTTTTGCTATAAATTGTTTGAAATATAAAAGTGAAGGTGATCAAGTCTCCTCGCGATCACCAAAAGTGTATACTTCAATTTGTTAAAGTGGTTTAAAAAGAAAGTGCATAGCTTTTTTTTAAGATTTCATATTCTTAATAATTCAAACAAACAAACAAAAAATATTATAACGAACAAAAAAGAAGAAAAACAATAAAAACAAACAAAGCCTACTTTCTACCAACATATCCATGTGCTGTGGTGTCTTTAAGCTTCATCACATGAGCATCTTAAATCCATTCTAAAAAAAAAACTAATAAAAAACAAAGCGCACGTAAATATCTTAAAAAAAAAAATAATAAGAGATACATCAACAGCAATCTTTTTTTTTTATTTGGTCAAGGTAAGCTCTACCGCGCATATATGGAAATTCAATTAAGTTGAAATGCAAATTAGGAAACCGTTTGATCTTCCTCCACTTGGAGTCTCATTTAATTTTTTCTTTTTCTCTGGTTTTTAAGTCCCATCAACCATGTAATCAGTTTAAACTAACAACACCAATTTGACAAAGTTAATAAATAGCACATATGGAGGACAACGGAACATTATTTACTAGAGAGGTTATATATGATGAAAAACTTGCTTTGAAAAATTATAATGGGTTTGTAATTTGATTAGAAGAAAAACAAGACTTTATAGTAGTACTTAAGTATCTTGAATTTCGTAATAGAGGTTAAGGAGCTGTGAAAATATTTTCAACATAGTTTCTGCATGGGTGGATGAATTTTGAAATATATTTAAACATTTTCGGTATAATTTGAGTATAGATGTAGTCAAGGTCTTTCAGAAAAATTTGCTCGAGTTGGATTTGTAAAATTATTAAATAGAAATGTTTGCTGTACATATGTATAGTATATCGTTTAGGGCTTTCAAATAAACTCAAAATAACGGATACTATTTTATTTACCAGTCACCTTGTGTATATTAAATGTTAAAAAAAATTGGTAATTTTTATTAGATTTTTTTAGCAGCAATTAAAAAAAAAACCAAAATAAACGTTTTATGATTCGGGCTTCATTCTTCATTTCTGCCGGTGTATTTTTTAAGGTACTTAGTGGGTAAATTTTAAATAGCAGAAGTCAGTCTGCGTTTCTTGATTTTTTTTAAATTTTGTACAAAGGAGAAATTTATTAAAATTTTTTTTAGTAAAAAATAATGTATAAAAAAAATAATAAAATGCAACGTCAACACTTACTTAATAAAATTAATTTGATAAATAGTTTTTGAACTCTTCATTTTGTTAAACTCAGAATTTTGAAGAATTTTTTTCCATTCATAATATTGCTTTTTTTTAAGTTGAAATAAAATTCTATATTCTTTAATGTTGTTTTAGATCGGGGTATTGTAGCAAATGATTTTTGAAGAACTAGTTTTCAAACTCATATACATAGTTTTGGAAAAAAAGAGTCTTTTGTGAAGTTATAAAAAAGAAAAATATTTTCTAAGTGTATTGAAAACAAAATATGTCACTTGATCACGTAACGTGTAGAAAAAAAATCGAACAAATATATTTTTTAAAATTTTGAGTTTTAAAATCATTTTTTCAAAAACTACATATTTACTAAAATAATTTTATTTAAAAAGCAAGATGAATAGAATTTTGGCTCAAAAAAAGCTACAGCACTACGAAAGTTTCGGCCATTGTTTTTTTTTTTTCAGAAGTCCTTTTTTTTAATTACATACATATGCATATAGAATTTTTTGTACACAGTTTTTAAAAAAACTTTTGACAAATCTTTTTTACAATTTACTTGTGGTCAATTTTTTGTTTGGCCAAATTTCTTTTGACATAATTTTTATTCCGGTATCTAACACCATGAATTTTTATTAAACTATTAAAATACATTCCTGTTTAAAAATTCCAGGCGCCAACCTCGTGACTAAAAATACCCTAAACGAAGCGAACGGTTGAGTTGTAACGTAGATACCAATTTCTAAATATTATAATTATATTAAAAATAACAAAAAAAAAATGGTTAGGATTTTTTTTTAGGGAAAAAAAGAATAAAAACATTTGTAAGTTTATTAACTGAAAACAAAAAAATACCCTCAGGGACTCATGATTTTCTTTGTATTCTTCATGCCTATCATCTAGCTCCAGCAGCTAAAACCTAACAAGATAAATGATGCAAACAAAATGTTCAAGATGCCAAGAGTTGATAAAAATGAACTAAGTCCTCAAACTAAATTTTTCCACAGAATTATTATGCAACATAACCTTTCCCACCAAAAATAAACTACAACAAGAAAAAAATAACAAAATCCACAACAATGCGCGCATTGGCAAGAAACGACGACGAGCGACGTTTCCAAAAATAAAAACTCAAAAGAGAAATGTGAAAGTGTTTTCGTTTTCATTTTTGTCTGTTGTAGCTTTATTTTTTGATGGCTTTTAATTTTTGTTAAACCAAATCTTAGATACATCTGGAGCGCTATATAGCTATTTACAATAACAACTGCTGATGGTATCAATGCATATTTTTTTTTGCTGCGCAGACAACCAAAACTGCAGAACAGGTGATACAGTTTTCATTTTGTACTTTTTTGTTGCTTTTGTTATTGTTGTTTGAACTTGTAACGCATCTTCTGGATTAATGTTGTTGGTTGTTGATAGTAAAGTGATAGATCTTTTAGACAAGACAAAGATTTAAGAGAGTTTTTTTTTCATTCCATTCATGAAGCTGTTGTTGTCGACTGACTCGTCGGCTGTCGTTCCGGCGCTTTTCACCACTAGTTTAGACCAAAAGATATATATTCTATTTTTTCTTTTTAATTCAATTTCTTGTCTATGGAGTTTTCTCCAGCATCCGAAGATGAATATACACAACTTGGACGTCGTCGTCGATGTGATAAACTAGGTGAACCAGTATCCAACTAAGCTGGCAAAAGAAAAGAAAACTACCAGATACACCATACCGCGATAGATATGGCTTAGGCTTATAATTTTTTTTTTTTTTTGTTCATCATTATTGCACTTAATGCGCACATATTGCATGTTGATGTGGTCTTTCCATAATAATAATTGTCTTCAAGTTTGAAGAAGATGAATAAACAAACAACAAACAAAATTCAGCTCCAAATAATTTTACAATTATTATCTATCAAGTTGACTTTCTTAGTTTAGATATTTTAAAGAAGATGCCAGCTGGAGCTAAAAGACTGCATTTCAATTCCTTTTACGAAGAAGATGTCAACCATCACCAACCCACCGCGGTGTACCATCAGCAGGTAAATTAAAAGAAAAATAGCATCTGGTGTGGAATTTTGTACGCCTCAAGGGGAAACACCAAACTGCTCTGCCGCCATCAGTTTATTCAATACTACCTAAGCCTACCCCCTCACCCTCCTCATTCCCCTCGGGTGCTTATAAATAAATTAACGAGCGGAACAAGTGTATCTTATATTTTAAAACTAATATGCTCGTGTATCTATCTATCTATACAGTGTTAGGAATACAAAGATACATTTTTTGTTGTTATAGTCTTTTCTACTGTTAGCCTTTCTCTTTCAATCTCTTTGATACATTCTTCCAGATTTAACAACTTCAGTGGCTAAATCTAGTTTGAATGTTGTCGTTTTGTGATGTTTTTTGTTTTTTTTTTTTCATTTTTATTTGTAACTGTTTACCTTATGGTAAAAGGTATTTGGAGACGCATCAGCCCGATGAGCTATTATATCAATTAAATAAATTGAACGCTTTCTCATGAAAATGACTGATTTTTATCGCTCGCGATCTAGCAGCGTGGTTGGTTGCGAGGATGTTTGTGGTTATTTTATCGAAATAAAAGTCCGACACAACAAAAATACCACAGGGTATAAAGATGTCGTATAGAAAATAAAATTCCGACGACGACGACGTTGCCACTGGCGCAAATTTGTTTAATTGCTTAGGGAAAGTGTTTTAAAAGGTGCTATATAAATGATTTGTTTGACAATTTGTAGTGGACCATTAAAATTTTGCATTCATACGTACACATGCGCCATTTTAATTATTCTTCATTTTATTTTAATGAGAAACAGTTGATTTAACATGTTGATTTGATAGAGGTGTCCTGTAAAATTAATTCCAAAAAAAGATAGGAACAATTTTTGTTGTATTGACAAGAAAGTTCTTTCGAGGCTCTTAAATTGGTCGAAAACGAAGGTCCACTATGTTTCAAAATCTACAATTTTTTAAATTATATAAATTATCAACAATGATTTTAATTTAGTTTATCAAGAATTTTTAGTTCTCTGCTGAAAAAAAATTACAAATCTTTTTGTAGGATTTCTAAAAAAAAATTAAAAAAAGCAAAATTGCAACAGCCGAAAAAAAAACGAACTGCGCCGAATGATACTTTTTCGGTACGAGTACGATAAAATAAACACTTTTTTAAAATTTTTTGCTTGTCTGTACTTCGTCTCCTTCAAAATTTTAATTTAATTAGCTTAAATTTTTTAGCTCCAAAAATAAACAAAACATATTTATCTCAAAAACGACTTTAAGAATTTGATGAAATTTTTTGTTTGGGTTACATACATAATTGAAATTATTTGGTCGAAAATATATATATTATTTAGATAACCGTTATTGTGGTACATCTGCCATAGAACCGGGTTTCATTTTCGAATTGCTCATACACGGTTTGACGGATCGCGATCAAATTTTTTTAAAGTGTGTATAATTACATATACTTAAAGCTTAGAAACCAATTAGTTTTCATTTAAATACTCAAAACATTTTGTATAAGCAAAACAATATTTGGAAGAAGCTTTTAAACTATCGCAATTTTTTTTTTTTTAATTAATTTTTTCGATCCACTGGATGGCATGTCATCATTGTTCCATTATCTTTAAACCAGTTTTTATTAAAGAAATATACTTGGCTCAAATTTTTTTATTTGTGAAGTATATATTGGTTTTATTGATTTGGGATTTTAATTTAATTGTGGATTTTTAAAATGTTGAAAATGTATTTGGGTATTTTGTAGTCAGTACCCGAAAAATTGATATAATTCGATGACATAACGTTGCTCACTTTAATAAGAGTCAAGTGAAGATGGTTCAGACTTGGCTCAGGATTTTAGTTCACCGATATCGGCAGATTGGGATATGGTTCAAAGCTGGTTCAAACGTGAAATTGGATGTTAGCACACACTAGAACCTTAAACCACAGTCTCAACTAACTAAAAGTTCTGAGCTACGGATTAAATACTTGTACCACAGGACTTTATACATGTTTATTAGGATGGGTCAAATTTTACGAAGTGGTTCCGAAATCAATGATACCATAAAACATTGGTTGCTTGGGATGAGAAAAAAATTCTCAAAAAAATGAGCTCAAAATTTTAGAGTTCTCTAATTGCCATTTTGTTTTTTCCATACAAATTGTAGGGAAAAAAGTTAGAGAAAAGATTGAAAATTTATAACTTTCTAACCGTTTGTACCTATGTAAATGAATCCGAAGACATGTTTGATGGAAATTTGATGTTCTAAAAAAAAATGATTAAAATCAATTTATAGTAAAAAGACGTAATATTAAATTTTAAATTAAAAGATATAAGCTAAACATGATTTGTTCATAATATAATAACAATTTATTTTATTAATTAATGTAGGTTGGTATTTTAGAACATAATTTTAATTTTGAATTATATTTTACAAAAATAAAAAAAAGATTGATTAATAGAATATAAATTTTTTTTAATACCTACACTCAGTCACGAAAGTAAGTATACACTAGACCTAACAGAAAGCAGATTTATGGTAAGACCGAAGTCAGAAAAACGCTGTTTCTTTTGCCAAAAACATACTTAAAACTCTGAAGCTTGTTTTCCTAAAAGAAAAACCGTTTTTCTGAATTCGGTCTTACCATAAATCTGCTTTCAATTAGGTCTAGTGTATACTTACTTTCGTGACTGAGTGTAACTAAATTAGAAGTAAAATGTTTGTAAGTTATGCAAGAGGGGTTAACTCTTTTGTCATCATCATAAGCAAAATCACCCAAAGTTACCAAAATTGTACTAGATCTGTATGCATAAAAAAAACACCATTCAAATTTGTTAAAATATTGACAGATATTGAATTATTCTATATATTTGATTATTTATTTTATTGCTGAACTTTTAAATTAAGTTTTGTACTAGTTTATTGTTATACCTAGATCCATGCCGTCATTGCACTGAAATCCCATTCAGAAACCGATATGAATATTTTCAAAACCATATCGCACCAAACGGTTATTATAAACACCAATTTAAAAAAAAAAAAAACTTAAGCAACATTAAAAACAAATTCCAACTTCAAGTAATTAAGTGTTAAAACATAAATTTGAAGATAACAATAAAAATGGTTTATTATGACTAAAAACAGTGCTTAGTTAAAACCATTTTTAAGTTAGATATACACATTAAATAAATAATTATAAATGTTTAACTCTGTGAGAAAGACGGTTAAAGTGTTATTTTGCAAAATGTATAATGTACAAAATACAACATAGTGAAATTATAGTTGTATATTATAATTGCTTTTTCGTGTATTTATTCAAACTTACGAAAAATAAACTGAAACAACCTTTAACGAATAAATTAAAAGTTTGAAAGACAGCTCAATAGTACTATTGTTGCCACCATTTCATTCCGTATTCCCTCATTCGTCATGCTAAGTGAATTTCAAGAAAGAAACTGACAAAAAAAAATCTAAATAATGCCTTTATGTGAAAGTGAAATTATTTCTCAAAGCAAGGGCATCAAAGAGAAACATTTTGGAATTTTGCCAAAAGTATTATGGAATTGAAAAAAAAATCATAATGACTCTTGGTCTGGTTTTACGCAATCAGTATACAAACATCAGAAACTCTTCCTTCTTTTTCTTCCTCTGTGATTTTATTACCAATTCGTGAATTGTGTAACTTTTTTTTTCACAGTTAAAACTCATTTCCGTTTTGCTCTGACTTTGATGGTCGTTAAAAGAATTTAACACTCCTCAAATAGCCTCATCGCTTATTTGTCTTTATCAGAAAACCACCAGAAAATTTAATTTTAGTGCCAATTTGTGAAATATACTTTACAACAACTAGCTCATTCAAGATAAGCTTCAACGTTATGTAAAATAGGTAGGCAATTAATTTTCTTTGCTCTAGTTTTGCTGAGCAAATTAACACTACTGACACAGAGTGTTGTTGTTGTATAGATAGTGTCGAAGTTTGTTCTTTTTTTTTTGTACCTGCATTGAGGTGAAAATTGCTACTTGCAATCACCGATCACCATCAAACTCATCGTTTATTGTTGGTGCGACACTTTGGCGCCCACTTAAAATCGAATAACAAAAATAAAACAGTTACTCGAAAAACCAGAACAGCGATAGGGAAAGTGTTTTTTTTTTATTTTTTTTCGTAATTGTTTTACATTATCGGTCAGTAAAAAATATATGGTCCTGGTCCCCCTTTAAATAACTTGAATAAAAGAGATAAACGAAATTGTTTTATTTTTGGCAACCAAAACAAAAGAGCTGAGCAGCGAACTTTTGTGAACTTGTGTACCATGGCACTCTCACTTATTTTTTTATGTATCCATCCGGGAATGAAAAGGAAAATATATATAATTTGAAAGATCCATTTGACCGTTAACAAAAAAAAAACAGAACAACAAAATTAAAACCCGTTTTTCTCGGGACAGAAACGAAAGTAAAAACTCAAGGGCTTGCACTTTTTATCAAAATATCCTGCCTTGCTTGCATAGAGTTTTTGCTGTATTTTATCCACAGTGCATAACCCCAGGTAACCAACGATCGCTCTATATACTTACAGCTGTATTCATGCTATATTTGTGCACCAAGCCATTAAGAAGTTGACCTAGTTTCATGCGAAACCCCAGCTCGCTTCCACATGGCAATATGTATGTTGTTGGTTGGTTGGTGCAGCACGAAGAAAGTGCTTTCCATTTTTATTTCGCAGAATAGTAAAAACTACCTACAGCAACAACAACTGATGAACAGACAAAACTTGATCCTAACTTAAGCCAGGCGTACTTCCGTCCGTCCGTTCGTCTTATGATGGTGGGTTCCTTCAGCTTTGAAGCAGTCTTGAGATAGATTTCGACGAAGAAGCAGTTGTTGTTGAAGATAATACTTGGCGTATGAAAATATGTAACGACTGTGGTTGTTGGGATTAAATGAAAAGAAAGGGTTTTGTTTTTGTTTTTGATTACTGCCTGTCTGATGATGGTGGCTTTCTTGTCGTTGACTGACATAGCTGATGGCTCTACTGCACTTGTCATTTGGACATGATGTCGAGCTCACGCGTAAGTATATTCACAGATGGTATATGAAAAGATGGAAGAAAGTTTTGTTTTTCCTCTCTGTAATTTTTGTGCATCCATTTTTATTGCTGTGCATATGTATATACAAAAATTAATTGCAGGGATTATTTGTTTTTTTTTTTTTTTAAATTGTGGCGTGCAGCAGAATACCTATATATGTGCATTGAAATTAACATTATGTATGATATAGTTATGGATGTTAATTTCCATTGTTTTTTTTTATATATAAATATTTGGAACACAATATGAATTTTAAATTAGATTTAGTTTGTAAAGATATTGCAAAGGATCACAATTGTGTATTTTTGCAATATAATTAAAGGGGTTTTGTTAATAGAAGGTTGCGCTTTAGAAAAGGGAAGTAGCTTACAAAATTATGAAAGAAAGTAGAATGAAATAAATTATGTAATTACATAGTTGATGTGGAGCATAAAACATAAGATGATAATGTGACATGTGAATGAGAAAAAAAATATGCAAACATAATATATAAATAGATTTAGCTTATTGACAGACAATTTAGAACAAACTTGTCTTAAAATTTTTTTAATTATTCACTAACAAAAATGCTATAAATTCTGCCATATTGAGTAATAAAATTGCTATAATTACATTATTTAAATGCATTAATCAAACAGTTTTTTTTTTTCATCTTTAGAGACTATATCAGTAACACAATTCAAGCATCATAAATATGGAATAGGTATGTCAATTTTGAAAGGCTGTAACTGAATACTTGTAATACATAGTTTAACAAAAAATTTATTGATATTGAAATTGAACGGACATCGTTTTCTGCCCAGTGGATTACAGGATAGGGAAAAATTGTTTTAAATGTCGCCTTGGCTTAAACTAAAACCTCCTAAAAAAATATAATAACTATACGGAAAATACTCAATTTTTGATCAATTCAATGCCTTCCATTTTGACCTGAAGGGTTAAGCTTTTGTATATTCTACTGGACTATTGTCCATCTCCATGGCCTAAGGTAACTTTTAAGAAGTGTTGCCGTGGAGACAAGGATAAGTTCTAGTACAATTATAAGAATTGTTTTTTACAATAGATAGGAGTATCGGTCTTTGAAAATTTATTTTTCGATATAATTATATAGACTGAGACCCGGAGCGACAGGCCTACGTTATTTTATCACAACTGAATTTTTTTGTGTTAATAGATGCCACAGTAGGTGCAATCGAATAGATTTTATAAATCTTGAATACGAAGGGTGTTTCGGAAATAATAAGTGTTAAAGTTCCAAAAAATGCAAGCTTACTCTGATTAATTAAAGTTGATTTTTTCATATATTCAAGGGAATAATGTCTTCAACTTTTTCTGGGACTTGGCAAACACCTACAGTGCCAGCCAGACACCTAAAAGCCTCTTAAATATTTCATTCTATTTTCCCATTTATATTATTGTAACAAAGCTGATTTGTAATGTATCTGTTCTTAGGATAACTATTCAACAAGCAGGCAAACACATACAGTGGGCCTTCAAACAAACATTCAGACACCTAAAACTATTAAAGAGCAATGATTTTGACAGGTTTTAATCCTTTGGCCCCACTGTAGTTATCTGCCTGCTTGGGAAATATTGTTAAATAGTTGTCCCAAGAATATTTAAACAAATCAGAATTAGCAAATGGGAGAATATAACCACACATTTTTGCAGAGTTAAAGTATCAGCTGTTGTCAAAAATAAAATTTGAAATTACTCAAAATTGAGTGATTACAAAAATAGAAATTTTTTTAAAAGTCTTCAATAACCACAATTACCACAAAGTCAAGGTTTTTCGAATTAACAACAAAAATTTAAAAAAAAAATGCGTCAACAATGGACTGGAGTGTTGGTGATCCCTAATGAAAACCATAAACTTGAATAATTTTTTATAATTTTTTTTTTTTTTATATATTTTTATAACTTAAAACCTAATGAAACATTTATCTTGACTCCTTAAAAAATAAGATTACCCATGAAAATAAAAAAAACACCCATTAACCATTTTAACTCGACAAAACAAAAGAGCTGAGAACAAACTTCTATATTTCCACTTCTTTCACAAATTCAAAAATCGAAATATTCTTTAACACATAGTAAATCTTTTTTGACATAAAAAGGAGTGTATCTATTAAATAGGTTCCACATTAATTTTGTTTCTACCATTTGTGTAAAAAATATCCATTCTTCTCATTAACTATTCGTTGACCCATATTTGAAATTCGATTGTTTTTGAGGCTTCCTCAACATTGTCATGGTAAATTTTTTTTTCTTCTTTCTTTGATAGTTTCTGTTTCTTTTTTTTTTAACTCACCTGATTTATACAGATTTGATTGATTAATCCTTTATTGTGTTGACTGTTATAATCCACAGTATATAGTTTTAAATATCCACAATGGCACTCTGTGTTGTAATTTCTTGTTTTATATCCAAAAAAAAAATTAAAATTTATTTTCACTTTAAATTTCTTCTTTTTCTTTTTTTCTAAATTCACTATAATTTTTTAATTCAAAAATTTGAATTCACTTATCATAGCACAGTTAAAATTTTGTTTTATGTTTTCGTTTTGCTTTGGAAGGACACAAAATTGCACAAGGATCTGTGGATTTTCTTGCGTTTTATTTTTTCAATTGAGATTCACTCACAAATGGAGACAATTCTTTTTTTTTGTTTTAAGGCAAAAAAAAAAATTAAGAAAAGGAAAAAACTATCGACAAAAATGAACACACCTCTTTACAGATCCGTAGCTAACATGGAAATGCGGCAGGCCTGAATCAGTATCTAGATTTTATATCGCGTGAAAGTTGTGACCCCTTTCTCCACTTTGCATGGCATTTTTTCTCAATCGAAACCCATTCGCACAAACGAGAGAGAAAGAGTGTAAAACATGAAATTACCACAGTGCAACGCACACACAAGTTCCAACTTAAAAGCCACCATCAGAGATATCCCAGGTACCAGAAGTGGCAGCAGCACTACGCCATGCCATCGTAGTCGTCGTCGTCTTCGTCATAGTGGTTTCAAACGTCTTCCGAACTTTACCACTATTTTGTTGTTGGTTTTTTTTTCTTTATTTTTGAGCAAACATTTGCTCAGGTATTTGTCACTTGCTAAGATGTGTTACAAGGTAAAGGCTGACGTCGGTCGTTCGTCGTCTTCATTGTTGGGTTGCCTCTTAGGTAACTCAAATTTTTTCAAGCCCTCCAGATTGCACCGAATTTAAAAAGAAAAAAAATAAATAAATATTTTGCAAGCTGACGAAATTATGGCGACTCTTTTTTGGCCCCAAAATGACTCACTCCAAGCGGACATGGTTTTTTTTGGTAACGACTCGGCTATGCCCTTCCATATTGGATCGTCCATTTGTTCATGTGGCGGTTTCATATTTCTTCGGTTATTTGAATTATATCGAAGTATCTATTAATCCGTACCATGATACGGGATCCGGCTTTATTTTAATACCATCATCGATTCCTATTTCATTTGGAGCCTCTTTAAGGCCTCCCCTAATGATGGTCATATCACTTTCACTTGTGTTGGCGGATTTTATTTTTAGCATGCGGGTTCAAAAAAAAAAAACAACTTAACGATGTGTAAATGAGTAACCGCCGCCGACGACGACGACATCAACGGGCGTTTTTTTTTTGTATTTTATTTTGTTCAAATTATGATTATAGGTCATGGCCTCCTCATCACTGATGATGGAGTCATGGTATATGGGAATACACATCATTCTACTGTCTGGAGGTTTTACTTATTTTTTGTGTTCTTTTTTGATCAACATTTCGTAACAATAATAATAATAAATTCTTAAGAACTTTTACTTTCAATGAATATACGTTTAATAGGCAAATTCGAAAAATTAATGGATTTGTTGGGCAGTTATTTTTTTTTGTTTTCTTTTTTTGTAGATTGTGTAATAAAAAATACTTTTAAGGGAAGTGAATTTTAATTCAGGTATTTATTAGAAAGTGTAAATGGAACAAAATATTGCAAAATTTTGCTGCGAGTGAATTAAATGATTCTTAAGTCGTTTTCAAATATTGAACTTTCGATTTTAAGAAGCTTTAGCAGAAAACCAAAATATGCTAATCAGTAAAAATGGAAAAATGAAATTAAATTAGGTAGGTATCTAGCGTTAAATGAAACAAACCACAATTTGCACTTTTAAAGATTAAATATATTCACTACGGTAGTAAAATACAGTAATGCAATTAAAGTAGTTACAATTTTTTAAGTGTTGAGAAAATGGTAGGTTTAGAAAATTATAAAAAAAAATAAACATGATAACTGTATTAAAAAAAATCCTTTTGAAGACCAATGTACACCAGTCTACATTCGCGTTGTACGGCTAAAAAACGTATCCCTGTACTTTACAGTACGACCGAAATTGGATTCAAGAGTCAACTGATGATCATTCCTGGAAGCGCGAGTATTACGGTTGAATCGTTTAAGGGGAGGAATGCAACTGGCTATTTCATTTGAGCACTTACCGTAAAAGTAACGATAAAAGAGCGAGAGACAAGAAACGTTACGCCGGTGTTTGAGTGACGTAAAAGTATCGATGATGTTCCTGTCTCCGATCATTTTGAAGGCTCGTGTTTGTATACTGTCCAAGAGGCTTAAGTAAGTTGCTGGAGCACCCACCAGCCCAGAGATGGGAGTTATACTCAAGCTTTGGACGTATAAAACTTTTATAGATAATAGCGCCAGATCAGAAGGGGAAAAGAATTTCTTGCATCTCCAAAGGAAACCTAAACATCTTGCGACATTTTTGGTGACGTAAGGTACATACATGTGTGATCATTCCACAAGAGATAGTTTGTGATACACATACCTACAATCGCAAGCTGATTAGTTTCTTTGATGCAAGTGCCACTCATAGATAATGGCAGGGGGGTATGTCTCGCTTTAACGACAGAAGGCAGCATTGAGTTTTCGAAGCATTAAATTCTACGCGATTTTTTAATCCCCATTGCTGTCTAAGTCAGAATTTAATGTACTTATCATATTTAGCCATTTCAGTTCCATGTCTGAAGAGGAGGGATATGAATCTGGAAACGAATATGAAAAGCTAAGGGTGCTATCGTCAACGAAACAATTTAATGGATTATAAGTGGATTTGGTTTTCAATTGATGGCCTACGATCAAAATTTCAATAACATTGCATATCAAGCTTTTCAAAAAAAAAATTTTAAAATAAAGCAATATCTACAATTTAATAAGAACAGATGACTCTAGATCTCCTTTTTTTGAAATTATAAAAAAATATTAAGGAATTTATTAATTTAAATAACGAAAACTCTGATAAGCATTTTTTTATCATTTTTGAAACCAAAATATTAATTTTAAATTTTATTAAAATTTTTCTTTCATACAATTTTGTTTATTAAAAAAAAAAAAATATGTTAAAGTAAGAAATTTGCGCGAGTTTCTTATTAAAATACTATTAATTTTTCAACCAGTAAGGAAATTGTGTTATGATCTTTCTTTCAACACGGAAAACTAAATGTTTGAATGCGAATTATCAATTAAAATAACAATAGCAAAAATTTGCTATTTTGAATATTGTTCAAATTAAAATTTATCACCTGAAACAGTCGACAAACAGTCTTCAAAATTTACTTAATTTTAAGGTTAAATTATAATTTTTATTCAAATCAGTCTTCAATAAAGCGCATCCATCAGATTCCTGGATTATCATACCAGGAAGAAATAGTCTAATAATACTTAGCAAATTATTGAATTAAAGATAAAGATTCTTAATTCTTGTCATAATTCTGCTGTTAAAATAAACGTTAAATTCATCAAATACACCTTAAACTTTAATAAACAATAACAAACATTTTTAATTGAAACAAGGTTAATCATAACAATTGAATATTTAATTTCTTTCACTAAAATCTTCATCATATTTACATGTCAAAGCTCATCTGGTAAAGGTTAAGTTAGTGATACCAAAGATAAGCCGATTTCAGTATCAAAAATTTGAATAGACTTGCCAAAAACCTACATGCTATTCATATCTAACAAAACGATTTCTCATTTACATTCAAATACTTTTCACAAAAAAAAACTAATTTTTAAAAATCTAATAAATTATTAAAATACCTTTTGTAATGTAAATTATTATTGCTACCCTGAAAATATGACGAGACAATCAACTCAGTTTCATTTTAAAATGTCAAATAACTAAGAGAAACTCATTTAACATTAAATTTTCGAATACAAAAAAAAATATTAAGTCTAAATAATATGTCAAGGAAAAATTCTGTTTGTGAATTAAATTGATACGATTTATCATCAATCAAAATTCTTCTTTTCTTTGTCCAACACATCAATCGTGTATTTATTATACGTGCCACAAATTACTCGTCCTATAATTACATAATTCCCCAGTGCATTATGACACAGCTGAAAGTGAATTTCACTTTCATACTTAACAAAAAAAAAAAAAACAAATTTAATAACATCTTATTAAAATTTAACAACAACAATTTTAACATTATTAATGGCTTCTACATTTTTTTGTAATTTTATTTTTTAACTGACAACAATACCATAGTGCATCAAGTACTTAAGCAAAGTAAGTTTATGTACGCGACAATTAGCTATTAATGATTTCATATTCGTTAACACCTGGAATGACTCAGCTAACTAAGACGCAATCGAGGTTCATTGCAACATAAGCGTGTCCACAATACCTTCGGCATGCATAAGCTCTGTTCATTGACTTTATTGTCACTCAGCTTGTTATAGTCTCTGAGCTGGCGTTGGCGGCGTACATAATTGAATTAATTTAAAACTAATATTTTTCCCCATATGGAAAAGGTGAACGATTTGAATTGGCAATCAACTCACGATTGAGATTATCTAGAAATATGTTTTGAAATTGATAAATATGATTCATAAAGAAAAGACTATAATAGCTGATCGTTAGCATAATCTTGATAGTGTATCCTTTTGCAATATTTATTTGAATGACGCAGAAAAGATTCATTATGAGTGTTCAATCCACTTTCACTTTCTTGTTGTTGGATCACAAACAAATTTGGGGTTGGGCATTACTATTATAGCCCTCGTTGTCGGTTAAGAGATTCATTTTCAAACTCGTGTAACTTCCGCATTCCAAAATAAGATGAACTGTTTGTGATTTAATCTGCACGATTTAGTGTTATTTAAATTTTTGCGGATTTTTGTTGAAAGTCTATGTTTTTTATGTTTTGTTTTTTGTTTTGCATCTTCCATTTTTATTTTTGAATTTTTTAAAAACTGGTTCAACTTGTTTTATGTCTAAATTTGCAACATGCATATTTTCCTCATATTATGTGGTAAAAGAATATATGTATTAATATTCTTTTTTATTATTGCATTAGAAGAAAATATTCTTTCAACGTCATTTGAACTGTGAAACAGATTATTTTTTCAATAATTACAATACCCTAATATAAAGAAGTGACTTTATTTGGGGAAATAACTAACTAACAAAACTTTTTTTTTGAAAAGGTAACAAGTAAGTCTTTTTGGTGCCTAGATCAATGTTTAAAACAAAAATCTATGGAGTGGTTTAAATTTTATTAAATTATAATGTAAAGATCTTATGGTACTGACGGCCCCGAAAGATTATGAAAGATGTAAGCCAATATAGCTTAGGTCCAAACATAAACCAAGCCAAACCAAGGTCGCACAAGCTTTTTCAGGTTGCCTCGGCTAGAAAATGCACTTTTTTGTTGTAGCTTTTTTTTAAATGTCACATACCGTTACCGACAAAATTTATTTATCTTGAGACCTGCTGAACGTTTTTCTGTGAGTTTTTTTAAGAATTTATATTATTTAGTCGAAAAATATTTTTCAAAACCCGTTATATACGGTACCTGCCCTAGAATCTGAATTTTGGGTTTCTACTACGATCAAGGTCGAGGCGAGGTCCTGAATAATTTTTATAATATTGCATGTCAATTTTTTTGGATTTAATGTTTTTTTCGAAAACTAGTGCTTTTTTTTGAAAACTCAGTTCTTAAGTGTATATTACTTTTATGTCATTTTTTAAAAAAACCTGAGAGATTTTCTATATAAAAAAAACCGTTCTAAAGTTTTTTTTTGAAGAAAATGGTATTATTTCGAAATTTGCAATAATGAATTTTACCCTTTTTGATAATTATATCATTGATTTTATAATTTGTTTTTGTTCGCTCTAAAGAACTTTAACATGGTACTTTTACATTGGATATCTTTAGAGAAAAATAGAAATTTAAGAAAAAATCTAAGTTTATTTATGTTTTGTTTGCGTTTCGTTTCAGCAAAAACAAGGAAGTAAAACTCATATATACTAAAAATTATGGAATTCAGATTTACAGCCCTATTCTCCCCGACATCACTGATACCTCACAAGTCACAACTAGTGGTGAAATTGATTTTGTGACTTTTTCGTATTCTCCCCCACGGTCACAAGTTGTGAGAGTCACAAAAACTATCGAAATTGTGATCTCCTTATAGGCAGGTCACAACTCACAAATTTTTTGTGTTTTGATATTTCGGTGTGGATTTTATTTTATTCCATCTTATTCGAGAGTTTTATCTGAAAACGAAAAGTATCTACGAATTGTATGGCTCCAAAGAACCTATTGTATTTGTAGATTGTAGCGAAGACGACTCTTAAGAACTATGACAGACGCAAACGATCCATTTGCCCTACAAGAAAGCATTTTCATGAAAATATATTAATTGTGTTACCTGGCGCTTGCATTATTGAAATAAATTTTTTTGTTTTATTTTTCAATTTGGAAATCTGTTCTTGTTTTTAATTATCAGCTGTTCCAAAAGTCACAAAAAAATTCATCTTTGCAGTGGTGAGTTTCGTTGTGAGTTTTGTTGTGACGATTAGGGGGAGAATACCAAAATGTTATCGAATCACAACAATTCTCACAAGGAATAATCACAAGAGCTTGTGACTTATGACTCCTCACAAGGGGGAGAATCGGGCTGTTAATGTCGAATATATAATCTCATAATTCAATTCTGGGACTCGCAATTTTGGAAATCGGGATTCTGTCTTTATTAATTTTTTTAATTTGAAATTCTATTCTTTATGACTTTGTTTTTATTTTGTCTCTTCGGATTTGGGATTCTCTGTTTTATTAATTTTGAATAAAAAAACGGTAAATAAAAACTGCAAAATAATATATTTGATATTGTCTACCAAAGATTGAAAAATGTATATGTATATATCGGATTGGGGTCATAATTCTGTGTGCCAAAATTCAGATTACAAAAATCTGTTATTTTGAAATTCTGTCTTCTAAAATTCAGAACAAAGAACACAAAATTATATATTTCAAAATTCCGTAAATTAACGATTCTGTATTTCGAAATTTTGTCTTTTGAATTTTTATTTTATTAGGTATTTACAGAATTTTGAAATACGGAAAATCTGAACTTCGATTAGTTTTAAAATATCACCTGGCTTGAGAAAAAACTATCAAATCCAAAATTTGAATTGAATTTTTGTGGGTTTTTGACAACCCCTAACGTAGTACGAATACCTTTCATAGAACTCAAAAGTACAAATGGAAAAAGTTAGACACGAAAAGTTGGAAAAAGTACTTTAAGTCAAACAGAATATTTAAGAACGTTATACTTCATTTTTATTACATTAGTTATTCCATTTGTTTTATTTTTTTAACGATTTGGTTTTTGTTATCTGTTCAAAGTTTTTAGTTGATTAACAGTTCTTCAAATTATTTCAGAGTTTAAATGAATTAAAGCAAAATTAATTTTGAAACACAAAATTTTGGAGTACAAAAAATTTTAAAAGCAGAATAATAGAAAATAGAACTATGTTCAATCAGAATTACTAATCTATGATCATAATTTCGATCATACAGAATTTTGGAAAATATTGTGATAAATTAAATACATTATGCAACCGAAAAAGTTAATTTTTTAACCGAAGCAACTTGAAAAGTTTTTCCGACTAGCTTTTTGACTATACAAATTTTGACGAATTCTATCAAAATTCAAAATGTAGCTTAAATGTTCTTCAAACTTAAAAAATCTTTAAAAAAAGAAACTGGGTATGACCCACACAAGTAACATTTCTGATTAGTAGCCGCTAAATTCATATACCCGAAGTTATTTTGCCCTAGGAAAATCGTCATCATTTTTAAAATTAAAAAAAAAAAAACTTCAAAAAACCGTTTGGTCTGTATATACATACATAAACTGTTAGTAGTTTTTTTTCAGATTTTTGGCATAAAATTTGAATTTTTTCAAAAATAGGAATCAGTTGTTAACTACACACGTTAACATTATTATGTGTAGAGTCTTTGTTTTCTTTGAATATTGATATTTATATTTATTATATATATATTTATTTTAGGACAAATATTTAAATCCACATATTTATATTTTTTTTATTGACCTTCATCCATTTTAACATTGTGGGATCATTAATTGAAGCTTCTCTATTTAAAGTTATCAGTTGATTCTTCCTTTGTTGATGCTTAATGGAAACTAATTCACATTAATTTTAACGCAATGCAAAGTGAAAATTATTTTAACTTTATTATTACCATTTCCTCTAATTAGCATTTTGCCAAAAAAAAATAACTTAAAAAATCAAGTGCACATATTCATTTCCATGTACATATGTATGTATATAAATGTAGGTTCTACTCATGTCATCAACCTCAATCACTCTTATATGAAAAAAAAAAGTTAAAAAAAGTATACAAAATTTTACCTTTCTCCCAAAAAAAAAAACCATCGCGTTTCAGCCATTAATTTTATTTTACAATTAAGACCAAAAAATAAACTGTTGGTTTATTTGAAAATAAAAAAACATAAAAAAAAAGTAAAGCTCATTCATTAAAACTTTGTTAAAAAATTAATTTTACTTTCATATAGAATCCCAAATGCCATATGTACAGTAAATACTAAACGCATTCGTTGAGTGTTTATTAATATTTTGTTAAATGATTCAAAAATAATTTCAAACTTTCACTATCACCGTAATACCTAAGATTTATTGATCTATGCTAAATCTATACCAAAAATATTTTGTTCATCAGAGTGATTTTGTGACTCTCAAATATTGGAAACAGCACTAATTTAAATTCCATAATTTGCCATAATCTTAGACCAAATTCGTGAATATATAATATACAACTATTTATTGTTTTTTTTTTTTTATTGCAAAAAATTTTAAGTAACATATTTGAAGAACCGAAATTCCGATCTCTTTTCCATAAGTATAATCGCATATTGATTTTAATTTTCTCCCCATCATTGAAGAGATTGTTAAAACAAAAATAAACTAAAATAAAAACCGGACCGGAATAAAACATTTGCAAAAATATATTTATGTTAATTCCATGATGATGGCCTGGCCGGTGTTGGTGGTGTGGTATTGTAAATTTATATCCATTCTTTTGAAGCCATAAAATCTCCGTCGAAAGTTCAGTCCGTTCGTCGTCCGTCGACGTACATACTTAGTTGCGTTGCTTTGACCGGCACGCACTACAGAATCTGTACTTTTCACTTTCGATTTGGTTATGCAAATAAGCAATAAAAAAGACCAAAAACAGAAATCAAAGAAACACAAAAAATAAAAATACAAGCCTGGAAGAGAGATTCTGTTTGCAGCTTAACGAACTTACCTGCCTACACACATTATTTAGCAGGCATCAAAAATACATTGTTGCTCGCGTCTGCTAGACGTTCTTGGTAACGGATAAAAACAACAACAACAACAAACAATTTTATTTGCGCTCCTGTTAATTATGATGACAGATTGTTTGGTTCGATCAGTTCAGGTCTTAAACGTTTTCAGCTTGGCTTCAAGCTTCAATGCTTGTACGTTTAATTTAAGAATTAATTTGAGGTCGAGATAGCTTTCTTTCTGTGTTTGAATTTGGACATCAGCAATGTTTCTCCGGATTTAATTTTATGTTTCTTTTTTTTGTTTTTGTTGTTGAAGATGTTACGCAACATTAATTGGCTTTTATGTTAAAATTTTTAGCGGTGTAGGAACTGAGAATGAGATTGGATTATCGGTTCAGGTAGTAAAATTAGGAATTTAAGTTTTATGGAACAGTTAAGTGTGTGGCTTATACGTAACAAAAAGATTATTATGTTAAAAAGACCTTGAGATGAGCAAAGGAATCTCTAGTATAGGTATAGCTTGTAGGGTTGAGGCATTTATGCATGTCTATGATTAGCATGATTGTTAATTTAAGAAATGTGTCGCAGATTAAAATTGGTCAAAATGTCAATAGTAAGTGTTTTGGTCTGCAACGAAGCAGCGTTTAACAGTTTATTTATTTACTTATTTTTAAACGAGCTAATTACTAGCTTTGAAAATACATTTACACTATTTCAAATAGGTAAATACTGTATTTTATGTTTTTACTAATATGCAAAGAAGAATAAAACAAATAAAATTCTAAATCAAAATCGAAGAATCTATTTTATAGAAAAATAAGATGGTTTTTAGAATTTGCACTGCAAATACCGTTATTTATTTATTTAGATGTCCAGGATGTTGTTCGCTCTGTACAATGTCTCATCAAAGTACTCGTACATTCAGTCGTTTTTCAAATATTTCTATTTCTCATTAAAATATTGAGGGTAGGTATATCATTTCTTCAATATTAATTAAATCCTTACTTCGCCAATTTTACAATTTATCAAAATCACATGATTTATATTTTTAGAAATTTCATTTGGCTCGCAAAATTATACAAAATTAAATTGATGTTATAATAAGTTGATTTTCTTAAAAAAAGTAACAAATATTGCGTTGTTCAGTGTCTTTGCCAAACAAAAGCAAACACGCTTTATATTTCAAAAGTTGCATAATTTGTTGAAGAATATCAACTTGTTAATTTAAATGGAAATGGTTATTATCAAGTTATATGCCGGTAAAATTGGAAATAGTAAAAAAACCGAAAACTCATCTTATTTTTGAAAAAATTGGAATATAATCGTAAAACCGAAAACTCATCTTATTTTTGAAAAAATTGGAATATAATCGTAAAACCTCTTTTCAGACCCCGTTTTGATGAAAATGTAACATTGGGTAGTTATAACTGTAAAACAAAATAACCTACAGAACTTGTTGATATATTATTTTCTATATAAATGTATGCTCATTTTACAAGTTGTTTTCAGGTTACTTTGAACAAAATTAAAATTCCAATCTTTTTCAAAATAGTTTCTTTTTTAAATGTTGCCAACCAAAAAATAATGTTTTTTTACAATATTGTAACTTTTTTGTCACTTTGATATTTATAAATGTCAGAAAAGATCAGTTCCCAATCAACCGTAAGTTAATTTGGCACATTTGAGATTTGATTTAGAAAATTTAATCAGCAAATTAATAAGCAAATGTTTGAAATTCGTAAAAAAGTTGTTAATTTGCATCGTGCTAATACCTAAACTTCATTCAATTATTTTTATATTTTTTGGCTAACAGTTTAAGCTGCTAACTATAAGTCTTTAATAAAATTGAATTTATTTCATCTACATCTGTTGAAAATTTTTCAATAATAAAATAATAAAATAAAAAATAATAAAAAACTCAAAAACATGCCTAAAATCAATGCGCCTGACCTCTAAATGTAAAAAAAGAAAACAATTTAAAATAAAATATGAAATTTAAAAAAAAAATGAAATCGAGAAGTATTGAGAAAATAAGATTTCTTTATAAAAAAATCAAAGATCTAAAAAAAAATTTCAAACATAGATAAAATTTCTTAAATTTTTTTTAGAAAAAGAAAATTATTTTTAATGCACTTATAAACAAAATTCGTAAAACAAAGAATATTTAACTTTTTAAAAAAATGTAATACAAATTATTTTTTGATGAAAATTATTTGAGTAGTTCAGACTATATACAGACAGACAGAATTGCGGAATTCACATTATTCGAATTTTTTATCTTAGTAATGTATGTAATATGTAATGTTTACGAATCCAACATTTGCCTTATTGTAATTTTAGTCTTTAGCTATAAAAACTAGCCAAGTTATTTTATGCGACATATAAAATTATCAAAATGACCTTGATTGAGAACATTTGGCCAAGTGACATTTTGACTTTTTAAATTTTATCAAATATAAAAAAGAAAATTATTAAAAAGTTTGAATTTATTTTTAGTATGTACATACATAAAATCATTCAAAAAAAATATATTCAAGAAAATTGACACATTTATACGTGCAGGAAATAACTTTGATGTAAATTTTTTACTTCACTTAAACGCAACGGATCATATTAAAATCTATACAAATTCAAAAGTAATTTTTAGTAGACGCGCAGGACATGGCTTTTAGGTTAAAATCGAATACAAGTTTGAAAAAGAAACTAGATTGAGCGTTGACTGTTAAGCTGTTTAATGCAGAGCAAACAAAATGAAAGCAAATTAGAAAAAAACGTAACAAACAAACAATCAATAATTAATTGAAAAAGAGGCGAAAACGACCAAATTTGATATTAAGTTTTTTTATCGACGATTGTTATGATCTACATAGATTATAGGTTTCTAACTCTCCTACTTAACTGCTTCACCGGTAATGCTTCACCTTTGGGGTTCACAACAAGTAACAATAACAATAATAGAAGGATCCTGTGGCGTATACGTGTAATTTATTAAAAATAAAATGTGGCTGAGTTGTAATTTAATATGAAGGTATAGATTCAGGAGGAACTTAGGAATGTTTTGTTTTTTGTTTATTAAGTTCAAGATCAAGAAGCGTGGGCTGACTACAATATTTCTCAAATTTCAAACTTCACTTGTTGCTGGCTGGAGGAGCTTGTTGATTGAGGTCGTAGCCCATCCTGCGAGCGCCATCTAGAGTAAAAGTAAGTAAGTAAAGTCATAAGGAGCGATAATAAAAATAAGTCTTTTATTTAGGCCATATTTTGGTTCTTATGGCCTCATATGTTGATCTGTCTGTCCTTAGCTAAAAATAGTACGATATGTACCATGTTAATAATATTGCGTTACATTTCCAACCAAAACAATGTTTCTCAAATATAATTGATCCCAAATTGGCAGCCTTCAACCGATAATATAGTATAGCACTTTTAAGCATCTTATTGACCAACTTTAAATATCTTTTCAATGCCAATACAATGTGTCTGATGAATTTTAATTTATTTATGGTTTCGGAAAGAAAAACCTACACCAATTAGTTTGATCTTATACGGTCGTTGCTCCCTCTAATGCCATTTGATATAGCTTGGCAATGTTGCACAACAAAAAATAACAGAAAATCCAATGCCTCAACACCAACGCCACAACAACGCAATGCTGCTGTATGTCACGCAGCGGTGGAGCTCCAAATCACTAAATTGGCAAATTGCCATCCACATCCGTGTTCGTTCAATGTGCATGCGGGGTACCTACTTTTTTTTTATTTTGGCTCCAACGAAATTGAAACCAAACCCACGTATTTTAAGTTAAAAAGGCTTTTTCATACCTAGGCCAGAATATAAGTGTACTAAGTGCAAACTTCATCAATACGACAGCAACAACATTTTGTTGGTTGGGGTATCCCATCAGCACGTCATGCGTTTTTCCGGGGCAACGAGTGACTTTGTGCCTGGTGGCTTGGCTTTGGCTATCACAATGAGCTTACCAAAACAGTTCCAGACTCCAGAGAGCCCTTCGCACACTTGAATTGGCTGTGATGTGGACTATACGTACTATACGTATACATTAAGTGCCGCTGCGCTAACTGAAGCAATGCTATTCCGAACTTAAAGAAACGGATTACATTAGTGAAAGTGAAATTAATGGCGATGTGAATGACTCAGAGAATGGGCTTGGAACCGTAAGCAAGCAATTTATTGTGTTTTGCAGTTGGCAGGCATCCAAAATTGGACGCTTGGTCTGATGCCATAGTTGTGGCGGCGCGGTGATTTCCTGAGGAAAGAATACATACTTTTGTTTAATTTTGTGGCAACACATATGGTCCACTGGGCACTATACATATACATTATGATGCACATACATAAATGTAGATAGGTACATGATCATTGCAGCATGTGGATATATCAATCACGATAGTTTGGCATCCGGAACTGAGCGAGAAAAGAAAAAGATTTCTTTTTTTTAATTCATTAATTAACGATTTTTCTTATTGCTCTTTTTTAAATTTTATATTTGATTTATATTGCATAGGAATTTTTATTGCTTTGTTAGTTTCGATATTCAATTGAAAAGCAGCATACTATACTTGTCGCTATATGACATTTAAAAAGAGATTGAAAAAATACAAGGACACAAATGTACACAAAATTTTGAAGATTAGTAGTCCCTCATCAAAACGTTGGGATTTTAAAAATTGTATATGATCATTGATCATTGAGTTAATTCATTGACGTTTTTCAATAAAATTTTTTGATGAAATTAACCGAGTTAAAATAAATGCTGTTGTATAGTACTATTAAAATTATAGGACTGCATTGTTATAGGGAATTTTTCAAAAAATAATTTTGTATGTATAAATTTTTTTAAAAATTTTAATTAAAAACTATATGGAGTTTAAAAATTCCACGCGAGAATTTTTCAGAAATAATTTTTTATTAAATTTTATTAAAATTATGTATTTAAATATCACAATATTTTGATTACAGTCTGTCAAACGGTTTATGAAAACATCGAAAACCAAAAATCTAATTCTATGGCATTTTTAATAACAGTTTATTGCAAAAAACATTTTAACCAAATAATTTTAATCAATTAAAAAACCCTTTTAACAAAATGCACTAAAATCGTTAGAGCAGTTTTTGAGTTATATAACTTTTATTTCCTGAGATAAACAAAAATAAATTATTTACCCTTCCCTTGAATTGTCTAAAAACCTTAAGTAGTTAAGTTTTAAAAACGTCGCCCGAGTAGTTTAGGCTTCAGGTTGAGGTACAGACATATCAAAAAAAAATACTTTCTATGAAAAAGAAATGATTAAAAAACAGTAGCAACACTTGAAATAAAAAACAGTAGTTTTTTAAAACCATTTTTAAACTCGAAAATAAATAAAAATACTTCTTACGAGTACCTGTATGTTAGGAGTATGAAATTTTATCTATAATTTACCAAATTTTTTTTGTAGTCTCAAGTTGCCAATATTTCATAGTATCAAGGAAATCAGAGCACTTCGATCAGATTATAAATCCACCCTAATATACTCAATGGATAAAATTAATATTAGTTGATTATTATTACTGCATAACTGACAATTCTAAATTAAAATATTCAATTAAGATTGCATCTCTCATTTGCAGATGATTGAGAGAATTTAAGCACTTATGAAGCAAATGATCTATTATTAATCTTTGAACTTGGTAATAGCAATTCCTTTTCCCAATAAAATAGAACTTAGAGACGATTATTACACTTTGTTGTGTTGATCTACGCATTCTTTTTGCCTTTATCGTCAGCGTAGTTAAAAAAAAATGAACCTGAATGTTCCTCCCTCAAATATTTGTATTTAAATGAGATGTCTTGCATAGGTAATATACAAAATAAAGATCCATTTATGACTTCCTTCATTAATCAATCGAATACCATTTAAATTATTTCTATGGGCTATTGTGAAATCAGTACCGACCGATACCACACCCCCAAATGATCTCATGAGAAACACTTTCATCGCTTTCTGCTCCACAAACAGTAACTCACCATCTTCAACTCAAAAGGTAGCTCACTTTTGTTCTTGCTTGCATACCCAATATATGATTGTGATTAATATTCCAAGCATGTGAGCTTACTGACTGACCCCAAAATTTTACATAATTTTCGCATTTAACTATTTCAAGACTAAAAACGAGCACAGTTTTTATTCGCTTATTGTTTTATTCTTGATTAACTGAAAAGAAAAGTAAAAAACATGTTTTGTTTTATGTTGTATTTTTTTTTATTTCATACATATCACAAACAGTGTAACATTCATTTTTCAATAAGAATTTTGTATTTATAATTTTCTTTCCATAATTTTATAGACTTTGTTTTAGAACTCTCATTGTTTAACATTTCTTTTTTTATTTTTGAAGTATTCTTAAATTTATACACAATAAACATTTTGACAAAAAAAAATAAAAGTACAAAAATTAGAAAACAATGCAGACAAATTAATATTATATTATTGTTTGTGTGTGCTTATTATTGGTTGCAGATTTTTAGGTAAATAGTTATACTTATTTTATATACAAACATGATAAGTTTAGATTTTATCATTTAAAAAAAAAAATTGTATTACTTTGTTTTTGATAGTTTTTCTCTTGTTGTTAAATTTAATTGAAATACATTTTCAATCTGAATCAGAATCATCTTGTTTTGAAAAGAGCTTTTTTCCTCGTAACGAAGATACATCTAATTGGTTTCTCACCAACGAAACACTGTGTGGAGCTATGTCGTAGTCTTCGAAGCTCAAAATATTGCTGCTTTCTTGTTTGGTATCTATTGAATCAAGTCTAAAATAAAAATAAAAATATATACGTTCACAAAAAATTGTTACGTTTAAAATTAATTCAATAGCACTCACCTAAAACTAGTTTTTGTGAGATCCTTACGCGATCGAAAACTCTGATGATGATGATTCAATGGAGTTGAATTGACAATTTTCATTGCCGCATCCCCAAAATGTGTTGGTGTAGCTTGATTATATGATATATCAAAAGAATTCTCTGCTGCAAAGCTATTATCCATAGTTCCCATAGTAATATCACTTCTTCCTTCAATTGTCGTTTTTGTTGTTGCTGCTGGTGGTTCTTTGATTTTTAAATTTGTTATCAACGAAACAAATAATCTGCAGATAAAATTTCTAAAATTGCACAATTTTGACCAAACGGCACGTCTGGACTTTCGATATGATTGTTTCTGTAAAATAAAGAAAAAAATAAACAAATAAAAAAAAAGAATAAAACAATAGAAAAAAAAATTAAACTTACAACTTTCCTAATGAGATCCCACCTTCGTCGTCTTTGAAGGAGATTAACTAATTTTCTATTGCGAAGCAATTCATCTACTGTTGGCCTGGCCATTGCATCTGGTGTCATCATTGATTTAATCATTTGTTTCAGTTCTGGTGATATTGCTGTAGATGAAAGAGAAGAGAGGAATGCAGGTATTTTTGAATGGAATCTTCTTAACCGAAACTCTTGGAAAATAAAACAGAAAAACGAATAGTGTCCATTAAAGCTAGCTTTAATGTTACCAATATATTTAGAAGATGCAGTACAAAGCACAGAAGAATACTAAACACGCCATCCAACATCTCTTCATACCGAAAGCTGGGAAACCTAGCCACACGAAAGCTAAAGACTATAGACCCATTGGTCTAACATCGTTTGTTTTAAAAACCTTTAAACGACTAATTGATATAGACATACTAAATATTCTAAAACCAAACGTATTGTCACCAATGTATTGAAACAGCACTTCACAACATAGTAGGCATAGTAAAAACAACACTGAAGAACAAAGAGTACACTCAGCTTTTGTGGACATTGAAGTAGCCTTCAACAATGTACAAAAAGAAGCGATAATAGGACCACTTATTTACTTTGAAGTGGATAACTCCTTCATAAACTGGATTATCTACATGTTAAAATACAGACATCAACTCAAAGTTTGGGGATGCACGGTTAAAATTTTCCACGTCTAGGGGAACTTCACAAGGAGGAGTTCTCTCTGACTACTTTTGTGGATACTACATAGTTATGAACGAAATTCCTTTTTGAACTGGACGAGAAAATGTGGACTTTCGGTTTACCCATAAAAAAAACCGAACTGTTACTTTTTAAACAAAAAGAAATTACTAGAATTTGTCCTATAAGGAACCAGATTTAGTCTCTTAGATCACTCTGGGAGTAATTCTCAACAAAAAACTAAATTGGGATATGAACATCAAAGAAAGAGCCAAGCAGGCCATGATCGCTTTTTACTCCTGCAACCATGTCTTTGGTAAGACCAAATCCTAACTTATGGTAGAGTGTATAGGTGAAGCGCTATGGACAAAGAAACTAATTATAAAACGCTCAATAAATTTTAGTTCAAGGACTAGTGTGCATAGGAATTACAGGGGGAATGAGGTCCACACCTATTGCGGGAATGGCAACCATACTCAACTTAAGACCCCTAGATCTACTCATACAAGAAACGGAAGCCCATTGCTCTAAGACTAAGCCAGACCGATAGCTGGAAAAGTAGCTCTGTAGGACATGCACAGATTATCAACAAATTAACGGAGGGGTTTGTATGCACAGACTACACAACTCCCCGTTCAGGTTTTGTAAAACCGTTTTCTGCCACCATGCCCTCAAGAGAGGAATTAGTTGCTGGTTTACAACAATGAGATGAACCGATGGTAAAAATATATACGGAAGGATCGAAAATAGAAAATGGTGTTTGTGCGGGCTTCAGAGTCCCTCAACCTGGCCAACTCTCTGATTACAGCAGTGTATTTCAAGCAGAGATTCTGATAAAGGCCGCTAAACAAATATCAATGATGGCGATACCATGGGCTGATATCACCTTTTACATTGGCAACGATGCATCAATCAAATCCATCTCTGCCACATATATTAAATACAAGCTGGTTTCATGCTGTCGCGAAGAGCTAAAGGTTCTCGGCACACAGCACAATTTTAGGTAATGAAAAACCAGATGAGCTGGCAAGGACTGGTTCGTCATTAGCACCAAACCTACTGGACTCAAGTTTAAAATTCCATCCTGTGCCATAAGACAGGCAATTGGTAAAAAGATATTGCAACTTACAAATGATAGATGGAACAAACTACATTATTTGTAGTGACTAGGAACTTGTGGCCCAGCTACAACAAGAAAAAAACAGACTAAACTATGAACCTGAAAAACAGATTCATGAATATTTTGATAGGAACTATCACAGGTCATTGTAATGTAGACATATGCAGGGGCTCTGGAGACGAAGAAGTAGAGGAGAACACCTTTCACTACCTAGGTCACGTAGGAAATCAAAGGACTTCGTAGGTTATACTTCTAAAAGGGATCGTACAATCTATCAGGGTATAACACAGGATCAACATTGATCTAAGTGTGAAGCTAAAGCTAACGTACATCATGGAACCTTCAAATCCCAAAAACAAGTAACAAAAACCACAACAACTTACGTTTAATAAAATCCTCTGGAAGAATTCCACTGCGTAGCTCCTGCCACAGTGGACCATTTGGCGGAAGTTCAATATAGGACGAGAGTTCCAGCATGGCAATGCCCAAGCTAAAGATATCAGCTGCCCGCGAAAAATGTCCCTGCATTAGTTCTGGAGCTATATATCGAGAGTCACCTTCTGTAGCTTCATGACGATTCGCCTGAAAAAAAAGAATCAACTTTAGTAAAAGAAAAGTCACTCTTCTGAGATTAAATCTCTAAACCCACTCGATCCACATCGATGACGAGTCCGAAATCAGCCAACTTGCATATGCCATCGTCTCCAATAAGCACGTTGTCCAGCTTGATGTCCAAATGAATTAGATTCTTGTCGTGGAGGCTCTTCACAGCCAACAGCAGATCTAGCAATATCGACCAGATCTTCTCTTCGGGAATTCTCTTCCGTACACCCAAGTAGTGATCTAGTGATTCTTGGCAGAGTTCCATCTGCATGTACAACCTGTCGTCCTGCTCCCATGCTTTATACAGACGAACACAGTTGTCATTGTCCGAGAATTGCTCGTAGCGCTTCACTTCTTCTAAGCGTTCGTGACGGTAGTTCTCGCTTCGGAAGAATTGCTTGGACTTTTTCACGGCATACAACAAACCGTCTTCCTTGGAGCGCACTTTGAACACCTCACCAAATGAGCCTTCACCAATTTTCGAGATCTTTGTAAAACACTGTTCGAAGTATGTCGCATCTGAGCAGCGATTGTAGACGGGCGACAATAGTGAATCACTAACTAAGCCGCTGGAATCTTTAAAAGAAATGGCATGGGCGGATATGGAGCTTTGGCTGCGATTCAAATTGAAGTCATGATACCGTGGCTTTAGCTTTGGTGGCTTCATCCGGAAAGAATCGTCTTTGTTTACATTCGACTGAGGGAATAAACGATTTTATAAGAATGGATCACTCTCCCTTCGGCAAATTTGGTTAACTTACCTTGTAGGAATGTTGTAATAAACCATTTTCGCAAATTTCTGGAACTGGGAGGTATGGTCCATTTGATTTTGAGGACATTTCTTGAGTTTGGGGCGGTTGTTGAGTGAGGGTTTCTTCACCCACGTTTATCGCTTGATATGCGTTTTGTTTTGTTTATGTTTCTTTTGACGACTACAGGGACGCGGTTTTTATTTAGTTTTTCATTTCTTAATGGGATAATAGAAGAAATTCACTTAAGTTTTGGCTTTTTTCTTTGTAATTTTTTTGTAATTGGAAACACAAAAGGTTCTAAATTGACAGTTGTTATTTTTTTGAATAAAATTTTTGAAAGTTGATTTTTTGACAGATGTGGTGTGGTTTTCTTACGAAGAAGGTCTACGAATTATTAGATACATCAGTCGGTAAAGTAGATTTTAAAGGCAAGCTTACAGCAGAAAAAATATAAGTAAATTAAGGTTTGATATCACTAGTGACTACGTTTCGTAACTTTTGACATTTATATGTCATTTTTTTTTCTATTGGATTTTACATTCTATTTCAGTTATTCGTATGATAAATGAAAAAAATTATTAATAACTCAACGCCAACGTAACAACAATAACAACGTGTTGTCATTTTTTGTTTAATCATCATCAGCTCTCCCAATCTGAAGCAAATCTGTCTCCTGCGGGGACGAAACAAAAATAACAACGTATTGTTGGCAACAAGACGTCTGTATCAAAATTTTAGCCGTTGAAATATCTGGTGGTAAATATGACATTAGGATAGCATTTAGTTCTACTTCATTTTATTCAGAAAGAGCACGTCATAAACTTTTATTTACTTGTTTTCGTAAATTTCGAATTCAACGCCTTAAAAGTTATAACTCAAAAATTTCTTTCTCATTAAGCTCATGAAAACGAAATATTTATAATGAGGGAGGATTTTTTGAGTTATGGGTCTCATAAACTTAAGTCCTTGGTGAATACCGGGCTTAGTGTTTACTCACCGATTTTTTTTTTCCTGAATAAAAAAATTAAGGCTCAACTACATTCACTTTTAGCGAAAAGTGGAGTGGTGGTTTGAATCTGGATTATTGAATAATATGGTTTAACCCCGTACTATCCAGTACTCCAAGTCGTAGTCGTGGTGTTAATACGGATAAGTGCGGACAGCGCACAATCTACTTCCGTTAATACGCTTTTGCGAACACTATCCAATCGTCCTACCCTACCGACAACATATCAAATGTCAAACTTGTGTGAGTTGGACAAAATCATGTTGGAATCTCCCAGTCGAATTGTTTTCTTCCTGTTCTAAATCAAAAAGATCCAATTCAGACTCCGCTTCCGAAACAAATAGAACCTTTTATCTCTGGCAGTCTTTCTGTTTAAAGTTTTTTTTTCTCGAAGTGAACCAATTTAACTGAGCTTCCAAAAATAAAATGGAATTCCTTTGGCTATCGTTGTTGTTTGCTTTGATTATCGCTGCGTCTGCTATTCCAAAACCAGACGAGAAGCACAATCCACTGGAGCACGATTCCGCCCACAAAAGCCATTTTGATGGCGAAGAACATAACACCCAATACGACCACGAAGCATTCCTTGGCGAAGATGAGGCCAAACAATTTGACACTTTGTCACCGGAAGAAAGCAAACGCCGCTTGGGATTGATCTACGATAAAATCGATGATGACCACGATGGATTCATCAATCTATCCGAACTCAAAAAATGGATTCAATTCACACAACGGAGGTACATTGACGAAGACGTTGGCCGTATGTGGAAGCAACACATTGCCGATAATGATACCTCAATTCAGTGGGAAGTCTATAGGCAGAACGTTTATGGCTTCTTAGATGAGTTGGACCCGGAGGAGCTGAATCGCGATGAGCATGGAATCTCCTACAAACGAATGCTCGCTCGGGATCGTCGCCGTTGGGGCGTTGCCGATTTGGACAATGATGATAAGCTCACCAGAGAAGAGTTCACTGCTTTCTTGCACCCAGAAAACCATCCCACCATGAGAGACATTGTCATCATCGAGACTATCGAAGACATCGACAAGGACAAGGACGGCAAAGTGTCTGTGGAGGAGTACATCGGTGACATGTATCGCTCCTCGGAGCCCGATGACGAAGAACCCGACTGGGTCACCCAAGAACGCGAGTCATTCGCAAAATTCAGGGATACCGATGGAGATGGCTTCTTGGACAAGGAAGAAGTCCGTGCCTGGGTCATTCCCCAAGACTTTGACCACGCCGAGAGCGAGGCCAAGCATCTACTGTACGAGGCCGATGAGAACGAAGACGAAAAGTTGACCAAGGAGGAAGTACTTGATAAGTACGATCTGTTTGTTGGCTCTCAGGCCACCGACTTTGGCGAGGCTCTGGCGCGCCATGACGAATTCTAGGTTAAACTACCATGATTCTTTAGCCATTCTGATCAAAGATTAATACTTAAGTGACGACGAATCTCATCCTGGAGTCTAAATTATATATTCCTGCTCCAGTGCCAGCAGCAGCGTCATCAACAAATTTGTGTTTATTAGTTTTTTACTCATCTTAGTTATAAGTTTATTAAAAAAAAAACAAAACTATTTTTTATAGATAAGTTCTGAGGAAGCCCCTGGAGGTTCTGGAAACTTCTAGAGTTCCTAGAACACTCTCCTCTGCCAAAGGAAGTGTCATGGACACACCAACACTATGGATATAATTTTATCTTTTTTGATTTTCAAAAAGAATATTTGTACTTTTTTTTCTGTCAAAAACCGAAAAATAAAAAAAAGAAAGATATTTTTAAAACTTAACGGTGGCCTTGTAGTTATTCTTTTTCTATGGTTTTAGAAGGCGTTTGACCCCCAAGGGTTATCTTGTTGCTTTTTCGTTTTATCAATGGAACATGTGTGGTTGTCTAGGAAATAATATGCTAACCAATCATGGAATTGACACGTAAGATTTGCTTTCGTTTTGTTTTACTCGATTCGTCTATTTAAAAAAAAAAGAAAAGATTTTTCTAGCAAGCAGATGGTTGGGGGATGATTTTGTGTGTTTTAGGTTGATATGCGATGGGTATCATGTGGCGAGAAGTAATTCGTCGTGGAAGTACATTACATTGCTGATGCTAAGTCGGGCATGCTGATTGTGGGACATAGGACTTATCATTAGTGATTTCTTTAATGAACAAAAGTTGTTCTGGAATATTTTATGTGTTTTTGTATTTTAACGAGGTCATTTAGCTGGCGTCACTGTTTTGCTTAGCTTTCTCGACAGTTGGTACATTATGTAGGTATAGTTTTAAATGCATTCGCTTCGCTTCGTTTTTTTTTTTTTTTTTTTATGATTATAGCATTTTAGTCATAAATAAATTTTATTAAATGCGCTTAAAGGTTTCCGGTTACAAAGTTGAAGTAGGTTGGAATTACAATATTAGTTTAGTTGTAGGTACCTACATAGGTAGTAGGTACCTGGAAGAGTCTGGTGGTAGGTTTTAGTCAAATTGTGTAATTAGATTGTAATTCAAATAAAGATAAAGCGTTTTTGTTCATAGTCACACATTTTCTGATGGAATAACTTTAAATTGCATTTTTCAATAACTACCCAACAATATAACGATAATTTATTATCTTATTTTTAAACTTGGTTTAATTTTGGACAACAACTATCTAACTTTGGGAAATGTGTTCTAAAACCTTATTAATTGTTGTTTAATAGCCGTTTAAAAAAGACACAAGAGTAGGTTGTCTTAGCCTTGAACAAAGTGGTGATTTATTTTTATTAAATAGTTAGACAGTGCCTAAGAAGACAAACATCAAATAAATAAGAGGGAAAATAAACGTGCTTGGGGTGTGAAAAACAGTTAAATATTCTCTCGTGATTGCAAAAGTAGCATAACCAACTTTTTTTGAAAACTTTTGTAGCTTTTAAATAGTCTTAAATGCTGGTTTATTTTAGATTTTAGACCGTTAAGTTATATTTCACGAAAGCAAGTATCATTATATAAAATCTAATAATAATAAGAAAAGGGGGGAGGGGGGATTTTACAAAACCAGCTATTTTAAATTGACAAGAAAATTAATTAATCTAAATCATTTCAGTCGTTTCTGAGAAACAGTGTGGCTTCCACTCAAAACAGCAATAAAAAAGGCGGGCCATTTCCGAAAAACTAAATATTTAATAAAATATTTAATAAAAAAGAGCTCGTTTAAGGTAACAATAATAATTAAGTTTGGGGCATAGTCATAGTAAGACAATTAAAGAAAAGGATTTTTAATATGAGAGGGTAACTTATCGAACCCAACGGCAGATGGGTAACACTTGATGGAGTAGGGTAAATCAGTACTTGGAAAAATAAAAAAAATCTATCTCGTTAAATCAAATCAAATGAAGTAATTTCGTTTATAATTTGCAAATTACCTCATTTCCCATACAAATTTCCAAATCAGGTGATTTCAAATTAATTTCCAAAAATTATCTCAGAAACTAGGTGAGCGCATTTAGTATGTCATAAATTTGGATTCGAGAGTCAACCCGCTAGTCAGTTTCGAAGGAAAAATAAAGTTTCCTTGAGATATGGTTCGGAAAAATTTTGTAAGTTAATTTCGACACTTTATATTTTTCAAGAAACGTACTTCACTATACCCTTAGCAAGTTATTTAAAAAGTATGACCCTATTTTACCGTAATAGCGAGATAGATCTATATTTGTTCGATGTAAGCACTGGGTTGCCCTAGGTCGCCCAGAATTCGCTCTGAAGCGTTTTATATAGCTCTTTTTTCGCCCTAGTTTATTTGTTCTGTGTTCGATGTGAGCTCTGAGCGAGCTCCGAACGCACTCCAACCGACCCCAAGTTTTTCTTAGAGCGAAAAATTAGTGCTGTCAAAATTCGTATCCGTATAGTAGAAAAAATCAGCTGATAACATTTCTAGCTCTGAGGTGTTCGATGTAAAGTTAAAACCCTAGCTGACCTGGATTTTTTGACAATTGAATGACATTCTCCAGGGCGCCCTGGAGCGAGTTACGTCGAACAAACCTATTATGATGGGCTACAATCAATTGTATATAAAACTTATAGTACTATCATCACGATGGTTTTTGAGTTGTGTGGTCGTCTGGGGGCGCACTTGTATATACACAGAAACAGCAACCAGAAAATTAGTTAGTTGTGTGATCGCCAGGGGGCCGACGTGTGGAATGTGCTGATGATAGTACTATCTAAATTCATATACAATGCCTATGGTACGCTATATTACTGCTTTAAGGCTGGTATACACAAAACGGAGAAAATAGGAGAAAATATTTTTAGTCAATGGACGCTTAAACTTAGGAGCACTTGGTGAATACCAGCCCAAATTTCAGATGTGGGTGAATTTGTTGTCGATTTTGTATCAAGATCGCCATCGTGATTGCGTAGTTTTCCCCAAGACTTTTATTTCTTAAATTGTTACTTGTCTAAAATGTAGACACAGCCCAATGTATAATTACAGTTCAAAAACAGGCCGCTTGCAACAATGTTGCAAAAGCGAAATATTAGATTTCTTTACCCAGGTCTGTCAGATAAAAAATTTTTGACAGTTTTCTTGAAGTGTAATCAAAATCAAGATTGATTGAAAGAAGTTGTAAATTCAAAACACATTTATTGCAAAATCAAAAAAAAAATGAATATAAGCTTTGGAATACTCGTATAAGGAATAAAAATGCAAAAACAAAATTTAGCTAAAATAAGTACATATACACTTGGAAATGTTTTTTTTGTCAAATTGCTGCTGAATTGTTCAACAATATTTTTGTTTGTTAAAATTTATCATTTAACAGCACGTAAAACTATTTATTAAAACAGAAAAAATGTATAGGCTGCATCTAATTTTGATTACTCTTCCAACAAGCTTTGACGTTTGTCTTTTGTTTAAAAGTAAAAACCAGACAGAGAAACGACAAGGACAAGGACATGTTGCGAAAAGAAAAACAACAACAAAACACAAATGTCAGAAACTTCATCGCTATATCTGTCAGTTAGGGAAAAATAGTGCTTCGGGCGTGGAACTCTCGTTATTATTTTTTTTATTATTTTTTCTAACTTGTGTGTGAGGAAAATAAAGCAAAAAAAAAATATAAGAATTCAATTCTAAATCTAAAACACCAGGAATCACCACAACTATGTCAAAACACCAAAATCATGGAGGTCCTGGCCAGACGCAAACCTACAAATTGGTTGTCGTTGGCGGAGGTGGTGTGGGCAAGTCTGCCATAACAATACAATTTATTCAGGTAAAGTGTTTAAAATAAAAGTTTTATAAATAAAAAAAAAATGTATATACCAAGTAGTCATAGCCACAGCCAGTTTAGTTGAAGTGGATTTCTTTGCTATTGCCTAATCTCTCTTTTTTTTGTGTGTTGTTGTTGTTGGCGAACAAAACCACAAATGGGTACTTGCTATCACCCAAATCGCCCACTCTCATCCGGCACCGTATTTGTCATAGCATAGGAAGTCAAACTGTCGAGTTGTTCGAGTGACAGGAGATGCGCGTTGATGAATATCTCGTCGTCTGCACTTTGGCGGATCCAATCCGAAAGGTGCCACCAGTCTGATCTCATTATGCAGTTCGTGTCTGGCATTTCGAGTTGACGACAGTGTGGTTATAGTGGCACGTAGAACTACCAGCTGCTAACAAAGGCAGAACCGCATCGCACCAGAGAAAGTGATTTGTGATTTATTTTTAGAATCTGACGTCACTGTTCCAATTAAAACAACAAACCAAATTGTCAAAATATTTAGTCTAATGCCACTGCCACCACATATCATTAAACCACATCCTGTACAACATTGCATATTATCGAAATAATTTTTTTTTTCTTTGGAAATGTGGTCATCTGTGTGAGGGCGTTGTTTATGAAATTCAATAAAACACATCTATAAATAATGAAAAAATTCAAAGATTCGCACGATGACAAACACAATAGCAAAACATAACACACAAGGCCAGCCCAATGCGCTTCTCTCCCTCTCTCTCTCTTTCCGTCTATTCTTGAATTCAAATTCTTGATCATTGATCTAAATAGAATTAAAACATACTAAATGTGGAAACGTGGGAATAGGCAGACGAGAAGCAAGACGAGAGAAACAATTCCAAATGCTTGTGTGCTTCTCTATTTTGATGATTTATTGGTTTTGCCCCGTTGCTTCTTTGGAGTGTGCTGTTGTGCGGGTGGTAGCAATTTTAATATTTTTAATGGCACTTTTGGAGATAAACATTAGTATGCTAGACATAGAATTGATTACATTGGGACATTGGGCGAATTTAAAAAGACACTTTGAAATGCAATTGCTTGACATTCCTTTGTATTTCAACAGTGACTTTTATGATTATATCTAAAGATATTTGTTTATTGTAATAAATAGTTTCCCTCATATTAAAAAAAACCCTTCAATATTTTGATTTGAGAAATCTTCCATAACAACTACATTAAAGTGCAATAGCACTCCAAATTATTTATTTACACAGCAATTTATGTAATAAAAAAATTCTTATCGCATCAATTAATATTGGAAGATATGATAATAAAAAAATGCAATAAAGCTTATACTGTCTTTATAAAACAATTAAGTGAGGGCATAAGGTTGACAATTACACAGCAAGCAAAAAAAAAACGCATTAAATAATAATTTGTTTTGGTAGCGTTGCCGGGCTAATATATTTTATTAATATGACAAATAATTTTTGAGATATGTACTTGATTTACAGCATTTAAAAAAAGCAACCATCAAGAAGTGTTTCGTCATTTGATAAAGAAAATATTGTAATTTATTATAATAATTATGAGTAATAATCCGGAAGTCTTCTAAGCGTATGCAAAATATTTACATGCCACTGAACTTCAAAAAAGGCAAACAAATAAAAATAACGAGAATACTTAAGAGATAAAAAATTCCTACAAAATTCGGCTTAATTTTTCTTGATTGAGTGCAAGAACAAGAATAATTTATCAGTAAGATTCTTAAAACTACATAATGTGTTTCGAAAGAAATAAAATGTGTTGCATTAAAACTAGCAAAAGTAATGGATCTAAGAACTTTTTTTTTTGCCTTTTACTACATCACAGAATTTCGTAAAATACAACCTTAAAATTTTACTCTCCAATGCGCCTAAAGATGTTTCACTTCAAAAATCTTATGTTTGCATCCCCTCTGTAGCCAAAAAACTGATCCTTCCGCTTAAAGAATGGAAATTTGAAATTTCTTTTTGTGATGAGTTGTATCAGGAAATAAATACATTTTTTTTAAATGTTCAATTTAATATAGTTTTCTGATACAAAATTCTTGTTAGTGATTTATAAGAATTTTAGCATTTGTGTTTTAAATCAAACGTAAACATTCGAAATAACAGGAAACAAAAAAATTTACTTTTCGACTTAAGGTGTTCTGTACATCGATATTTTTTTTTCGTAATTTAAAAAAAACATCGTTTTTAACTATGATTGAGGTTGGATGACACAATTACATAGTTTTTTTCGAAAAAAAGAAACTAATATAGATTTCTGAAATTTCTAATCTTCCCCTTTCGAAATCATTTCTTCAATCTTAGTCTATTATTTATATCTGTGTTTTAAAATATGTATACATATATAAATATAAAATTATAAATATATTTTTAAATATTGGTAATACATAATCATCCTTTTTGGAAATAATACAATTTTATAAATTAAAAAAAAAAATATTTTTAGCCGTTTAAAATAAACTTTTTTTATTCAATTCAATTATTAATGACCTTTATTAATCAAATTTTCTGATTCATAGTTTGTATAACAATTCATTTTACAACATGGCTTTACGCCGTCTGCCAGAGTGACAAGCGTAAGGGTTTTTAGAACATAGTCTACTTGCAATTTGAGTGTCGAGATAAACAAGGGAGAAAGTCCAGTTTCTAGTAGAAGTATGTGATAGCTTAAAGGTCCTCTTCAAGAAGTAACGCAAAAGTTGTTCGACCTCATCATACTCTTATGGCCCCATATTTGGCTGAGTAGAACATAATTGCTTGTGAGGTTGCTTGAAACACTCTATACTTCACAGCCAGATCCACTTTCGAATTTATCATAACACTCCTCCATAACCATTCCTAGGTAATTATATTTGTTCACAACCTCAATATTCTGACCTGCTAACTGCCATTTTTCGTTTCGGCATTTTTTATTCAGATTCGATTCAATTTCGTTTTTAAGCTTTAACTTCTTTTTTTTTTTAGGTTGTTTTAGCAATCTAATAGCTTTATGCCTTTTGTTATTTCTCTCGAATCCGTGTTTTTAAACATTTTTTTTCAGCTGATGTACTTTTATATAATATGTAGGAGCGTGCATTAAATTTCGTCGAAACAAAAATAAATGCTGATAAATACCCTTACACAAAATAGTATGTATAGGAATAAATAGGACTCATAGCTGTACCGAACTAAATCTATTTTTTTTTTTAAACTGTGCTCCACTCAGCCCAAAATTCCACTCTATATGAAGCTGTAATAATATGAGTCATAAAGTACTTCGATAATTAGTTAACGTTAAAATATTTAGTCAATAGGTCAATTAGTTATATGTGCATACTGCTATACGATTTAAACAATCACCACTCATTATTTCTTTATCTTTTCAGAGTTATTTTGTTACTGACTATGATCCCACTATTGAAGATTCATACACCAAGCAATGTGTTATCGATGACATTCCTGCAAAATTGGACAGTAAGTGTACAAATTATATCTTCTTATCAAAATTAATTAATTTATTCCCCTTCTAGTTCTTGACACAGCTGGCCAAGAAGAATTTAGTGCAATGCGTGAACAATATATGCGATCGGGTGAGGGATTCCTTCTTGTTTTTTCGCTGAACGATCATTCCAGCTTCGATGAGATTCCCAAATTCCAAAAACAAATATTGCGCGTCAAAGATAGAGATGAATTTCCAATGCTTATGGTTGGTAATAAATGTGATTTGGAACATCAGCGTCAAGTATCACTCGATGAGGCACAAAATGTTAGCCGGAGTTTAATTATGCCATATATCGAGTGTAGTGCAAAATTGCGCGTAAATGTCGATCAAGCTTTTCACGAACTTGTTCGAATTGTTCGAAAATTCCAAATTAACGAACGGCCATATATGGAGGAGAACTACAAAAGGAAAAATAAGAAAAAGTGTTGTTTGTTTTAAACAAAAAAAAAAAAAGATAGAAAAAGAAAAAAGTATTAAGGAATCGAAAAGTTTGCGTGTAAGTAACGTGGACAAATTTTATATTTTTAAACTGTTAAGCGACATTAATTACATACTTTTTTTTTATATATACATATATTTATATAAACGAGATTTTATATTTTTTGAATGAGCTCACAGTTTATGAGTCACTTAAAATTAAATAACACCAGATTAAAAAAAAACACCAATATTAAATGCAATTGCTATAAACTAATATTAAGATTATATACACATCCGAGTGTGTTAACATGAATAAGTAGATTTATACACAATTTTTTTTGTACTTCGAATATTCATTTGCCAACAATGAACACAGCAATAAGCAAAAAAACATGTTCAACACAAAACACCAAATAAATTTAAATTAGATTAAAAAAAAGAATCGAAAATCTACAACGAAAAGAGTCGACATAAATTTAAAAGTGAAGAAAGATTTAGCCAATCTTCAAGAGGTGTATCTTTACAAAACTTTCAATGCACTAGAATGGTTTTGTAAAAACCGATTGTCCACTTCGTACCGTTTAACGAATATTTCTTTGAGTCAATCAAATTGCTATGTTTTTTTAAATCTAAAGTATTTGGGTATATGAAAATCTCCATATCTACTCTGAAAATATAGGAGATTATTACGTTTAAGCATTTGTTGAAAAAAAGAACAAGTTTTTTAATCTCAAAATATGTATCACGTGCTAAAACAGGTGGTGAATTTTTTAAGTTTAAAAAAAAATAATTCATGGTGTCATATATTAGAACCGTTTACTAATTTTTTATGTTGGAAACTAGTGAGCTTATAAGGAATGCAAAGACTAACAACAATCAACTAATCCCTTTTTGTTTTAGCTAAAGAGTCTTTTATTCTTTGGATCGATCCAAGCCTACAAAAGACATGAAAAAAAAAAATGAAACAGTTCATGGGTACTGCATCTGCTTAACTACTTCTTAAGCCTTCGCTTACGTGAAAGGATTCCTCTGCAGCGCTTGACTTCCAATGCATTCGTTGCTCTTTAGAAGGGTCTGCCCAATCCACTGCCACTTACATTTTCGTATGATGAGGTTAATAGGTTCCTTACCTGTTGTTCTCGTATGAAGTTCATCATTGGTGATACGGTTGGGCCAGAAAATTCTCATCTGTTTTCGAAACTTTGCAGCTTTCTTGTCACATCAGATGTGTTTCTAGCGCTGCATCCACAGAACAGTTGTAGTTTGGTATATAAGCTTAAGAGTTGTTTCATCACATTTTGGATAGCATCCTGAACGCGCCCTTTCCGTTCCTCTAGCGAATCGACTACACTTGCAATTTGTTTCTTATCGTATTCTACAGGGTTCTATCCTATTTCTTTGCATGGGGATTGAAATGAAAGCTTATAAAAGCAAATCACAATACTTCTTATAAGTTTAAGAATTGTCCGCGTTAATGACTCAACATTCGAGGAATAAACGCAGACTTAAAAACTCTTAATTCAAAAAATGCAGTGGAAGAGGTATGGCCTTAATCAAGATCATAACAACTGTAGGTTAAAAGACGCAAAATTAAATTAAAAAAAAAAATACATAATTAAAACATTTTATAGTTTGGCATTTAATGTTGTCGACTCTTTTGTATGCGACACAAACAAAAATTCAGTCCTTAATTTTCTATTGTTTGCTTTAAATAAAAAAAGTTTGTTTTTAGAAACCCTTTTACTGCCAACAATCATACAACACAACCTTTTATTTATTAATATAAAAAAAAACTTCTAAACGGACAAAAATTGAAACTAAAAAATTTTGTTTTAAATATATTTAGTAAATAATTATTTATAGTGAATAAGTAAAAAAATATTAAACAATTATAATATTAATAAAAAAAAAACAAAGAATATAATCAAAAAAGACTAACATAAATAAACAAACAAAAGAAACACCAACTAACATTGCGCTGTTTTTGCACAAAATAAAAGTGTTGAATAAAAAATAATTAATTTACTAAAGCTTAAAGCTAAATTATTAAACAAAAAACTATTCTAAATTTTTTTTAAAAACAAATAAAAAATCTAACCCATCGATTTAATTTTTGTAACAGAAATCAATCTCTTTGAAATCAAACACAATATACAATAAAAATATATAAATTTATTATACATTTAACACTAAACATAATTTACAATTTAGTGCCTGAATAAATGAAAAATCTTAAAAAATTTAAAATTATGAAAAATAATCAAATTCAACAAACGACGAATAAGTTAAAATTTTTTCTTAATCAAAATTGCCATTTTTTTTTAAGTTTACTTTTTTTTTATATAATTGAATACTCAAAGTTCTTATACAAATGAATGCTGCTCTTCGCACAAGAGAAATAATAATTTGTTTATGTTTAATTTTCACTATGGTTCTTTGTCGTTGTTGTTGTTTTACATAAATAAATATTTCTACACATGTTTGGCGGTGCTTTTAAAGTGTTCAAACAATAAAAATAAAATATTTTATTTATTGATAATATTTTTAACAAAAAAAAGTCAAAATGATGCAATATAAAATATTTACATAAATTGTATTCTTTTTATTGCAAAATAAAATAATAAAAAAAAACATAATCAATATTGTGGTTTTGTAATAGAAATGATTATTTTTTTTAATTTATAAAAAAGCAAAGAATTTACACAATTTGATTGATGTTGCCAAATTGAAATTGTATTTAAAAAAAATTAAAACATTTGTTTTAGGTTTAAATATTATAATTATTATTATTATAAACATAGCAATATGTATTTTTATGTAATTTTTTTTAATGAATAAACGAATAATAAAAAAAATATGAACTTATATACCTATTTGGTTCGGAAAATATGTTTTTGAAACATATTTTTGAAAGTGGACGAAGACATTATTAAGAGATTCAGATGCAATTATTGGAATTGGCTGTAGTCAGAGCAATCAGTCAACAAACGATTGCAATTACATCCCCAACTTGAAAGTCCAACTATGTACATGCAAGTCTTAGCTTTTAATGTAGTTTCTTAAGCAACATCGAAATAAAGAATGAGATTTTTTTTAAATTTCAAGACCAAATAAAAAGCCACAGAGATTATTTCTTTGCATAAGTTGAAGTTTATTTATGTTACTATTATAAAAACTGTATCATATTTATTTATGGAGCACACAACTAATTACTGATTAAATAAAATACTGTAAAATATAACGTTTACACATATCATGGAACCTATGCGACATCGTTACTATTTGAGAACAAGATGAAGAAAAGATGCTGTTATATTGTGTTAAGGCCAATCCGGAAGAAGATCATTTTACTTTTGTTGATTGCAATCCAAATACATTTGTGCTTCATTCTGTGAATATAATTTCTATGAATACTTAAACAAGGATTTCATGAATTTTAAATCATTTTACCTGAACAAATTTGAAAATATCCATTAACATTTCGTTGGCATTACGACAATTGCCTGGATGTGGTTCAAAGATACCAGCTGAAGATGAGCGTTTTCCCCAGCCTGGTGAGAAGGTGAGCTGAAATGTGAAATAGTTAAATAATTAAAATTGAGTTAATAATAATTGTTATTGTTTTAAACCTGGCAATTGCACATGGCAACGACAATAAGAAGGACAGCTGACACAAGAAGTAAACGAATAGAAGACATCCTGATGAAACTGATGAATGGTCCAGTTTGTATTTGCCTTTATATAGGAATTTATTGTATGGCTTCAATTAAATGCCTGATTGTTAGTATCCTATAGAATATAGAGTAGGAAGACTTACTTAAGTTTGAATATTTAATTAGATAACAAATCAATGAAATTATTTCACCCTTGCGTCATATCTATCCTTACGGTGAATGCTAAAATAGCAAATAATGACAAAGTGTCAATGGGCTTTAAGCCTGGGCTAATCCATTTTGTCCACACAATATGTTTTGAAAAGTTGATATTTTGAAAACCGCTTAATCAATCTTTTTGGGGTAGGGTTTTTTGAGGGCTCAAACTCAAGCATTTTTTTTTATAACGGGAGGGGTCTTTTTACCATAGTTTAAGCTGGAAGGGCTTAAAAGAGATTTTTTTAAAATAACGGTAGTACCCTCAACAGTGTAGGTATTATACATTTTTTTTAAAGCAACATTCTGTTATACCAGCTTGGTTTCAAAAAAAGTTACTCTTTTAAAATTCATATTTAATTTACTAAAAACTGACCAATTTTAAAGATCAACTATAGTTTCTATAGTCTACATATAGATCAATGTGGGGAAATCAACTTTTTCCTTTGATGAGTAAATTTATAAAAAAAAACAAATACTGACAATATTCAGGTAGGTAAGAAACAATTTATGAGTTATTCTTTTTTTGTCATTTGAGTTGACAAACAAAATTGTATTTAATAAATTAGATTGCTGCGTAAAGTAATATTAAAACATCAAAACAAACAATTCAATTAAATCAAACAATTTTTTTTTTAAATCTACAATGGGCAATAGGGTATTCCCAGTTCACAGAACAGATACAATGTAGAAAGATATATTTATACTTAAAACTTATTTCAATGTTAAATAAATTATGGTCTCAATTAAAAAAATTAAACTTTTTTATAAGCCGGTCGTGCTCCGGTCTATTAGAGTTTAGATTTTTGCAAATGTCTACATTGTTGGATACAGTTTTTAAATTATAACACATATCCTAAGAGAACGGAAATGTTAACACGACGGATAAGTACGGCAGCTATATTCTTGTTCCAAATTATTTCATTTGGATTGATTTTTTCAGGCGGAAAATGTAAGTTTCTAAAATTTAATAAAAATATCTACTTGTAAAAACGGACATCAAAATAAATTATAAAATATTGGATAGTATACAGTAAATCTGTGAATGAATTTTGATGCACGCTATTGATAAAAATACAAAAGCACATACCTACATATTATTTGAATGAAGAGTCATTTATTTAGTCGTTAATGAGATGAGTGCGCGTTTTATACAAAATGTAAAGTTATTGTGCAGTTTTGTTCCAATTGATTATAAAAACAAAAAATTTAAAATTGGGAAAAAAAAATATTCCAGGAGCAAAGAATAAATAGGTGCCTGAATAAAAAGTGAAATGCACGACTGGAACGGTGATGTGCATTAAATTAAAAAAACCTACGGCATACAGAAAAATCCCTAAATTTTTCCGATCCGATAAAAAGTACAAAAAAAAAAGAAAATCAAATATTACACAAATATGGTCTTATTTATAAACATTGTCTAACTTTAGACAGCTGTCTAAGCTTCGGAAATGTTTAAAAAAAAAATTGTTTATTGTATAATGTTGTCTTAGCGTCTAAGTAGGAAAAAATGTAATGTATTCTTTTTTATAAATTAAATGTGTACAATCAGATCAGCAAATTAAAATAGAATTCTTCAAAAATAGATAGAATGGAGATCTCGCCAAAAAGGTTACAAGCACATTAAGCCACTTCGTACACGAAAGGTTTAAATCCACCTCCAAGAGTCATAAACATAATTTCAAATGAAACAATAAGAGATAAAAACAGATTAGCGTTTTGAAAATTGTTACAGTTCTTCTTGTTCGCAGACATTTTTTTGCAGAAATTCCAAAGTTTTTCAATGGAAGGGACATTTTTATTTTCATTGTGCGTTACAACTTTTTGAGTTAATAAACAGGACATTGGGACAGTGAATTTGTACGAATTTGTACCACAAAACTGCACGTTATCAAACACACCTAGGTTCGAAACAGACTTAAGGCTTTGTTGTTGGATTTTTAGAAAGAAAAATATTTATCGACATTACTTATAGTTATTTGCAGAATGTGTGATTTGAAAAAGAAAAATTATTTAGCAATGAGATTCTAACAGTAGGGACCTACACTTTCATAAAGCAACCTTATATTTAAAAAATTGTTTTTAATCAACTGGAATGCACAATTTTGTTTTTGCTTTTTCTTTTATCAAAGATGCAACGAGAAAAAAAAACTGTTTTTTAAAACATGATATTATTGTTTATATTAAAATAATGTTATTGCTAAATTTTAGAACACCTAGAAAATATTGGAACAACGATTATTTTAGCTCTGGAGTGACTACTCTTATTTCGTTATTTCTGAATTTACGAATAATTCTGTCTAAAATACATTAGCATCAACAGTGCTGTGTAGGGTCGATAAGAGTATTGAATTTAAAAATAAAAAAACTACTTAAAAAAAATCAGTTTGAACAGAAAATATTTAATTTTTTTTTTTCAAAATGTTGAGATTAAAATTTATTTATTTTATAAACTTTTTGCTGAATTAACCAAGGTTATAGACTAAACTTATACTATATCTCATTGGAACCAACCAAATCATCAGACTCATCAAGTGGCAGCGCATTTTTTTTATTTGAAAAAAAAAATTGTCCCGTGGTGGAATCGATCTATCAATGTTGAAGAGCGTAGTGCATTGGCTTCTCAAACTCAACATGGAGAGTAATGATTTCTTACAGAACGCACTTTCAAAGAAGAAAAACTTTGCATACACCCCAACTGGCGCATACTTGCAATCCCATACTGAGCCCAAGCAGGGGGAGTTGCAGGGGGGCAGCATGACACCCCTGCCCCCAATTATAACGAGTGCTACCTTTCAAACGAAAAAAAATTTACTATGGAAATGAAATCTATGTACAGTACAGTCCTGCCAATTTTGTATTGTTTCGTAATTAGGAATTTTGTGATTCGGGATTTCGTACCCAACCCAAAAATAGAAGAATAAAATTATTCCCTAAATTTGAAGAGTTTTATCATTGTTGGTTTTGGGGACTTAGTTCATCTTGACAAAAATTCCCAAAATTTTAACGAATTAAGTCCCCAAAAATTATTTAAATAACTCCCAAATTTTAAGGAGTTATATATTTCATTTTTTTTAAAACTTAATTCTCGTTGATTTTTGGAAAGTTATTTAATTTTTTAAGTTGAGGAGTTTTTTTACAGATACATTTTTGTTTTTAATGTAATGTTCAGTTAATTCTAAAATAATGTATGGTCCAAACGTTATTTAAAAATCAAATGGATTGACACAAAACATGAGCCATTTAAAAAATTGATAAATGGTTTAAACACCTAACGTCAACATTGCAATTGTTCAAATGTGTTAAAATAGAAAATTCAAGGTGTTGAAATAAAAAATATCACATATTTTAATCTAAATTACTTTTTTTAGCCGATAAAATGTCACATTTTGCCAATGATTTCAATACTTTGATGTCGATAAAAAAAAAAAAACTTGTGGCGTTAATGTTTATTAAATTATTTCCCTCCTCAACCCATTAGCATCACAATTCCCAACACACACCCAATGTTAAACAAATTAAACCTATGTGCGATATACCACCTACGAAAATTTGCTTTTCAAATCATTGACTAGAATATCTAAATTTAGAATAATAACTATACGATTAAACATCATTATACACTTGTTTTTTTTTTTTTGTTCAAATTTGTTAAAGATTGGTAGTGGGGAATTACCAGATAAATGAAAATCACACTATACATTTGTTTAATGCCAAAGATTGTGAAGATTATTCGACCGACTGACGCGACGGACGCGTCGATGACATTACACATAGGCATTAGCTGGTGGCCGAGTTATTTTGATTGGAATGATTTATTTTCCATAGGCTGTTGTTTTCTAGACACCCAAGCATGACACAATTTATACAATGAATCATTTTTAAAGAATGAAATTATCATTTTGTGTCCCCCGTCCCCCTTCCCTTGAGGGCAGTTTTTAAATATTGCTCCAAATGCACATTACTCTAGTAGGTAACTACGACCTATGTACAATGTGAAAGCAATTATTTATTTAAAATTAATCTGCAACGAGTTTGGAGAAGTTCTTTAAAATTATTTCCGCAGGGCTATGGTCAGTTGATGGATTCATCCAATGGTGACATGAAGGTTCGCTTCGAATAATACTCAAAAATCGGTTAAGTAAAAGTTCCTTTAAAAAAAAAGTTAAAGTTAGTTAAAAATTGTAAATCTATATAATGTTGATTGGAGATATTTGTTTGAAAATATATTTGTGGCCATATCTGTCATATTTGGCGAATCTAAAGGGTCTTTGCTCATCATACTATTATAATAAGCCATCATTTTTTCCAATTATAACTCTGCCACCAGGTGTAACTCTTGGAACGACTATTTCAACGTTTCAACCAACTCCACCAACTTCCCCAAGTACTTTAACTTACACTCCAACTTTTCCTACATTCCCAACAGTTTTTACAACTTTGACACAACCCACGATAACATATCCGACACCGCCTACACCACCAACAACAATTACAACAACAACTACAGCAATTTGTCCAGTTTATCCAGTTATTTGCCTACCGGGTGGACAACGACCAAATCCTAATTGCCCTTGTATAGATCCGAGAAATAATAACGTCCTTAGAGCTGGGCCAATTGGCTCGGAAATGATGATATTCTCATCCCTAAATAATCGTCGAAAAAGAAGAAGTGCTATTAAAAACTAATATTAGATATTGTTTGAAATAGATGAAACAATGTTCTCATTAGATGTGTAAGACAACAAAAATGTGTTTTCTACTATTTGTGATTTTAGTTCATTTGACTCTTGGAATCGGTGCAGAGAGTAAAAGTAAGTTAAACAAATAAAATTAAAAATAAAAATGCTTGTCGTTATAACCTAAGAAAAACATTATTTAAAATAATACCGACAAATTAAGCCGGAAGCTTACGAAATTTGGTAAAAAAGTAGATTGTGCAAATAATCGCTGACTTTTAAAATATCGACTGATTAACTGTTAAAATAGTTTACCACTCAATAACAAAACGAAGGTATGGAATTGCTTGGAAAAGTAAATCTAAGTTTTTTCAAGGGATTTTTATTCTTCCGTTAAATGATGCCTACTTTTTAGGAGGCAGCATGGGTGGGTGGGAACCTAGGCGTATACTTGTCTTTATTTTGTAGTATGTTGGAAAATTTTTCTCTTTTAAATAAATTTTATTATAATGAGCAGAAAGATGTGCAGAATATGGATTTTAAATTTGAAAAAAAAACAGTCAAATTTGGGTCATATGTCAACTGTCACCTGTCAATTTTACTTTTGCACAACATTTTATTTTTTTTTTCAAAAAAAATTGTATAAACGGTACTTGCTATAGAACCATGTTTTTGGTTCTTTATTTTTTTTTTAACAGCTTAACCGATTTCAATTAAATTTTGCTTTTAAGATTTGCCTAATAATTTATACTCAGTCAAAAAATTAAAGGATCATTGTTTTAGCGATTTATGAAAGTTCCACGAAGTTAATATTGAAGGAACTAGGAAACTGCTTTAAAATGGATGATTTTTACATTAAGGATATTGAAATTAGAAAAAAGTTTACAATTCCAGAATTGACGCTTTGAAAGGGAAATTTTTTGAAAATTGGAATACAAATTTTTTTTAAATATATTTTTTAAGATTTATTTTTAAAATAAATAAATAACGCTTCAAAAGTTTATGAAATATTCTATTAAATTTGTATTTATATAATATTTTAAGCAAAAATGTTGCAAATTTTGAAGTTGAACCGTTTAAACATCTACAGTTCTCGAATGTACAAAAAAAAAATAATAATTTGCCAGAAAAAAATTTTCAGAAAATATTCCAAAAAAAATTTGTCAAAAGTTCTGTCAAAAAGAAATGTTCATAGAAAAACCAAGTTGAAATGTTCTTGAACCGCTTACAGAGCTTTTTAGATTTAATTATGTTTATTTGATAATTTTGGAATGGTCGGAGAAAGTATCATTTTCATTCCAAAGCCTTACCCAAAAATAACATGTTGGTTCAAAAACTACAATTTTACTCTTCCAACAAAAAAACAACAACAATTTTTATTAAATCCTGATTTTCCATCTTATATTTTACAAGTCTTATAATTTTTAATTTTAAGGTCAAAACTGTATGGACTCCATGGACCGGCCTGGAAACTGTATCCCTGTATCTGGATGCCCATTTCTTCTTGAAGAATTTTACGAACGAGTCCGAAAATTTCCCGATGGTATTGATTTTCAATCCTTCATGAGTCAAAGTCTATGTGGTTTTGATGGTTTTCGTTTTTTGGTAAAAATTTCTGATATCTTTAAATAAATTAAATAAGAAAATAATGTACCCTCAAAAGATCTGCTGCACAATAAGATACAACATCAATAATCAGCCACATCAATCACCACAACAGGGCCAATCATCGTCTAGTTTATTTCATTTTGCTTCTTTGGGCAATCAAATTGAACCTCCTGCATCGATTCCAAGTACTATGCCACCTTCTTCGCCACAACCAATGACGACACCAAATACTGCACCAGTGATTATTATTGCACCGGTTCCTTCTCAGCAACAACCATCAAGTACTCAACTACAACCAGATCTAATTGTGATAGATCCTATTGCTGGTGATAATTCATCGCCTCTTTATCCTCGGCCTCCTCTCCCTCCGCCGCCAATGAAATCAAATGATCCTCAAGGTAAAGAATGTGGAATAACTAATGCGTTCACCAATCGAGTGGTTGGAGGAATTGCGGCTAGAAGAGGTAAGTTTATTTGAAATCTCTGTTTCTAAATTGAACATGTTTCGTTTAGGAGCCTATCCGTGGATAGCGGCTCTGGGATACAACGAACCTGCACAGCCAACGGTCTTGAAATTTCTTTGTTCTGGAAGTCTCGTGTCGAGAAATTACGTTATAACAGCTGCACACTGCTTAAATCCGACATTATCATTAGTCCGCCTTGGAGCACATGACCTATCTAAAACAGAACCCAGTGCTGTCGACGTGAAAATCAAACGTCAAATAGTCCATGAAATGTTCGACATCAAGACTATCTCAAATGACATTGCATTGCTCCAATTAAATGATCCAGTAGCATACACAGGTCATACAGCTTAACTCTATTTTAACATTTGCCTGATGAATACATTTTGTATTAACACAGAATTCATTAGTCCCATTTGTCTGCCGGAGGACATCAAATTCATTCAACAAGATTTCGTTGGAAATAATCCATTCATAGCCGGATGGGGTACAATTCAATTTCAAGGTGTCACATCGAATGTTTTGCGTGATGCACAAGTTCCGATAATTGAAACAAAATCTTGCTTGGCCAACTACTCGACAGTTTTCAAGGCTGTTGAAATACCAGAAACGGTAAGTCGTATAAATGCTACAAAATTTATGAGTCCTTGAAATGATTTCTTGTAAAATATTAAATTATTTTTTTTTGTTTAGCTCATTTGCGCAGGGAGTTACATAACCGATGCTTGTCAGGGAGACTCCGGAGGACCACTCATGATGCCTCAAGTATATAATGTGACGCATGTTACCAATTTTTTTTTTTTTTAATAATGGTTATTTCTCTTTTTTGTGGCGAAAACAAGTTGGAGGACAGAATATTTCGTTATTATATTATTGGCCTTGTTTCTTATGGATACGAATGTGCTCGAGCTGGTTTCCCGGGAGTTTACACTCGTGTTGCTGTTTATATGCAATGGATTAAAAAAAATATGACTTAAAATATTCAAATCGATTCAAAGCAATTATATGTATGTAATTTAAATAGATTTTTAATTAAAAAAATTCTTTTTTTATATCATGAACAATTTTTAATTAAGGCGATTTAGAGCTGTTAACTTTTTCAATTTTCTGCAATTAAATTTACATAGAATGTAAACTAAGCAAAAATGAGTCTTCGATTATAATTTATTAATCATTTATTTATTTACATAATTTTAGCTTATGTTACTTTTGAGAATTTCGAAAATAATAATACATACTAGTGCCCGTGCCTTTTTTAACGATCGCTCACTTTTTGGGGAGACTCCCCCTCCGCAAATTCGTTGCTCCGCTTAGGGTATGTTCAATTGTTTATGTTCAGTCGCCAGGCGCCCGCGCCAGTATAATTTTTTTTGACCAGGCTCCCAAGGATTTTGTATCAGAAATTTTAACACTTTAAAAGCCGAAATAACTAACTTTAAAAAAATGGAAAAACAAAATTTTGTGGATAAAAATTTTCTTCTAACAAATATTTTTTTCTCAAAATATATTTTGTCAAAGAAAAAAATCCGAAAACAGACAATTGTCAGAAAAAAATTAATTGAAAAATAATTGAATAAATAATTATAATGGAACAACTAAGTGGAAATGTTTTTGGACCGAGAGTTGTTCTCTCGTCCAAAAAATCAATTCAGAAAATAAATTGACTTTTTTGCAAAAAATGTTGGCCCTAAAAAAAAGATGAAAAAAAATGCACGACTGGATTGCACAAACTTGTGTTTACCATAAACGCAATTAATTTACATCGATTTAAAAAAAAATACATACACAAAAAATCATTAGAGAAAAATATGAAAAATAAACATAAACAAATTGAATAGCTAAAATATCAAATACATATATTAAAAGACTAAAAAAAAATTTTCACACGATTGCGAGATACTAAGTTTTGAAAAAAATGTATGATCGAATTCTTTAAGCAGTTTATGAGAAAGTCCGAAACTAAAAATTCGGTTCTGGGCTAGCTGACCAAATAATTTTTATTACATACAAAAATCCAAACAAAAATTTTATTCAAATCGTCAGAGCCGTTTTCGAAAAGACAGACAATTTCTGAGCCCTAAAATTTTACCTGTAACTTAAAAATTATCTAATACTCAACAAAAGCGATTGCGCATTTAAGAATATCTATTAAAAAGAATAATAAATCATAACTGCTCGTAAATTAAAGAGTTACATCCATATTTTAATGTCTTGTTTTTCATAAATTATATTTATAGAATTTTTATAAACCATTTCTCATTTTAATTACAATTTTGACGTACGTAATATATGTACCAGTATGTATGTACATCTTTAGATAAGTTGAGCTGGGAGGACAGTTGAATACATTATTTAAACGTTTAAATCTATTTATCTAGTGCTTGACAAGAATAATAATTTTTTTTTAAGTAAGTAAAGTGATGTTCCCACTCGTAGACATGAGAAAAGTGTTTTAATATAGCTAAATGATGTTCTCCTATTCAGCAAGTTCCGAGTCATAGTTAAAAAATCATTATTAAATGGATTTACTTACATTTCTGATGAACATCTGTATACACATTTGATTTTTCAGACAGGTGTGTTAAATCGATTTAAATCACCTTTGCGACCAAGCCGTGCATTTGGTCGTCTGTACATAAAGTTTGAAATCCATTTAGGTATATTCAAATTAAAATGTACACCATCAATTAATTAAACGGTAGCCAATAATTTCGCAAACGATAGCAAACGTGATGCCATTGATTCTTCTTTCGTGAGTAGATTTTGTTAGAAGACATCAACAACATCCATTTTTATTATTGTTATTATTTTGAGGACACACCTTTTTGATGGACGCAATCACGAGTGCTAATGATGATTTGAGATAGCTCGTCGTCGTTCATGAAACTCATCGAATTAATATGCGAAGTTAGCGATTTGAATCAAAAAAATAAGAATTTGTCATCAAAACGTCATAAAAGACTTTTTATTCGTAGATGTCATTTACATACATTAAATTGATACACATCTAAATTCGGAAATTTGCAGCCAATAGAAAAAGTTTTGTTGAGATTTTTAATGAGTGCAATTTTTGGAAACGGTATTGCGAAGCCAAGCTGTGGCAAATGTCAAAAATATCTTGCGCACTTCACTTGCTTTGCCTTTTCAACTGCATTCTTCATTTGCTTTGCATGTGGTTTGCTTTGCAAATGTTGCGTTTAAGAATTTGCCCTGTGTTAACTTGGACCCCTAAATTAACCATTTTTTAAGACAGCTGTGAAGATTTTGCTAGGTTCCAACAACGAAATCCAGGTTTTTTTTTATCTTAAAAAATTCAATTTTTTTAACCACTTGAGCAATATATTTTTATAAAAGTGGGACCCCTGAAAACGATTTTCGATTGAACGGCTAATATAAGCTAATCTTTTAAGAACATTGCATGACCTTTCTGAGTTATAATTCTAGAGTCCAGGCTTCGAGAATGAATCCGATTTTCTGAAAAAAAAAGTTAGAAAAAGAAATTTGTTTCCACTGGAAAAAAGTACGTTTTCGGAAAAGTCAACACTGAAATGAATTTGGTACCTATAATATATTAGTCTATGTCTATGTTTTGGATCATGGTTGCAGCTTCAAGTCGCGAAAAACAAATCTTGTATCACATTGTATGCCTTTTTTGAGTCAAGTTACTCGTACATCCACTAACAACAATCCCGCACTAATTTTTATCGAGCAGGGAAGTTAAATGAGTGACTCCAAAAGAACAAACAATATGTTAGGTCAAATCTAAACCTACATATGTACATACATATGTATATTATGATATAATTTTTAGTGTTACCACCTTCCTACAAATATATGATTTTTCGATGAAAAATAGTTTCCTAAAATTTTGCTTTTATTTTTTTTTTAATTTCCAAATTTTTGAGTAAAAACTCACTGTCAAATTGACTTTTATTCTTTTTGAAAGTTTCAGTTTGTTTGAAAATTAATTTTTTTTATAATTTAAGTTTATAAGATTATGTTAACTTTTTAACATTTACCTAAGTCAAATTCTAGTTTTTGAAAAATTAATATCATTTTTTTAAATAAATTTTTAATTACAAAATTAATTTTAGGTAATTCAAATTTTTTAATTTTATTAATTTAAGTAAATTTCATAAAATTACTTATTGTCTATGTATTGAGCTAACTTGTTTGAAAAATAATGTGATATTTTAAATTAACTTTAATTTTTGATTTAAATTAAATGTATGAAATTCAAAAATTTCGCATCATATTTGAATTGATGATTATTAACTTAACATTTTTTATCTGTTTATTAAGTTAAAATTTTTTATCTGTTTGTAACTTAACCCAAAACAGCCTTAACTACTGAAGCGATGTTCTTCAAACTTGGAACTAAAAGGATTTTTGTGACCTTCAAAAATAAAGGTCATTATTACAAAAAAGATTAATTTTGTCGGAAACAACTCCAACGATGAATTTTTTGTGGGTTTTTTTTTAAGCAATTAAGATCATTTAGCCAAAGAATATTTTTCAAAAAACCATTACTAGCAGTACTGGATTTTTTGTTTTCGATTTTCTCATAAATGGTTGAATGGATCGTAATCAAAATTTTTATGACAGATTTACTATTAAACTTAAATAACATTAAATATCATAATTTTTATAAAAATATGTTTTGGGTTTAAAAAAAATATTTTTTTTTTTTTAAAACTCAGTATTTTGAAAATTTAAGGATATTTTTTCTAAATTCTGCTTTTAAGTGTAAATTATTAAACACCAAAAACTTTATTTATTGTGAAATATGAAGTTTTATTTTGAAAAGGTCGCTTCAATGGTTTGAGAAACAAATTTAGACAAAAGACTACAAATCGAAAAAAGAGGCTGGGTGCGACCCACACTGATAACTTCCCATTTGTGATCTTGAAAACTTTATATTTAGGTTTTTTCAAATAACCAAATTTTCTGCGAAACAAACTTTAGCTGTTAAATTCAAACAATCATTATTTTAAGATTGAAAAGCAATTAATTGTTTAAAGAGATTTACGGAATGCACATATATTATAGAGATTAAATACCTAATGGCAAAGTCAATATCATTGCTCGTTCTCAAGATATTCGAGTCGAAAAACCAATTTTACCACTTTTTAGTTTATTTTTTTTAAATATTTTTTGTCAAAAACTGTCAATTAGATATTTGTCAAAATTTAACCTTTCATAAAAAATTGTACTATGCATAAAATAAAATATTTTAGAAGACACAATCGTTCTTCGTTCTCAGGATATTCGAGCTGAAATACAATTGTAACTACTTTTCTTTAGAATTTTTAACAGTTTTTGATTTTTTGTTAAAAAACTGCCCATTCAATATTTGTCAAAATTTTATCAGTTGCTAACAATTATGTTATGTACAAAATAAAACAAACAAGAAGTAAATATCGTTACCCGTTTTTGAGAAATTTGGGTCGAAAGACAATTTATACCAATTTTTGGTAGAATTTTTTGTAGTTTTTAATTTTTTGTAAAAAAACTGTCGATTCAATTTTTTTGAAATTTTCACCAGTAGTCAAAAACAAAATTTTTCGTAATATAAAATTATTTTAAAGTTAATATCGTTTTTCCATCTAAGGATATTCGAGTTATAAAATTTTTTTTTTTAGTTTTTTTGATTTTAAAAAATAACGGTATTTTGATTTTTTTCCAAATTCATATCAAATTTGTATGACGTCATAATGTGTCGAATAAAATTTATTTCAAGTCAATAGCATTATTTGTTCGTGAGATATTTGAGCCCAACCAAAATTTTCACTTTTTTTTTAAACTGCTATAGTAAAAAAACAACTGATTGAATATTAATAAACGCCCTTTCAGCTTCTTTCGAAGTTATTATCTGTAAAACAAAATTTATTTCAAGTCGATATCTCTACTCGTTATTGAGATATCGACGACGAAAAATGGTACCAGAACGTACGGACGTACGAACGTACAAACGTACGTACACACGCACACACAGACATCTCTCTAAAAATGATTGAAATAGGCTCTAGGGACCATGAAACGTCGAGAAATGTCAAAAATTTCAATTTGACAAATCGGACCGATTACAATAACTCCCTATGGGAAGTTAAAAAAATGATGTCTCATTGTCCGTGCAAAGTTAATGACCAGATGGTAATATTGAACCTTGAAAAAATAAACTTAAGCTTCAAAAAAATATACACTTACAGATCAAAATGTATCTCTTTTTGACCATTCAGATTACATAATTTTTTTTGCCAATTCATAATCACCCAAAAGTTATGACAAAGGTACTAGGGCTAAAATCCTAAAGTCCATCAGTGTCTCCATGAGGATCAGCAATACTTGTTTCTCATATTTATTTCCCCAAGCACCAGCTTGATTAAATATGGAACTTCTAAGTTAATTTGTACTATGACAATGCTCATAAAATTTTATTCTGTTGGCGAATCAATCTTAACCGATTGCAATTAATCCCTTCACTTAGTTTCACAATCTTATAAAATGTAAAATTACCTACAATTAAAAATAAATCTTTACCTCGCAGAGCATTAGTTTGAAGCACTTGCATTTAAAGAAGTTGTAGACTGATGTCACCATGCAACAAAGTATTAATGAAATGTTTTTTTTTTTAGTTGTTAAACATTTTAAAAGAATATTCATAATCAATTACATATCAGATATCACTATAAATATTGCTAATAATCATAAGAATGCTAAACAATTACATATTGCAATAAAAAAAAACTTGTTTCTATAATATTAGGTAATAATTCCCTACGATTTTTCCCATATCACTCGTAAATCTCCATTCCCCTTGTTTCATAAAGTGAAAGATCCCTCTCGATTTTTGTAATCAATTTCATTAACAAATTTACATGCGATAAGCAATTTGTAGGCAAAAAAAAACCATAACATTTGTAATTCTACATTGATAATTCAAGTAAACATTTGTTTTATTGAAAACCCGTTTAGGCTTAATTATTTTTTATTAAATGAGTCATCATACACAAAAAACACAGCAAAAATATTTAAAAACTCACTCAACCGAAGGCATTATTCTCACAGGCGGATGCGACAAAAATTCAATGTCTGCACGCAATTTGGGATTTTCCCTTAAACAAACAAAAAAACACAGAATAAGCCACACATAATGTTCTTATAGTCTTCCATGCAATAAACAACTCAAGAAAATGAGATGTTTTATTTTCAACTTTTAGGAAATGAACACTCATTGATCCGAAAACAACACTAGAATTTTAATAAGGTTCCTCTGTTTGTTCCTTCTTGGTGATATGATTATATATGTATATGCAATTTGTTTTTTAAAGTTCTACATTTTACTGCACTATGCAATCTGACGGATGCCCTATGATTTAGTTGTGACTTTTTGCATAACACTTTGTTAATTTATGAATAAAAAAAAATTAATATAGAAGCGTAAATCATCATAAGAATATGGCGCAACAAGTTGAGTTGGTTAATTAGCTTAATTGCTCACCGCCTAGAAGATCCGCCTTTCTGGTGAATTTTTTTTATTTTCTTCAAGACATTCATCAAGAATAATGCAGGCGCCAAATGCAGGTTAACTACTCACCATTTAGAAGAGATGACAAGAATTTAAAAAAAAATCCTTCAAAAATCCGCTTCGATTTATGATTTCCAAAGAACTACAAATGAGTGGTGGTGTTTTACAGTGGGGCAAGATAGTGTTAAAGCTGAAACAAATTTAAATAGAAACAAAAGCGCGCAAATTTGAAAGAATCTGATAATGAGTCATTAAGTTTACAAAACTTTTCTTAGAGAGAGAAAAAAAAAACTATTAAAAAAATAATAAGATTGTTATATTTTATTCCGAATAAACATATAGAAAGAAAGATCCCCTGAAAATCCGAAGGTCAGACTCAATACAAAGAAAAAAAGAACTGCTATTTTGAAAAAAATAATAAAATTAAATGTCAAACTAATAAACGATAAATTATATTAATACGTTGCTCATTTTTATTTGGTCAATAAGATTTTATCCATTGTTTTAATAAGACCATATTCTGGATAAGAACCATACCAAAATATTATAGTTTTTATTCCATTTATTGTAGTATATGGTTTAAAATCGTATCTACTAAATAAAAAATAGGACATAAAAGATAGTGAGAAGCTTTTTGATACATATAACAAAAACCCCCACAGACACGCCTTTGTTCATAAAATATTCCATAAAAAAGTTTTATTAAAGCTAATAGCTTAGCAATTCCATGCTTAGACTAGCGTTAAAACACAATTAATCCGCAGAAATCGGTGAATTTAAATCCTGAAACAGAAAATAAAATGTATTGAATACAATTTATTATTTTTTTAAATATTTTTTTCCAATTTTCATCCACAAGCTGCCCCGTTGTATACTCGTAGTGTGACTTACTGGTGAAATTTCATAATCGTAGTTTTATAGTTCTTAAGATATACTAACGGATTTAAGTAGTTCACGGAGTGATTAATGCGTGAGACATAACTTCTCTTAGGTCAAAGACCACCGCGCTACCGTCATGCTGTAAATAGTTTAATTGATTTGTAATAATGGTAGAGAAGGTAAAGTCTGTGTCACATTATTATGTATCTATGCGAATACATTGTAATATGAAAATTGAAAAAAAAAAAAATTAAAACTGGTATTCCAATAATATAACCTTCAAGAAAGACCGCTACTAGGTAAAAAAATATACATCGACAAGTTCATTTGGTGTGTCTTTATTATTGTTTAATTTTTTTTTTATTCGTATTTAATATTTCATTACCACAGACAGTGAGGTCTTGTGGATTTAAAGGGGTTTGTTTGATAAATGTATATAATGATTCTGTAAGTGCTATTTTTATTTGCTATAAGAATTATGTTAATTAGGAAAATACACTGACCACAAAAATTTAGAGGACAGTATTTTCTTAATTTTTTTTTTGAGTTTTTTTTTCGGTACCTTAAAGAGGCTCTATTAAATTTCTATCTTTGATAAAAAGGATTTCTTGTTTAATATTTCTTTGATTATATGTTTTGAATCGTCCGAAAAATATTAAACATGCACTAGTTACCGTTAAAAAGCGTAATCTTCGTATGATAGAGTCAACAGGTTTGTGACCTGTTCTACTCGTACGTTGAAGTTTGGTAATGTGTCTTTAAGATGTTTCGCAGACATCTATTAACAAAAGTTTGCCATGAAGGTATGTTTTTTTGAAGCAAATATCAACACGATTCGTATGCATCTATTTACGAACGTGAAAGATTATATTAAAAAAGTGCTAACAGTTAATTGACTCCAGTTTCAAAGTTAAGCTATATTGGAGAGGGAAATGAGATGATTCGCCTATACTAATTTCACTTCACTCGCAAAAGTCATTTAGCTGTTTAGTGAAATGGATAAGCTCGAATATGTGTTCGAGTACTTAAAAAAAAATGAGACAGATAAATTAAATTAAAAAAATCAACGAAGAAGTTAACAACAAAACAGAAATTCATTCACTCACTTTGACAAGCTAAATCGATGAAGAGTGACTCGTCTCACTCACTTGCGAGAGATGAGTTAAGGGCTTATTGAAAAAAATTGCTTCTGTTGATAATTTTTGTAGTATTGCTTATTATTAAACAGTACTGTATACCTAGTAAAGACTGGTACTTGCTAAAAACCCAAAAGAGTTAACATTTTCAGGCATTCAATTCATAGCCCTTATCGACCTCACTGTGTGGTAGTGTCTACCTGTATTTAACATCGCCGTCGTCGATTGCTTGGGAATAATATAATTTCCGAAAGATAAACATTTCTATAAGTTTGTGTCCAGTTCACAACTTAAAGTAATAACAACAACAAAAATCTCCATAACATTACTGCTGTGTGAACTCGAAGATCGAGAAGAGTCTATAATCAAACCAAATCAAACTTATTTAAGCAGTCTTAACAGATACGCTTGCTCGAGCGGGTTACCAAATACGAATTGTTTGTTTAGATACATTCACTGTATATTATAGCATTGGTAGTTTAACGTGACGGATTTTACTAATAATACAAAAAAAAAATTACTCTCCAAATCAGTACAAATCAAAATATTTTAAATGTGTGTTAAAGTGTTATAAAGTGATTAAGTGTGATTAAAAGAAAAGTCTTGAAGTGCAAACAAAAATACAAATCTGAAAATATCTCACAAAATCTCTAGTGCCTGATTCAGAATGAATCTTCTCATATTTTTAATTGGATTAGCATGCATTATTGAAACAGGATTAGCGCAACGCCAACGAGCTGTTCGTCAAGGTGAGACCTTTTGTGTTAACATTTAGCAGTTTTTTTTTTCTGGCTAAAAATCAAAATGCATCTCATATAAAATATACAAAAAAAAATGCTTAATTAAGTTTTGCCATAATGTTGAATCGCTATCAGGTGTTTAAATTATAGTGTCTACCTTTGTGCTGTAAACTGGTGTCAGGTCTGCTTTAGGGTTTTTTTTTTGACCAAATGCAAATTATAATTTACGGTATTTTTTAAATGGCGGTAAATATTTAAATTTGTTTAATATGCTTAAATGGAGAATTTAGATTGCTGTTTATTTTATATTTTTGCTTAATTTTTATTTTGAAATAAAAATTCATAAAGTTCTTTAGTGAGTATATATCTAAATGAATATGGGTTTTTTGTTTAGTCAATATTTTGCTAATTGCAGTCACTTAGAACTGATGTATAATTTGAATATTGCGTGTTCATATATTTATTATTTATATAAATCCATAGACGTTTAATACCTTTTGGTATGGTTTGATAATTTATGCAATTCATTTATTTAAAAATTAATGAAGATAAATTATATTTTTATTGTGATTTTTTTAGATTTGGTTGAGGTTTTTTTTTTGAAGAAGAAACGAACGAGTTTTTGTAAAAACTTGCTAAAAAATAAAATGATATTTTATGGTGGCTAAAACAAGTTTTTTTTTTTAATTTGTTTGATTAATAATAGAACAGATTTACATATGTCACGTTTTGGATTTATTAATGATTCGTACTCTAGGTGCTTTCAAATTATTTTAGCTAGTCAAAGTTGTTTATAAAATTTATTTATTTGAATGAGTATTTTTGTTTTAAAAGAAAATGAGTAAGTAAATCACGCATTTTTTTGATGTTCTAGGAATAAACTTCCTCTAAGCTACATTTAGACTACTTTTTGTTTGTTGATCTAAAATGTCACTTGAATGTTCAATAAAATAAGCCATAATTTATCAAAATGGATCAGAAATTGAAGAAGTAACAGATTTTTTTTCAATATCCCCTTGGGTTATAAAATTAAACTGAGGTTTTCAATACAGAAACCATAATCGATTGTTTTTGGATATACCTGTTTAAAAAATAGACTATGTTGACGTACATTTGAATACACTAACAAGAACTACAAAAAGAAGAATCTCATTAGAGAAAAATATGATAAATAATTATTGTATTGGTATTATTTGGCTACATAAAACCAAAATAAATATATAAGTTTTTGAAAATTCTTATAATAATATTATCAAAATTACTCATTTCGATTAAAATTTTGACGTGAAACTGTTTATTAGAAAATCGAATTTCAAAAATCCGGCGCGATTTCAGATTCCGCTAAACAATTTTAATTACCTACGTATATACTCAAAAAAAACCTACAAAATATTTCATTAAAAAGCCGTTTTCGAGAGGAAATTTTTTTTTGGTAATATTTAAAATATATCTATCGTTATTTTTGCGGCAAAAAAAAATTACATTAAGATTTGCGGGATCCACACTTTTAGCGTAACCATGCCATGGTTTATTTTTCTATTTTATACAGGTCTTCCAACCAAAGCTTATAAGTCTCTAGCAATTAAGAAGTTAAAGAAATTAAAGAAATCTCCTGCCATTTTTTTTTTGTTAGCCAAAAGTAATTGACTGTACAGTATTTCTAAGCGGCTGTTTTTTTTCTTAAAATCAGACTTTAACTCATGTAAATTGTAAAATGTGTTAATTTATTTTACACTTCAAATGAGGTAAAAACTGTGCACAAAGACAAACATTTTCTGACCTTTATTGAAAAAACTTTCCGCCGGAATTTCGCTCTTCTTTGATTATTGGAAACCTGAATTATTCTTGAAGTCTTATTGGCATCGGAAATAAATACTCTAGGTCAATAGAATTTGAGTTTACAAGGTGCAGGAGATAAATATGGGGGATGATGACGCGCCGTCAAAAATTCTAAATCTGTATTCATAGAACACCAATATAAGAAGTACCCGTATTTTTAAGGTTACGTTTAATTTTTGCCGTGTGACTTAACTTGTGGAGTTAGCTATCGATCATTTATTTTACAGGATTAACTAACTCTGGTTTAACTAGGCAGTGAAAAACTCGTCCTGAAAGAATCTGATTATTAAATTTTTTATTTTAATTTTTTTTAACGAACGTTACTCAGGCCTTAGAAAAGTTAAGAAGGGGTACAACATTTAAAACGCCGGTTGCAATGATATTTACAAAACGGTTCAATTTTGTGACCTTATTTTATTTATGTATATCTAATTGATATCTATGTAGGCAAAAAAAAATTATAAAGATCTAATATGTTTTCATTCATGCTGGTGTTTTCAAACCCTTGATTCGTGATTTTGAAAAAAAACAAAAATCTTTCTAATGAAGCTAATTTTTTTTACAAAAAAAAACGATTTCATTGTAAAAAAACCTATGAATTTCTAACAAGGATTCCGCATACAAAAATGACAGATTGCTACAATCAGAAATATGTATCGATAACTACTACATACATACGTGTGGTTTTATTTCCCCAACAAATTTTCAATTTCCTTTAAAAAAAAATACTTTAATTTAAAAAAAAATTTAAAACAGCGGTAACACTTACAATGCCGAGTTACATGTTTAAAGAATTGGGTTATTCTTTAATTTGCTTCAAAAATTAATTTGTTTGAGTTGAGGTAAAAATTAAGAAAACAAAATTTATTTTTTTATTAAAATTATTTTAAATTGTCCATACATTTTTTTAAAATTAATTTTTTTTTAATGGCCACCCTTTATGATGTACTAATATATAAATATTTTGACTTAATACGTTCGTGCCGTCATCATTTTGTTCCATTTTTTTCCAAATTTGGCAGATTAACCATAGGTTCAAGGCTCTGGTGCTTCATATCAACCAATTTCATGCTTGAATTCGCGTTGAAATGTAGCTGATCCAACGAAATCAATTAATTAAAATCCTGAATTAAGAATGAACCAAGATAAAACAAGTTCAAGACTAATTGATTGGAAACAAAAGATTTAAATTTTTAATTTAGGTGGATCCCTAAATAAACCAAACTTAGATGTCCATTGTATTTGATTTCTTAAGAATAGTTTTATTTAAATAAAAAAAGAAACAAACAATTTAAAAATGTTAGAGTTTGTTGTTAAACTTTTTTGCTTTGTGCGCAATCGCGTCACAATAATTCTGAAACCTCTTTAAATTAGGTGAAATAAAATCTTGATGATTGGAGCTTTTTTTAATCATTATGTATATACTTTATTTTTATTTTTAGTATAAATATATTTTAAAATATACTCGTACATAATATGTATGTCCTAAAATCTTTAATTTACAGAGAAACAATATTTTTTTTCAGAAGTAAAAAAAAAAAACAAGTGACAACGTCTTTTCAAATTATTTAATATTGTTACTTTGAAAATTCAATATAACCCCTCAAAGTCTAAATAAATATTGCCGGGCATTAATTGCTACCTAAATATTTAAAATGTGTAAATGTAAATACTATAGCACAAGTTACAACAAAAGAAAAATAATGTATCTCTCGTCTAAATGCAACATACTTAACTATACTCAAAAGTCAACAAATCGATTGACTTTGCTATGTCATCTGCCAGCAACATGAAGAACATGTATCTAAAATTTTCATATCCAGATAGTTCAACACGTTGCGTGATGTGTATATTCTCCGTCTTTCCCATTACTATACATACATTATGAGAACTTCATCGAGATGATGACGTAGCACGTAGCACATCACGTTATAATGTAAGCTCTTTTCATTATTTTTTTTGTATCTATAGTGTTATAATATTTTACCGTTATATACACATAACTGTTATATTTATCACAGCCATCTGAGTTGGTTTGTGTCTTAAATCATGGCACATAGTTTGGTGTGCGCATTTTTCTTTGAATTATAAAATTCACTGGAATTTTTAAGATGCATGGACGAATAATTATCCACTTTATATTAATACACATTGGCGGTCATGTGTCTCACACTAAAAGGGTTGGCCACGTTCCTTAATTGTGGCAAACATACAATGTAATGTTAGAGCTTCTTATGGAAGTATCTATACAAAAAACTATTAAGTTCTTAGCAACTAATTTATATAATTCACATGAAATATACAACAAAAAAATAGGGGTGTTGAGGTACAAATGCGATCGCCATTTTTTTTCTGTTACTCTAGTAAGCCTGCCTAATTTTTTATGGTGTCAGAATAATTCAGATATTTAGATTCATTTACAGAATAATTTTTTTCAAATTGAGTAGCTATACCTACTCTTTTTTTTATAGAGGATTACAAATAAGGTCACAAGATGTTTGAAAACAATTTGTTGGGAAATTGCGAAATATTGCAATTAGTATGACATAAGATTTTTAAAACAATTTCCAAAGCAAACTAAACTGTACTATAAGTTTTGTTCATTGTGCATTATTTTTATGCATTACATAAATACCTAAATATTTCACTGGTTTTTTTTTAAATTAAAAACATAATGACTTCCGGGGAACGGGTCGTTATTGTGTATTCTAAAATTCAATGTGACCAAAATTCTGTATATGGATTAAAAACTCTATATGAACACAAGTCTTAATTCTTTTATTCTGCTTTTCAATTACACATTCTGTACTCTAATAATTTGTAAATCCCGAATTCTGTATTCCTGTAACTTTAAAACTCTATACTTTAAAAATCTGTAAATACAAAGTTCTGTATTAACAAAATGCTGAAATTTTTTTTTAAATAAAAAAAGAGTACACTTTTTTCATTTTCAAAAACAATTTCTCTATTATCATTTGCAGAATTTGGAAATACAAAATTTTGAAATACAGAATTTCGAGTTCAGAGTCTTAAAATACAGAATTTTGTTATTTACAGAGTTTAAGAATACATATATTCAGAATTTTGGATTTATACAGAATTTTGAAGTGCAGAATTTTAGAATACAGGATTTTTTAGTCCGAACTTTGACTTTATTTTTGAGTTAATTTTCTGAACATAATTGAAACAGCAAGCAATTTTTGTGGTTATGTTGAGTCCGGAAAAATGAACAACACAGTTACAATTTTTTTTTGGGGCAGTTAAAAAAAAGTTAACGGAAGAAAGGGTATGAATGTTTTTCATGTATTTGTACTTAATGTTTAATGCAACACTATAAACAATATTTTTAATTTTTTAGGTCAACAATGTTACACTCCAGAAAATGACATAGGCCAGTGTTTAACACTGAGTTATTGCCCATCAATTGCAAATGTGCTTAACATCTACCCCAGAAACGATGCTGAGCAATATTTACGAATAGCTCAAAGAAATTGTGGAAATAATAATTTTCGTGGAGATCCTGTGGTAAACATAAAAATACTATACTTATTTAGAAAAATATAGTTTATGTCGAAAATTGACTAAAAGTCTATTTTTAAATTTAAACGAAATACTGTTTTTTAAATTTTTTTTTAAATTGGTGACTCGCTTTTTTTTTTATATATCTAGCTTTTAGTTTTTTTTATATTAATATTGCTTGTATGGCTTTTGCTTTTTTTTTTTGATTTCATAAATGCACATAGGTATGTTGTAATGCTAATCAACAATATTATACTGCACCCACAACAACTACCCAAAGAAATCCATTTTTCCCAATCAATATACGACAAACAACGTTGCCACCAATTACTATAGCTCCAATTCCAGAGACAATACAACCACTTCCACAAACAACAACATCAGCTCCTTTGCCACCAAGCACTACACAAGAAATTTCAAATCGGGCAGAAAAATCAGGAAATGAATGCACATCACCAGATCTTAAGAAAGGAGTTTGTACACGTAAGTTATCATTAAAATTAAATAATTTTTTAAAAAAATTTTTAGTCTATATAGTCTAAAAAAAAACCAGTCTGATGACTATTTAAATCCAAATTTTATTTTTATAAAAAACCTCTTGAAATTTTATTGAAAGTTAGTTTATATTCAGAGATTAATATTTGCTTAGATCAAAAGCAATTTGTGTGAAACTTTAAAACAAAAATGTGAAATATTTCGACTAACTTTCCTTTTTTTTTGAAAACTCTTTATTAAAGCAACTTTAAAATTTTGCATTAAAATAAATTTAATGCAAGATGAAAACAATTTGTATTGATTTCATCTTTTTTAAATGATGAATGAAATTTTTTTGGTTTTTCAAAATTTATTTTGCTGCATTTTTTTTGAAAAAAATGATGTATTTTTTCTTGTTTTTTTTAAAGGTTATAAAATGACTTTTAAAAAAATAATAGAGCAAAAAATTATATTATTAATTATAAATTAAATTGCCTGCGTTTCTATGTCTATCATACCCCATTCAGCAAATTAAATAAAAAGAATACGAAATTCTTTAAAAATAAATTTGAAAACTTTAAAATTATTTTATAAATATGAAAAGTTTGTAATTATATATATGTACATAATATAATTATAATAATATAATAACCAAACCAACTTTTTCATAAAAAGATGAAAAATAAAATGCTTCATAACTGGAACACTCATAAAATTTTTGAGAATTTTGAGAATTTTGAGTACCCTTAAAAAGGGCTTATTGATAAATATTTTTTGACTACGTACCGTTATTTTTGGAATTCACTCGGGCCTCTACGAAATTACCTAAGAACCTATATTTTCGACCGATTAACTGACAGAATCGCGGTACCCATTTTTCTTAGGAATCTAAAATGTGCCTTAAAAAGAGTAAAGTAAAAAGAAAATTGAACTGAAAACCGAAAATGCAATTTCTTTATATATAAATTTAAAATAGAATTTGAAATAATTTTTCAACCTTGAATAAGATGTACTAACCCCCCTCTGAAGCCAAAGTATATATTAAGCTTTTGGCAGAGAGAACACACCTGACAATAAGTGAAAAAGTGAGTCCCACAATTCTGCTTGTCTTTTAGTCAGTCTATCTTTCTGTACCTCAACCTGCAGCCTATGCTTCTGGAGGGAGTTTCTTCAAACTTTCGAGGAGATTCCAAAGATGGGAAATGAAAATTTTGTTAGCTCCAAAATTAACGATAACTTTTATATTTAACTGTTTAGACAAAACTTATTTACCTCAAAAACGACTCTAACGATTTTAATAAATCCTTTCAGTGGGCTTTAAAATTATTTAATCAAAAAAAATATTTTTCAAAAAGCTGTTATTAATCGTATCTGACATAGAACCGTATTTTTGGTTTGTCATAAGCGGTTTGACGAATTGTAATATTGCATATCAAAAACCCAATATGTATTTTGAAAACTATTGGATATTTTTTGATTGAAATTTGTATGTGTATCAGTGTAAATTATTAAATGCAGTTCATGCAGAAAGTTTTATACCTACATTTTTTTAATTTTTTTTTTTCAAAATTTTCTATTGTAATTTTAAGTTGTAATCTACATATTTAGAAGATTTTTGAGCGCTTTTATTTATAAAACATCACGTTTTTTTTACGAACTCATTTTTATTGTTATATTTTTTTGCTTGTTTAAATAGCTCTCGCCAAATGTCCATCTTTGCTCACGCGCTTAAAATCAAATCAGAATGATGCTTCATTCGTAAGACTTTTGAAGGCCTCCAATGAGGTATGTAACGGCGTGTATGCAGTGATTTGCTGTCCCAATCTAGTTCAACCTTCAGTTACGACAGTAATTTACCCCAAAAATACCGATGAAATTCCCAGAAAACTTCCCACCATGGCCGATGGCTGCGGGTATGTCTTCAATGAATATCGAAAAATCGTTGGGGGTACGACGAGTAAAATTGGAGCTTGGCCATGGATTGCACTGATTGGTTATGACGATGGATTCTCCCCGTCACCGTTCAAATGTGGCGGAACATTGATTACTAGTCGACATGTTTTGACGGCAGCGCATTGTATGCGTTCAGATTTGTGAGTAATATTATTTTTTTTTTCGAAAACATTTTATTGGGGTTTGACGAAAAACTCCATAAAATGACAAACAGTTCAAACTAATTTAGTTCTGTTTGTTTTAAATTTCATTTAGGACTTTCGTAAGGCTTGGTGAGCATGATTTAAATTCAGACACGGAGACTAATCATGTTGATATACCGGTTGTCAAGGTAGGTTTGTTTGTTATTTTTTTGTAAACATTTTGAACAAATTTCTTCTTTTATCTTAGCGACTGCAACATCCCAGATATAATCGAACAGATGGCCATAATGACATAGCTTTACTGTATCTAGCCCAAAACGTTCAATTCTCAGGTAAAGTGTTACCAGATCTAAAATTTTAATAAAAAAATTAATTTAATTATTTGTAGAAAAAATAACACCAATTTGTATACCATTCGAGCCACAACTTCGTTCAAAGAATATAGAGGGCTTTACTCCATTTGTTGCTGGTTGGGGTAGAACCATGGAAGGTGGAAAATCAGCTAATGTCCTACAAGAATTACAAATTCCAGTATATAACAATGACCTTTGCAAAGACTTGTACAAAAAGCAAGGCAAATATATTTCCGAGGTGCAATTCGATAATGCTGTGATTTGTGCTGGTGATTTAGGTGGAGGCAAGGATACGTGCCAAGGCGATTCTGGTGGGCCACTTATGTTGCCAGAGGTGAGGAATATTTGCTTTATTTTTATTTACAATGAAAAATATATAAGATTTGTTTTTATTTTATTTTATTTTATTTTATAAGCCTTATCAAGGTGCAATGCGTTTCCATTTAATTGGTGTTGTATCGTATGGTATTGGATGTGCGAGACCTATGATTCCTGGGGTATACTCAAGAGTAACTAATTTCATAGAATGGATAGAAAATGGAGTTGCTGATACAACGTAGTTATTAAGAAATTTAATGTGATTTTGTATATTTTTACTAAGCAAACAAAAATTAAAGAGATTGTTTTTTTTACTATTTTAATCTAAAAGTTTTTATTTTTTAAATATATTATTAATATATGTAAACAATGAGAGATATTTTTTTTAAACCCGTTTAATATTTTGAGATCAAAAGTGTTTAAAAAATTTAATTAACGATTTTGTATTGAACTAATTCAAAATGGGGTAAAATTGAGAAGTACCTAGAATCTTAATGTTTTTTTTTACACTCAGAGAAAAAAAAGTAGGTTTTTATAAAAAATAGTGCAAGAAAGCTACATAAGTTGAAGCGTTATGATTATTCTTTAATTAATAAGGCAGAAATTTGGAGATTTCGGAGCTGCATTTTGTTGTAGTTTTTCTTTTTCTTTTAAATTCCCCAACCCATTCCAAAACCTAAGTGAAGGTTGATATTTTTTTTTTTGAAAATGTTAAAAATTAAGTAATTTTTTTCTGATTCGCAAAATTTTTTAAAAGTATTTGTTTAGCAGAATTTTGGGTTTTAAGCATTCTCAGGTATCACATAAACATAATCAATTATAACGAATTTGATCTTTTATAAAATGTTGAAAATATCGACCTGTTTACATATTCTAAAGGGATGTTTGTCAATAATTTTCATAGAAATATCACCTTCAAAACAGAGATATAAAAATTAGGCTTTATTTTCAAATCTATTAAGACACTACATCAGATTAAATTATTCCATTAATGAGTAAATTTATGAAAAATTTTTGTTTGTTGACATGGAGTTTTTTTCGAAAAAAAAGTCATCTTGTGGAAATAAGATTTATTAAGAAGTCGAAATATTTGAAATTAAAGACTTTTTATTGGATAACTGACTTTTCGAAAATTTATTTTTTTTTCTAACATAATTTTTGATTTTGAGCTTAAGGGGATGGTTTACCCTTTATATGTTGTTCAACACAGCGCGGGTGTGAAGGATAGGGATGGGAAGGTGTATGGAAAGGTATGTGGCGCGAGGTACTTACTGAGACTGAAGTTGGTGGTTGTCTCAGATTTTATCTCCAGGGTTGGCGGCTGGGCTAAAGCGGAGAAATGCCGTGTCTTATATTTATGTCCCTTTATAATTCACATTATTTTGTTCATTGGCATATTTGTTAGCTTTTTTTAGAGACCTCTATTCTTCTGCCAGAGCGATCGGCTATACTTTTCAAAAAAAAAATGGCGGTACATTAAAAAATTAAATTGTGTTAATACTTCGGAACAACAAAGTTTGGATGATGATTGGGTACGATATCTTGAATTTATAAATATCGATTTTAAATTTTCAAAATCGCGATTAAAAATCAATTAAAAAAAATTGACAAAAATGTAATCGATTTTTAAAAATATCGATTGTTAAAATCTCGATTTTTTTAAATCTTGACCATTATCGATTAAATAGTCGACAAACAACAGTTTAGAGAATAATGCTTACAAGTGCGCCAAGAAGACAGCAGAAGTGTTTTTAAGGCCCTAAGCTCCTAAAAAAACTTGCCCTACTTGCAAGTAAAAATTGATAATCGAGTTTTTGGGGGGTAAAATTCAAGTACAGTAATACACTGATGACTTAAAACTAAAAAATATAATTCTTCTTCCTATATTTTATTTCGATGCTTAATATCTTTCGCAAAGATATTTATTTTTTAAAGGCTTTAATTTTGAATTGCTTGTATAGATTTCGCTTTTTTCATTAACTCATATACACTACACATGTAACTGTACTGAGGTTTAAACTACATTTTTTTTTCGTCTCAGAAAATTAGCCAAAGAATTTTTTTTTCTCAACCAATACACCACAAATAACTTTGCCTCCAATTGCAGAGACTAGGACATCTGATTTATTACTACCCAGTACCACGCAAGGAATTGCAAACCAGGAAGAACAATTAGAATGTACAGACGCAGATCTTAACTCAGGAGTTTGTAAACGTAAGTTTTCAAAAATAAAAATCTAACTATGTTTTTTTTTGTTGAATTTTTGTTATTAACTTGTTTGTGTCCTGACAAGAACTTTTACCACTTAAAAAATTTTTTTTGATAGCTTATTTTTCTCTTTGACAAGATTAATTTTAACTTCCATATTTTCTTGAAAATATAGTTTTTGTCCAATTTTTTTGACACTGTAATTTTTCACAAATTTTATTGTTCGGGGACGAACATTTCTTTTGGCATTTATTTTTCAATCAATTTTTTCGTGGACAAAATATTTTTCAACGAATGTTCTTTCACCGTTTATTTTTAAAAAATTTTTATTCTAGAGGTTAGTAAAAATACTTGCCTGATAAATTCTACCATGAACTCATTTTTTGAGGGCATTGTCTCGCTGACAAAAAAAATTCCTAAAATTTTCAAAATGGCAACAACAAAAAATAAAAAAATTAGGGAACCAACTAATGGACATGTTTTTTTGAAAATTAATCAAAAAATAATTTGTGAAAAAAAGTTGAAATAGTTGAAAAAATGCCGCAAAAAATATCAAAATGAAATTTCGTCATTGAACAATCAAGTGGATCTTTTTTTTTTTTTGAACGGCCTACCAAGTCATTCAGTTCATCATTCCACCATCCAATCGTAATACCGTACGGAAATATATTTATTGTAAATTATTTATCGTTATATTCTTCCGAAAACAGCTCTTTTGCAATGTCCCTCTTTGTTCAACCGCTTAAAATCCAATCCAAATGATACTCAATTCAAAAAATTTTTGAAGATCTCCAATGAAATTTGTAACAGACATTATGCAGTAGTTTGCTGTCCAAATGATCATGTTCATGTTCAAGTCAAAAGAATTACGGCCATTTATCCCGTTAACACTGATGAAACTCCAAGAAAACTTCCGACAATGGCCGATGGCTGTGGGTATGTCGATAATGTTTATGATAAAGCCTTTGGTAGAACGTACAAAATTGGAGCTTGGCCATGGATTGCCTTGATTGGTTACGAAGATGGAGGGTCCACATCGCCTTTTAAGTGTGGCGGAGCTTTAATTACAAGTCGACATGTGCTGACTGCAGCGCATTGTATAAGATCGGATTTGTAAGTAAAATTTTATTTGAAAACCTTTTGTTACGTTTTGATAAAATCAATAAAACAATTTTTAATTGAAATTTAATTAAGGACCTTTGTGAGGCTTGGTGAGCATGATTTAAGTACAGACACTGAGTCTAATCATGTGGATATACCTGTTGTCAAAGTAAGACCTTTTTTTTCTGTGAGACATTTTTCAACAAATTTCTTTTGTAGCATTTGAAGCATCCTCAGTATAATCACACAGATGGTCATAATGACATAGCCTTGCTGTATCTAGGTGAAAATGTAAAATTTTCAGGTAAACAGTTGTGCATTTTTATTAAAAAACTTTAGTAAAAAAAATCAATTTCTTCACTTTTAGAAAAAATTGCTCCAATTTGTGTACCAGTCGACCCAGAATTTCGTTCAAAGAATATCGAGGGCTTCCATCCACAATTTGCTGGTTGGGGTACAAACATGGAGGGCAAAAAATCAGTAACTGTATTACAAAATGCAATAACTCCAATTTATAACAATGACCTTTGCAAGGAATTGTACAAAAAAGAAGGCAAATATTTCTCAGAGGTGCAATTCGATAATTCCGTTATTTGTGCTGGTGGCTTAAGTATTGGAAGAGAAATGTGTCATGGCGGAGATTCTGGTGGGCCACTTATGTTGTCAAAGGTGAGGAATATTATTTTTTTTTGAAAAATCAAAAAAAACAAAAACTTATTCAAGACATTTGTTATTTTTAAAGGCCTTCGAAAGCTCAATTCGTTATCAATTAATCGGAATTTTGTCTTATGGTATTGGCTGTGATAAGCTAGTGATTCCTGCATTATACACAAGAGTGACAAATTATATTGAATGGATAGAAAACGGAGTTGCTGATGAACAGTAGTTGTTTTACAACTATCAGTTAAGCTATCAGTGGAATAAATACTATTGCAACAGACAAAGTTGCCTTTTTGATAATAAATTTTAATTAAAAAAATTGGTGGTAGTGCCTTTAAGTTGTTTTTGTTGTTCACAAAAATTCAATAAAAAAAAAATTGTTGGATTTATTTTAGAATTAAATTAATTTAAAGAATAATGTTTTGTCAGTTAATAATTTAGAAACACATCACATTTTTTTGCTGATGTGGGGAACAGGATTTTATTTTTCTTTTAATTCTAAAACTGCGAGGCGACCGCAAGTTACGGATCTATTAAAATCATACATCAACGAAAAGGTCTGACTCCCTAGATAACAGAAATTCTATTTTCAGATATCTTGGTGCATTCCTTGACGAGTTATGAGCATTTAAAGTTTTCAAAAAGAGTGACATTTTTTTGGTACTAAAAACCGGAAAAAAGGCGGTCTTCACCCTTAAAACGTCGATTGAAAATTTTTCAGATTTAGACAAAAATTACAAAATTTTATTTTGCTCGAATCTATAAAAATCATACATCAATGGAAAGGTCTGACTCCCTAGATCTAGACTGCTAGAGTCTCATTTTGATTTTATCCTACTGGCTTATAATGGCAATTGAGCAGCGTTTTCTCGGGTTGGTCATTTTTTCGGTTCAAAAAGTTGAACTTTGAGTGAAAATCAGGCTCAGGACACATTTCAAAAGATGATTTTTGAAATTCTACGTTATCGACTTAACGAAGACAAGACAAAATTGTTTCCACCTCATAAAAGGATTTTCTTTAAAATCTCGAACTCTTCCCAAAATTAAAAATTGGACCTTAAAGTCTAAACACAAAAACTCTTGATGCTAAATATGTTTGAATCTATTTTAGAAGTCAGTTGAACGAAGAAATAAAAAGAAAGAATATAATATTTTTTTTATTGCCATACAAAGATTTAAAACATTCCTAAATAAAAATACCATTTAAAAATAATAATTACATTATTACGACTAGTTAAACAACACACTTCAAAAACTTGTTTTATTTTTACGTATAAAGGTAAGAAATTAATAAAAAAAATAGAACACAAATGCATAATTTTTAACTAAGTTAAAAATAAATAAACATACATTAAAGTGATACTTATGTAAGTGTTTAAATTATTATTTTTTGGAATTTTTTGCTGTATGTTAAAATTCAAATATACAATATTATTATTTTTCTTGGATTTTATACAAAAACAAAATTTATAAATCACAATTTATTTACAATGAAAATATTCACAAAAAAAACCTCAATTTTCTCAAATATCATTTCAAGCTTCAGTTTCTTCTTCTAGATTTCCTTGAAGCTCCTCCGGCGTTCGCAGATCAATTGCAAACTTCTGTCGAGTCGGTGTGATATTATCAGTGTGCCCTTCTCCAGACTCTTTAACACGCCGTGAATAGTCTTGGAATGCTGCAGCTAGTGCAAATGTCAATTTCCTAGCTGTTGCTCTATTATCACAAACAAAAGCATGCACCTCAAACGGATGCGCACTGTTGCTGTCTTTGACTACAATCATAGCGAAGATTCTAGTGTAGACGAGATCTTGAACACCGTAGGAAATTGTATCTATGGGATAGTTCCAATTGTTTATGCTGGCCTTTGGAGCAATGATGTCCACATTTACACCGGATGTCGATACTTTTAGATTACAATGTGGAAGTACTTTGTTAGGTGGCAGGTTCTTGGCAACGCCAACCATAATATCGACTGGTCGTCGGGTGTACTTGATGCCCCATAAGCCTCGAGATACTTCACAGCCGACATACTTGACCTGTTTATGAAAAAAAATGGAATTATTATTTACAAAGTTTTTAGACATTTCCATTGGCATTTATTAAAAAAAAAAATCAATTGTGAAATATTTTATTTGAAAACATTCCATCAGGCACACAAAAGTATCTATTCAATGGAAATATCCATCACTGCTTCCATTCTTTTGAATTGTAACTTCCGGTTATTGACCGACACTTTATTGTTCCGGTAATGACCATGAAATTCATGTAGGTTCCTATTGGTACCATCACATAATTTCAATCTGTCCGTGTCCAATACCGACAGGCATCAGTGAACAATAGTTAATGTAATATAAAATGTGAACAATAAAGAGACAGTCGAACTCAGCATTCATCGTTCAGCAAATATATTTGCATCCGCTTACAATTAATAAAAAATGGACAAAAAGCGAGACGATGAAGAGTTAATGCCCGTCGTCAGCCATGCAGGCTGTGCGTCGTCGCCGCCGCCGCCGGATGTAAAAAATGAAAATCATGAAAAAGCATCAAAGAATATTGTTCTTGTGGCATAAAACTGAAAAATTCTATACATTTGACGACGCGTGACGATCTGTAAAATATTGGGATACAGGATTTTCTGAAGTGAGATATAATAATACGAATAATTATAATAATATTTCACATTTTGAAAAATAATAAATACATCTACGCTTATTAGTGATTGGAAGATGGACCAACCGAGTTCGAATAGATGGTTCAAAAACCTTGTGAGTTTTTGACAAAATGTCAAATTTTTTCCAACCATGCTTTTTTCTATTGGAAAATTTGAACACATATTTTCAACAACATTTTTTTACAAATTTATTTTTTGACCAATTTTAATTTTTACTGACATAAATATTTATCGATATTTTTTTGACAAAATTTATATTTAGAAAAAAAAATTGTTGACAAAAATTTGTCTCAATCATTTTTTAAAATTTTTTGTGAATTTCTGTTTCGACATTTAGCACAATGCATTTTTTATACTTTTAATCGAAAAAGAAAACGATTGCAATTGTTTATAATATACACATAAATAAAGTGAATAACCTAAAAAAAGACAGACTTTCATTAAAACCATGAGTTATAACTTACTTAACAAAATTTTTATTTCGCCACTTTTATTTCGACATCTTTTTGACAAATTTTTCGTTCGGCATTTTTTCCAATAATTTGTAATATGTACCGACTTTATTTAACATTCGTATTCACTTTGTTAGCCGACAAGTTTTTTTTTGAAATTTAATTTTGTAACCAAAATTTTCTGGCATTTTTCGATAAAATTTTTATCCACAAAATAGTTTTCCCAAAATTTTTTTTTAATTTTTTATTTCGAAATAAGTACCATGCAATTTTTTAGTTTCAAAAAATATTACTGTTTGAGAATTAATTTAATAAAAAAGTTTATAATGGTGACTGGCAGGCAGTATTATCAAAAAATTGGTCAAAAAAAGAAAATTGTCAAAAAAAGTTGTCACAAGTACATACATTTTTATTTTAAACCACCTACAGAGTCAGTGTTTTGCGTTTACATATTAAATTTATTTATTATTAATAAGAATTAAAAATTCTTCTTTTTTGCATCACTTTTTAATAAAAAAAGGCGAATTCAGACCACTTGCACTGGTACTGGCGGGTACTAAATGTTATTAAGATACTATTTCAATTATATGTGAGAAATATCTAGTTTTTTACGTTGTTGTTTATGATAAATAGATTTAACTGTTTTTAGAAAGAAGATTCAAGCATTGATTGATTGATTGAAATCGAAAAATTATTTTTTTTGGTTGCGAAGTATAAGCTATTAGTTTCAGTTTGAAAAATATAATCTCTAATGGGAGCTTGTTAGCAATTGAAAAATGTGCTTCCCTCTTGGAAATCAAACAATATTTATTTGGAAAAAAATGTGAGTCATTTCTATGCAAATTTCTGACCTTTCTTTCTAGCAACAAAACCTCTAATTTTCAGCGAATCTTCCCGAATTCTGGAATTTATAAGCTAACAGTTTTTTTTTGTGTTTATTTAATTTCTTAAATTTTAAAAAAGTTCCAAGCGGGAAACCTTTATTGACCTCTTTCTAAAACGAATTAGATTAGAGTCTATTTGTTTGCTTGTCCTATTTCTATCTGGCTGTATTAACATACTGTTTTTAAATTTTTTTTTGAGAAAGCCCCTCGACTCTATCTACATATATCAAAAGAATTTCGTTTTTGGAAAAATTTGATTCTAAGCTAATCTAAACAGGTGTCATCAACAACGAATATACCCAAGCTGGTCACGTTCTGCTGATAAAATTTAAAGATTCCAAACGAAGCTAGGTTAGTGAGATATTATTATTTATTTTTACAGCTATACCGATGTATTCAAAAATATCAACAAAAAAATTATTGAGGTTGATTGCATTGCTAACTAGCCTGCATAAAACAACTAAACGATTTTATCAATATTCATACCTTGAATTCCATTGGCAGATCTTCCACATTAACTTGAGCTTCATCAATACCAGTTGCTGTTGACATCTTTATATTTTATTAAATTATAACAAAGTTTTCTTTCTTTTTTGTTTTTGTTATAAATTTTTCAGAAAACTCATTTAAACAGCTGTTTGTGTATTTGTTGTCATTCAATCAACGAATTGTATCTGTAAATTAAAAAAAAATTATTTGTTTGAAAAAAATATTTCAGAAAAGCTAAAAAAAATTATTATTCATTTAATTTTTTTTTGTTGATCTGTTGGTTTTAACACACAAAATACCTAGGTAGTTGATTAATAAAAAAAATATAACCACTAACCACATGACTGTCATTGATATTTTTATAATAATGATTATTTCAATTAACTGGTTTCACAAAAATTAGTATTTATCGTCACTTTTTTTATTAATGTTAAACTGAAGGTAATTTTACGAAGAATACTTATTTAAAAAAAAAGAACAAATCACATCCCTAATGACATCTCATCATCGATGATACACACAACCAAAAAAACAACAGCTACCTCTCTTAGAATTAGTTGAGAAATAAAACACTATCATTAGTAACTAAATTTAATTACCAACTGGCAGGTATTAAATCAAACTTTATACAGAATCTATCTTTCTCTATTTCACCTATTCAACCGTTTCACTTAAGAATGATAAGATAATTATACGTTTATTTTTTTGTTATAAAACCTTTTTTTGATAAACTTTTATAATTAATTATTGCTTAGAACGCTGAAGTGCATTTGTTGGTAAATGATAATGGCGCCTTTTAAGCGAGAAACTTTAAGGTTGATTAGGTTTTTTTTTCTAAAATAAAAAGATCTCTCCACTTAGCACTCACTATCACACTTCATAGAATCTTTTATTTGAAAAAAAAAAACTAAATAACTAGGTAAAGAAAATACAAACAAAATTTACCGTCAATCTACAATATGAGTGAGAAGAAAAAAAAAGAATCACAATTGCAATTAGTCACGTACAAAATCGTGGACGAACGAAACCGTACTTCAAACTATACGAACAGCTACGGCTACATCTGATGATCTAGATTTCAATTTCGATTTGAAAAAATAAAAACAACAAAAAGAAAAAAAAAACAAAAGAATTGATTTAAATTGAAATTTATCTGCACTTTCTTTCATTAATCCAACACAAACAGCCGCACAGTGACTGACGTCAAATATGATCACAATTTACTCGTACGTAAATACAAAAAAAGAACAGGCAATTTTTAATCAGTGGTTTATCTGATAGATACTCTATGCAGCTGATATGACTCACCACAAGTGTGTTCTTTCACTTATCACAATTTCAAAATATGACATTTTTTTTGTTTGCTTGCTTGTTGCTCCGTAAATACAAAAATTAGCTAAGGTTTTTTTTGTGTTTTTTTGCAAGATCACTTCTTGTTAGATACTATAAAAGTATCTCATAGATACTTTCCGTATCTACACTTGTTCTATAGCTCTACCTTCCGGATGGTTGAAAAGTCACCAACTAACTGTCCAACCAGTCTTCCCCGGTGTATCCAGTTCTGGTGTTGTGTTGCTGCGTCGCGTAGTCGTCGTCATCGTTGGTTGTTGTTTATCGCTGATATATGTAGGTACTGTAGCGCATATATGAGTGTTTAGATACAATTAATTTCTTTTTTTGTGGGAAACTTCAGAATAAATTACGAAAAAAAAAACTAAGTCAATGGTCTGATATCTGTACAACATAATAGGTACACCATGTGAATTAAAATTGAATTTTCATTCCATATACAACGGCAACAACGATCAGTGATCTGTTGGTGCGTATCCATACATTCTATATAATAATTGTGAAGTTAGAGATATAGATACTCATTCTTAATTCCGCGTACTTACATATATAGTAAGTTCTTTATGTCTGGAATACAGCCATAGAGTCCATATAATGTTGACCAATTTAGGTGGGGATAACACCGCTACTTGGTGTGTTAATACTTCTCTTAAAATGGAAAGCCATCACGAGATATTACACAAAATAAAATAAAATATAGAATTAAATTAAATTAAAAAAAAACGAGATAAAATTGAACTTAAACCGATCGGATCGTCATCCAACAACTGCACTCTGATAATATCTTCACTGCACCAACCAACACTATTGCCAGTAGTCCCAACCAACGACCGGTAGTAAAATGTATCTTTTTCTATTTACGACAATAGACCGGCATGCAGTCTCGCGACTCATCATTATTTTTCATCATCCCAAAGATGAGTACAGATACAGCAAGCAATTCCATTTTTGTTAATATATTTACAACTTGTATACATTTATATACTTTCGACCGGAATTCAGACAGGAGAAAAAAACAACAACAACAACAATAAATCGTTTACCTACCTCGTTTTTGTTGGAGCAAATAATACAAAAAAAAAAATACTCACAAAAATCAAAAACATGCAGTCAAACATTATTTTAAACACCACCGCCACATGAGTTGAGGAATCACGAGAAGTGTGTAGTAAGGAAGATTTCACAAGAATTTAATCGTGTTAAAATTAAACGGATGTCCAAGCACTAAATCACACTTTAACCTTTAGCTGGATGACATCGCAACAAAGAATTAAACATTATGAATTTTAAAACAATTTCGATCTTTTTTTCGAGATGCTTTTTTGCTAAGTTTAAATTTGTTAAGCAGAATAATTTGACATTGATATTAAGCTAAATTTGGAATAAAAATAAATTCAAAAGTAGTTATAACTGGCTTTTAAGGTTGCACGAAAAAAACATGATAATAGTGCACTATAATTTTTTGATGATGTTCGATGGCGTATGTGGAATATTTTTTTTGTAATATTAAATGAGAAAATTGTTTTTATTTTTATTATTTATTTATTTATTTATTTATTTATTATTTTGTTTATTCATTAATTTATAACCCAGCTTAGTTCAAGCTTTAAAATTCATTTACAACTTATTACATAATTTAAAGCAGAAAATTGTCCTTAAATAGCCAATTAGCCAAGCTTTTTATATGTGACAAAAATTTGAGCTCGAGATTTTGACAAACTTCACATTAATATGATATAGAAGTCGAAAAAAGTGGGGCTCGTAATTTCTGTCCGTCTGTGTCTCTGTCTATTAGCTTACAGCCTAAATGGGTGGAAGTATTTCCTTGGACTTGGCGTATGAAGTTTTTTTGGGCCGTATCTCCACATGTTATTTTTTTTATTTTCTTAAGGCAAAAATAAATGTTATGTTATAAATTTTATTTTAATTTTTGAAAAATCCGATTTTTCTCGAAAATGGCTCCGACTATTTTGATGAAAATGTGAAAGATACCGTAACCTACCATAGGATCATTTTCTTATTTTGATTTGCTCAAAACCCGTTTATCTTATTGCAATCAAATTGTTTGAAAACGACACCGAAAATTTTGGTCAAACTTTTTGTATAAAAAAAAAATTGAAACTAAGCCATTATTAAGGGTACCTCCCATATAAATGTTGAGAAAAACCCGTTCTTGAAAACTGTTCAGAAGATTTTGATAAAATTTGGTATCTGTACTTTTATTAAAAAAACATATCACAAATCAAAAATTGAATTAAAATATTACTCACGTTATCTGAAATACAATTGTTAAAAAAATTCGTTTTCAAAAATCTCAAAATTTCTCGTAAACGGCAGCAACGCGTTAAATCACACGATCTTGGAGACCAATTCACTGTTCCGAAATGTCAGACTATGCGGTTACCAAACGTCTCCTTCAATAAATCAACTGTGGTATGAGCTTTGTGACATGTTGCGCTAACTTGTTGCAGTTCTTGTGCATCATGGTTGTTCATTTGAGAAACGAAGAATTCAGTAATCGTAACGTTCTGGCCACCATCGTTTTTAATTTGTATGCAACATTTATTTAATCCTCACTAATTATTTTGGTGAAATTCTTTTCAAAAATCTCACTCACCATTATCCACATATAACTCTACCTAAAACTGCCAGACGGTATTTTGGAGCAATGGCTACTTACTCGTACTGCACTCGAATGCTTACATTTTTTGTTTGGACTAATAAATCCAAGAAGAGGGGGAGTTGGTCATGACGGTGATAGAACTGTGCTGGCTAGAAGACTGGAAGAGTAATGTTGTAGCAGAAGTGGCAAATGTTTGTAATCATTAGCATTTGAACAAATAATAATATTGTTCCTATGTACATCAACCGCCATATACCCAGGGCCGGCCCTACCATATGTGCAAGATGTGCAAATGCACAGGGCGCAGAGCTGCAGGGGCGCAAACTCACAAGAAAACTTCATTCATATGTTTTTATTCTTTTTATATTAACCTGCTTTATTTATTTTTTTTTTAATTTTTTTTTTACTATGTCACTATCAAATAATTTCTTAACATGCGAATTAAAACATTTTATCATTTTGCAAAAGAAAATCCTTCGAATAAGTACTAAATCAACGCCAAAAATAAATTAATTCAAACAAAAAAGATTCGAACTTCCTCCATACGTGCAATATTTTTAATTGCCCGTTTCACTCGAAAATCCCCATACAAATAAATATACTCATTTTTATTTCCCATACAATCGTTTGAGTAGAAATGTGCAAATTTCAGATTTGCACATATGGGAATTCACTAAAAATTTTTGATAGAAAAATGAACTCAAACATTGATTTTTGTTTGAAATGAATGTATTCTACAATAAGAAGTGCGACTGACGTAGACTGTGCAGATTAAAATCCCGCACACAAGCAAAATCTCTCAATCTTATGCGCTCAACTCTTTCAAACCAAATGAATGTGGGTGGTTTTTTTTTTACTGTCAAACACGATTTTCTCTTTTTGTCTCTCTTGGTAGTTCGTTTACATTTCGAATGAGGAAATATGAGTAGAATATTTCAAATAGGAACCGTTTTTTTTGTGGATAAAATGGAAAGGATGAGAAAAGAGCAAGGAGTGAATTGGAAATAATAACGGTTATTCTCTCTGCACTTGTTTTTTGTTATTGTTTTGAATTATGTAACTCACTTTGTCACTTGTTTTGATTTCTCTAGAAGAAGTGGTTATTTTGTTTTGTTTGTGATAATTTGTAGCTACGAGTAAATAGATAAATTAAACTGCAGTTCTCTGATTAAGTTTTTGAAAAATATATTATTAATTACGAAGCGTGTGTTTTGCGGGATTTGTGTTTTGTATTTGTACGTACCAATAACCCATTAAATTTAAAGCTGAAAACACTGGTGGAACTGTGAACGGGATAGGTGAAGTGTTTTAGTGTTCTTTTTTGTGTTTATTTTTGTAAATATGTATTATACGTTTTTTTAGAATTAATTTATCTTTTTTTTACATTTTTTTTATTTTTGTTTAAATTCTTTATTATTTTTGTTATTGAGGGCTAGGCCTACAGGGGATACCTCATTAAAAAAACGAATTCAAAACCCTACCTCATGGGTAATATGGGAATGGCTTAAGAAACGAAGTAGGTAATGAAAATAAGGGGCGCAAAAGCTAAAGTTTGCACAGGGCGCTCGTTTGGGCTGGACCGGCCCTGCATATACCAAAAGTCAAATAAATTAGAATATCACGTTTTGCATTTCCTCTTTGGATAAATACGAGTAGAGGCGTGAATGAGTTCTGTATATATGTAGCTATGTACTTATGTACTCGCTTATGTTTTGTATTTAATTTATTTTTTTTTTGTTTTGTTCTTCCTACAATACATAAGAGAGAAAAAAAGATACAATTTGATTGAAACTTTTTTTTTGGAGAGAGGGAAAGTTCTAAAACGAAGCCGACTCATACAACAATGATAACTTTATTTTAAATTCCAGCTGGCAATCAAGAATCTATTTTAAAAGAAATTTTTGATAAGCTTTTTTTTATCTTATCGTTTGGAAATGTTAACTTCTTTTTGTCACGTGTAGTTACCTTCGGTAAATAGATACATACTTACAACTTTAAAAGACGTGCAAGGGCAGAGGTTTATTTTCTTTTAGAAATTGCCTTAAAAAAAGAAAGGCTAACAGAGTCAACTGGGATTTTATAGGTTGACTAAGTGAGTTAAGATGTTTAAAGATGGAAATTATTCTTAAAAGTTTATTACAAAAATTAGCCTTTTAACATTTACGAGTTTTGCAAACAGGGTGTTTGTCTTGAATAGCTATCTACCCATTTCCAGTGGCTTTCAGTTCTATAATTGACTTTGAATAATGATATTTCAAGATACACTGGGTACTGAAAAGATTTTTGAAAGTTATTAGAAATTGAAAACAAAAATGTATATCTTGATGCATTTTTTCCAAAAAAAAACAAAAAACAAAGTTTACAAAAGTTCTTTTCAAAAATCAGACAAACAATTTGATACATAGGTAATTTTTTAAAAGTATTATAAAAATGACAAATTTTTGATATTTAATAATATACTCGTACAATAATCAAAAAAAATTTAAAAATAATGATCGGTTTTCAAAATTTTGAGTTTTCAAAAAAAAAAAAATTGTTAGTTAGTTAAATTTTTTTTTCAAAGTTTTTGTATGCAACATTATTAAGATTACATATAGGACGTCTTTCTTACAAAAATTAATAACAATTCCTTAAACCGTTTGCACGAAAATCAAAAACCAAAAATCCTTTTCTGTGACAGGTACAGTTAGTTCAAATGTTTTTTTCACTAAATGATTTTAATTATGTTCTTTCAAAACGCTAGAAAAGAATTCCATAAAATCGTTAGAGTCTTTTTGGAGATAATTATGTTTTCCAAAAAAATTTGCATAAATTATTTTTTACCGAATTCTAACAAGTGATACTTTTGGAGAATATTTCAATATCTCGCAAGTCTCTATTTTTTCTTTTTCCGTTTTTTTAACACTTTTGTTTTTGTTTAGCTGGACGAGGCTGGGAATCGAAGACAGAGCTCAGGCACTTCACGCGGGCACCTACAAGAACGAAAATGAGTAAAAAAATTGGAACGTGTAAAAACAAAAAATATTTGTTTCTCCAAAACGGAGGACAAATGATTTTCTATCGAACAGCATTTTCAGAATTTTCGCTTGCGGTTCAAAAGTTGAACATTTTCCTAAAAGTTTGAACAACGTAAACAAACGACGTGCGAGCTATTGTAATTATCAGTTTTGCCCAACTTGAAAGTCAGGTGTTTAACTACATGCAAACATGCTATTTCAAAGTTTTCAAAATTTCGTATTTTGAAAATGTTTTTTTTTTGTTTAGTAATTAATTCAAGAACTGGTCGATTACATAATTCAATTATTTATCTGCCAAACAAAATGTTCAATTTATTTATATTTATTATTAGTTAGGTTTGGGACGGAAATGGATTCTATAATTGGTCAGAGGGTGAAAATGGTAAAATTTGGAAGGTTTTTAAATCCTCGAAATTTTTTAGTGGCTTTCATATCGGTGTGTACTATTTAAAGTTTCTCCAGAACATCATGATTGGACTCATATATATGCATTATGCAATATCCAGCTTTCCGTGGATGTTTCGGAATTATGTATAAAACCGAAACCCGAAAAGTATGCAATGTTAAAAGCTTCCAATAAAACAGAAATTGGATTGACATTGGATCGAGTATGTTTAACGAATTAGTTTAATAATATTTAATAACGATGTAAAGTATTTAATTTTTAATACATTTAATGCAAAAAATGTATTCCATCCCATTTCCCATCATTGTCAGCAATAAATCGTCTATTCTCATCGCGTCCATCCATCGGAAATAACAACAATTATTTATTACTAACTTTCATTAATTTGAATAGTTTTTTTTTTTTTTTTTGGGTTCGAGGAGGAGGAACATTCACCCTATGAAGTCATCGAGCGTTGTCCAAAAAGCAAAAAAAAAAATCATTTCTGTGCTAAATGTTATGCGCCAAAAGTTACACTATAGGATCGTATAGAGTGTGAATGAATTAATTATAATCAAGTATGTAGGCAAAGGTGTTAGAAAAAAAAAAATAAAAGGCGGAAAGTTCGATGATAGCTATATACAAAATTAAGCTTTTGTATTATTTTCAACTTGATAGCGGAATTGTGTTAAGTCATTTTTACAAAATAAAAAAAAATCTCACGTTCAAGATAACTGACAGAATGACATGATACAGTTGCATAAATTGAAAGCAAGAAACTTGATGGTTATGGCATCAAACCTTTCCAATTCATGTGAAAGAAAATTACAATCAATCTTTAATGGGAATTCAATTTTTTTATAAAAATTAACAAAAAAAAAAAAAAAATGTTTTCGAAAAAAAAAAAAATTTTTTTAAACAGTTTGATTTTAAGAAACTCGTCATTTAAAATTGGCATTGCCTTGCTTTTAGCTGTTTGTATTTTTCGGTTATTGTATATTTTTTTAAATAGAGACTATTCGTTCTTTTTTATGGTACTATACATATCTTAATTTAATTAAGATAAAATAAGTAGGAAACGATTTTTAAGAGTCGATAAATTCAAGAAGCTAGATTTATTAGTTAAAGCAATAAAAAAAAATCAATAAAACCAAAAATTTTAAAACATTTTTCGAAAAAGTTAAAAAAAGGAATTATGTTTGTACTTTCATTATATTTGGGTTTTTAAACTTTTAAAAGTACCTGTGCAAGTCGACATTTTTGCCGGTTGTGGATGTCGGAAATATGCCGACTAATTCAAGAGTCGACAAATTAACAAACCTTCATTTGAAAATATGAATAAAACGAGCCTTTCAGCCGGAGTTAAATCTAAATATCTTAAAATACATAACATGCACCAATATAGTTTTATTCATGTTTAAAATATTTAAAATAACCATTCAATTGATATTGATACCAATATCATTTTCCTATCTACTTTACATCCCAAGAGATTGAAAAATCTCGCATTTCGAAATCTCAAGAGTGTATGTTGCGAAGTGAAAATTTGAGCCAAAATCAATCAGCCCTATAAGGATGTCATTGCATTTGGAAAAAATCCCTTTTTTCTTTTCCCTTATTTTGAGTTTCACCCGATAAATGCTAAATCCATACAGTCGGCAAATTCCTAAAATAAGTCTGCATTTCAATGAAAGTCACCCCCACGGCTCAAAACCTCGCTACGCCACTGAAAGTTGGTGAACACGGCATACTAAGAGTATGCAGGGAGTTTCGCATTAAACATGTTTTATTCGAGAAAAATCAAACAAAAACTTAAACTGCAATAATGCATTAAAATATTTGCTAAACATTCCAAAAATTAAGTTTGAACCGAAAAATGGAATTGAATCTCACGAAGCTCTTATGTAAAGAATAAAAATATCAAATTAAAAAATAAGAGTGAGTGGGGGTGACCCCGGCGCAGTGGAAGTAGTGCTTGACTGCTACCCTGGATGTGAGGGTTCGATCCCCAGTCTAGGCAGCAATTTATTCTTTATTCCCTCAACTGAATGCCACTCCTAGGATTCAATGAGATAGTCAAAACCTAATTTCTCAATCCACTGTGCCAACAAAAATCTGTCCTATCTTTCGATTCCTTCTAACAATTGCCAGACCCTAGGTCTTACATATTATATTATGTTTGTGTGTATTTAAAAAAAAAAAAAAATTGTGCCATTGAAAAAAAAACCCAAAAGTAAAGTGCTAAAATATACGAAAAACGATGTTTGAGTTCAAAAATCAAGATGTCGTTTGATCTATAGAAAAAATTAATTTTTTTGTAAAAAAAATCAAAAATCATTTTAAAATATTATTGTTTATAAAGTGCTAAGGTGTCACAACATACTATGTAAGTTTCATTTAGTTTCAACCTTGTATGAGAAAATCTTTTACTAAAGTTTTTTTAAAAAATATTTTTGACCAAATAATTTTAATTACTTATAAAAATTCAGAAACAAATTCCGTAATTTTGAGCTGAAAAATTCAATTTGCCTCTAGAGAATTACCGCTTCAGTAGGTTAGGCTGTAGATCGAGGTACAGACAGACATACGGACAGAATTTCTGGACCTATTTTATTTTTTACTTTCTCTAACATCGTAATGTAAGGTCTAGTTCGAATTTTTAAGAATTAAAAATTTTACCTTTTTTTGAGTAAATTCAACGTTCCATTTTCACCTGACATGTTAAGTTTTTGTGATGTCATCTATTAATCTTTCAAGAAGTGTTACCGGAGGACCAACCCTGTCACAGGAAAATATGCCGTCCCCAGCACAGTGCCCAATTTCATAAATCACATCATCATCATCATCGGCTCGACAATCGGGGTTCGGTCCTGGCCTCCTTTAACAAGTCTCTCCACCATCCAATTGCGCACCCCAAGGCTTCGGTCTTCATGTTCTACGCCATCTCTCCAGCACAAGCATGGTCTATCACGCTGGCGTATACCAGAGAATCTACCCCAAAGGACTTTCCGAGCCGGTTCCTCTCGCATGAGTGACATGCGAGCTAAGTGACCTGCCCGCCGGAGTCTACCGAGCTTAATTTTTGTTACTATGTCTGCTTCTAGGTAGATTGCAGATTGCGTACAATTCATGATTGTACCGTCTCCGGAATCGTTCATAAAACTACAGGCTAATAATTTGTGAATCACTTGTAACATGAAATATTTTTGACGAATTTCTGTGCCATACCAAATTGCAAATGGCCAAAAACCACAAAGCATAACTTTTTGGCTAGGATACTTGTAGTTATTATTAATATGGATTTCCTTATATGACACATAAATTAGCTTAAAAAAATTCGACCTAGAAGTGGTTCACAAGTAAGTATAAGTTTTGTAGTTTTATAAAAATGGGTTCCAATGTGCCCTCTGCTCCTGCCACTCTACGCTACTGTTTCGCCACAGTGGATTGAACAAAAAATTGACACTACTATAAAATTCAAACGTCAATTCAATTAATTATTTCAAAACCTATAAATTTCATCACCGTCATAATCGAACAATCTGTTTATTATCCGTGGTGATTAGAAAACAAATGGAATCTTCTTTTGATGTTCATTGGTTCTTTTTAATTATGTTTTTTTTAAGGTACAACCTATTCACTACAAAAACAAATACAACACGCAAATTAAATAACGAAGCGCAACAAAATGAGTTGACCTTTTTGTCTACCAACTTTTCCCACCACATTTTGACCATTTGCAATACACTCTAACACCAAATGAAGCAACAAAAAACTGACTCATCTTTCCATATTCTCAGCTCAGCTTCAACCATAATACAAGTTGTCGTGTCATAATTTTAGTCGGATGCATTTCCTAATTGAATAGCACAAAGAAGTAGCAGCGCATTCTTGCCAGTTATTGCGCGCATCCGAAACCAAAACGAGGAAGGTCAAACGAATTCATTCGAAACCGATTCCAACCTGATGATAAACAACAACTTAAACTTCTTCCTCCAACAATCAACCAACTAACAAACAAACGCAATGTCTAGAAAAAATAAAACTGACATCTCCAATGAAGATGGGGCCCTCCACATCTTCTAATTGAAGAACAAACTTCAACAATTGCACCAGAGCAGCCAAGTGATGTGGTTACGAATTGTTTGCACTCTGACTGACTATATCTACCATATTTTTCAGAGGAACACTCATAAATATTCTTCACTTCACGTATCCGTAATGTTTGAACATCCGCTGACACCACCAACGGTATATAGTGTTAACGTCAAATGTAATGTAATGAATGGAAACACCACAGAAGAAGCACATCTGATGATATTAGTATATGTTTGTAGTTTCTTGGAAGCGTAACCAAGATTTTTTCGAAATCTGGCATTCTTTGACCGAGTTCATGTGGAAACGTGGGAATCCTCGCTCCACCATCGAAGCATCACAGTCTAGCGATGTTGCTTTGATTTTGATGTTAATGTTCTCATCCCATGCACAATTAGCGATTAAATCAGTTCACTATTGTCGACGTCTTCGCGCACCACCCGCCCCCAAGCGTACAGAGTGAAAATAACACATGCACTTTATCTAGCAATAGCAAAAGTGAACTCAGCTAAATTAACCTGATACAATTGCAGGCAAATTGTTTGCCTAATGCGCGACTAACAAGACACGAAAATTGGTGGCTCTAAGTTTCATGTTTGTTTGTTTTTGTTGTTGTTGTTGTTGCATTTCTGTGCAAATTCATTCAAAAAAAAAAGAAAAATCTTCCAAGACCTTTAAGACGTGATTCACCTGCTTTCCTTCCATCAGACGAAAGTGTGCTCTTCTTGACTTAGTTTTTGAATGTTTCGAGGAATGTTGCAATGACGACGATTAACTCTAAATGTTACATGAAAGTACATTTTTTCCTGGCGGACTCAATCGTTTGTCTTTCCGAATCAATGTTACCGCAATTGTTGATTGAGATAATTATTCGTTTGAATCGCGGTTAAACTGAATGCTCTTGGTTTGTGTAAAAAGGGCAATATGTCTTCAGGTCACTAAAGTTCCCATAGGTCTTAAAGTTCTAATTGATGTAAGATGGATAGAAATATCTAACTACATAGCGAAAGAGCATTCGTTGCTGTCGATGTCACTGCAGTTGCCAGCCAGCGTGCTGGGGCATATGTTAGGTCAGGCTGACGGTGGATGTTGATTGAGCCCCACTTAGATAAATGTTGATAAATGGTGGTACCCTCATGGATTGGACCATTCCATGCGTATGGAGCATCAAAACATTTGAAGACAAAATACTATAACCTGGTAGGTACATTCGAAATAACTACCCCCCGGGAAAGTAACGAAATTTCGCTGCAAAAAACATCGGACATTTGTCAAAAATATTTTTGGACATTCCTCAAAAATATTGAAGAAATTCTTCAGATGGAGTAATAAATTACAATAATCGGAAACTTCGTTCTTGTTGATTCTCATCAAATCGTGTCACTCTTGGAAATGAAAGTCCGTTCAGTGCTGTCAATTTAGTATTGAAACTGTGGGATTTCGTGATTCGGGATTTGTAAAACGGGATTTCATATACCCAACCCGCTCAGGGTGACATTTTAACACTGAAGTCTGTTAGGCTAGGATCTAATGATGAACGAGTTGTTACCAGCTCATTTGTTTTTTCAAAATTCTACAGTGCAGGTGGACTGAACAGAATCGGATTTTGCTGAATTTTCTAACCAGGAAGAGACTTTTTACAGAGTTTAGTTGATCTGTTTGCTGGTTGTGGAAAAGAATGTTCCGATCGCTAACAGTGTCAAGTCATGTGCCTGCATAGCCTTAAGGCAAATACTTTGACATCTTTGTGGTTGAATTCGATCTAGGATTTCATTTTTTCTGGGAATATTGAAACTCGTATGGTAACGGTTTTTTAAAGGATCAATGAAAGGTTGTTGTTTCTCTCCCTTTAAGCAAAACCTACTTAAAATAGCAAATAGTTTGCTCTTTAATTTTTTTTTTATTTTTTTTTTATTTATTTTATGATTTTGATCAATTTAATTTATTTTTATTTTATTTTATTTTATTTTATTTTATTTTATTTTATTTTATTTTATTTTATTTTATTTTATTTTATTTTATTTTATTTTATTTTATTTTATTTTATTTTATTTTATTTTATTTTATTTTATTTTATTTTATTTTATTTTATTTTATTTTATTTTATTTTATTTTATTTTATTTTATTTTATTTTATTTTATTTTATTTTATTTTATTTTATTTTATTTTATTTTATTTTATTTTATTTTATTTTATTTTATTTTATTTTATTTTATTGTATTGTATTTTATTTTATTTTATTTTATTTTATTTTATTTTATTTTATTTTATTTTATGTTATTTTATTTTATTTTATTTTATTTTATTTTATTTTATTTTATTTTATTTTATTTTATGTTATTTTATTTTATTTTATTTTATTTTATTTTATTTTATTTTATTTTATTTTATTTTATTTTATTTTATTTTATTTTATTTTATTTTATTTTATTTTATTTTATTTTATTTTATTTTATTTTATTTTATTTTATTTTATTTTATTTCATTTTATTTTATTTTATTTTATTTTATTTTATTTTATTTTATTTTATTTTATTTTATTTTATTTTATTTTATTTTATTTTATTTTATTTTATTTTATTTTATTTTATTTTATTTTATTTTATTTTATTTTATTTTATTTTATTTTATTTTATTTTATTTTATTTTATTTTATTTTATTTTATTTTATTTTATTTTATTTTATTTTATTTTATTTTATTTTATTTTATTTTATTTTATTTTATTTTATTTTATTTTATTTTATTTTATTTTATTTTATTTTATTTTATTTTATTTTATTTTATTTTGTTTTATTTTATTTTATTTTATTTTATTTTATTTTATTTTATTTTATTTTATTTTATTTTATTTTATTTTATTTTATTTTATTTTATTTTATTTTATTTTATTTTGTTACAATTGCAATTGTTTTTGCTTTTACTGTAGTTGTAGGTACATGAGTTGTTGCTGATGTTGCTGTTGAAGTAATTGTTTTTGTTGTTCCTGCTGCTGTTGCTCTAGCTTTTTCTGCAGAAGTTGGTGTTGCAATTGCATTTGTTGTTGCTGTAGTTGCTGCTGTTGCTGTAGCTGCAGTTGTTGCTCTAGCTGTTTCTGTTCATGCTGCTGTAGCTGTTGTTGTTGCTGTTGCTCTAGTTTTTGCTGTATATGTTGCTTTTGATTCTTCTTCTGTTGTTGTCTTTGTAATTGCTCTTGTTGTTGCTGCTGTAGCTGTTGCTTTTGCTGTTGTTGCTGCTGTTGCTGTTGTTGTTGTTGCTGTAGTTGCAGTTGCTGCAGTTGTTGCTGTTGTTGTTGTAGTTGTTGCTGTTGCTGCTGTTGCTGCTGCTGTTGCTGTTGTGTTGTTGTTGCTGTTGCTGTTGCTGTTGCTGTTGCTGTTGCTGTTGCTGTTGCTGTTGCTGTTGCTGTTGCTGTTGCTGTTGCTGTTGCTGTTGCTGTTGCTGTTGCTGTTGCTGTTGCTGTTGCTGTTGCTGTTGCTGTTGCTGTTGCTGTTGCTGTTGCTGTTGCTGTTGCTGTTGCTGTTGCTGTTGCTGCTGTTGCTGCTGCTGCTGTTGCTGCTGCTGCTGCTGTTGCTGTTGCTGTTGCTGTCGATGTCGCTGTAGTTGTAGCTGTCCACTTCGCAACCTTGCTGCGGGATCAATAAATTCTGAACAAAAATCTCCACAGTTGCTTTGTTGAGCACAACAAACAGCTAACATTATACAATCTATTACAAGCATTATAAAAGATAAATGTTTCAATAATATAGTTTTTTTTTAACAATTTTTTAAAGTAAATTTCAACTTACTTAGGAAAAACAATAGAATAAAACTTCCAGCCCTCATTTTATATGAACTTCAATATTCCAACAAAATAATAATTAAGTAAATTCTTAAAAATTTACTTGCTTTTATACACGCTTGGTTACAAAATAGTTCGTTTTGAGGGCTTATACGTAAGTTAAATAAATTACAATCACGACCTAAGTTCGGAAAATAATTAAATGAAATAAAACAATAACAATTGACACGGTTTAAATGAAATAAGCAAATATATGAAAAATAAAAAATAAAAACGTCTTTCAAATGATTTTCATATATTTAATTTTATATAAAAAACTTTACAATTTTTATAATTTCATTTTGAGTTACTTGAAAAAAATGACACAAGGTAGTCAGTTAGTCAGGAGTTAAAGTCAAAGATTTTATCAATTAATTTTAGAAGTCCCTTAAACTGTTTTTAAAAAAGTAAATAAAAAATATCAATGTCTTCAATTCAACTTCGAAATTTAGTTCAATTAAATAAAGTGCATTCTAATCGGTAAAACAAGTTGATCGTAAAATGTTACTCAAAATGTTACTGAAACATTACTTGAAAAAAATAAAATAAAATAAAATAAAATAAATTAAACAGTAGTTTGATGCAATTATCTTTATTTACCCACCACACCAGCCCAGTTAAGTTCGAGTCATACTTCATACTGATGGATTCTTCATACCTAGGGTAAGTTCATACCAAACTGCAAAATATCCCCAACCTCAACCCTACAACAAATTCTAGTTTACCCAAGCGTTTGTAGAGACCTCACTTTTGTATTCAGAAATTTTCTTCTGAACCGTCCCTGGGTATGAAGTGTTTCTTGGTATGAACTGAGTTGGTATGATGTGTGTACTGGTATGAACTGTGGAGCGGTTTAAGGGCTGAAGAAAATAATTTTGTCCAAAGATTATTATTTTATTTATTACTTGAAAATATTTATATATATTTTTTTTTTATTTTTATAATATGCACGCGCTCAAGGGGATTTTTTGGTTTACCCTTTATATGTATCAACACAGCGCGGGTGTGTTACATTTTGAATCGTAGTTATTACTGACACAGTTCTAAATCTGTTTTTTTATAAGCTGTAATATGACCGAACATAATTATTTAATTAAAAAATTAGAAATATAATTAATTACCATTATTGCTTCGGCAATTTGCAATCGACCTAAAACACGCGTTTGTGAATTTATGGTAAGATTTACCATCAAAGACACATACAGGATCGTAAACATCAGGACAAAAAGTTGCACATTTTTTTTGTTGGCCATAACATACAGTCAACATCATACAAGCTATTTTATATTTCAAAAATATTCCCATACTATATAATTATATAAAATTTAAAAATATATTTACTTACCAAGAACAAGGAAAAGAATAAAAATAAGAGTCCGCATTTTACATGAATTTCAAAATTACAACAACACAATGATAATAATTAAGTACTTACTTATATTTTGAAAGAGTCGATTGCTTTTATACCACGCTTTAAAAAAAATTATTTAATTGGGACTTTCTTTATTTAATAAATTATGCTTGTTTATAAATACATAGCTATAATAAATAAAATAAAACAAAACAATAATAATTGACTTCGATTAAAAGAAACAAACAAAAAACAGCTGTTTTCAGTTGTGTAAAGTTGTAGAAACAGTGTGTACCGTGTGTAGAACAGACAATGAGACGGGACTTGTCTCGTCTCGATTTCATCTCGGTGGTCTTCGATGTTCGTTTAGTAGAAAAAAAGGGAAACAACATTTTGAATCTAGAAGCTGATAATTATTTAAATTTAAAAATTCAATTTTAAGACTTAAAAGCATTTTTTTTTTGAATAATTTTCTTTACTGAAAAGGCTCACGTTCTCGTCTAGGATGCCTACGAGTCTCGTCGTCTCTTCTACAGTTAAATTAAGCTTTGTATATGAAAAACATAGTACTATATCATCGTGAAAGTCGAATGGGGCGACATCAAAAAAGTGGGGGCAACCCTTACTCAAATTTTTTTGCGGAGAGCTTGTGGCGGTTTTAATTGATATTTATTGATATTTTTCGGTTGCAGTAATCTAAATAATGGCAAGAGTATGATAACCGGGGCATCAAGAAATGATAATGGATTTTTGTAGAACAAGGCAATGCAAGCATTTTTTACTATAGGAGGGGGGGGTCTATCTCCCTCCGTTTAGGCGGTAGGGGCAATTTAAAAAAATATGTACGTTAAATGGAAAACAAATAATTAAAATATAACGGTAATAGGTTTTTATTTCAATATTTCAAAACCATAAGTTTATAAATAATTTTTTTTTTAATAATTTGCTGTTTTTATTAATTTTCAATCAAACTCTGAAAACTAGATGATTCTATGCCTTCTAGTTTTTGAGAAAATTGAAAATAACCACAACTACTATTTTAATTTATTTATGTTTTTTTTTGCTTGAGTGGTCTTATTTTGATAGTAATAATGGTAGGTGAGAGTTTGGGTGTATGCCACACCGAGGTGTTAATGGGTGATGCAACTCCCCTGTTTGGGCTCACTCTATTATTTGGGGTGGGTGCAAGGTGAGGTGGGGGCAAGTTGGGGTGCATGTAAAGTTTCTTTTGCATTTAAATAAACTGGATTTAACAAAAATTAATTTATCCTAGGTATATCTTAACCCATATTCGATTATTACTATCAAAATAAGACTACGTAAATACTCAGGCAAGGAAAAAATATTTAAATCAAAATATTTTTTTTGGTAATTTTAAATTTTCTCAAGAACTAGAAGACATAAAATCATCTAGTTTTCAGTTTTTGGTCAAAAACAAATAAAAGCAATGAATTCTCAAAAAACAAAAGTAGATAATTTTAAAATTTTGATAAATTACACTTTAAACCTTTTTTTTAACTTTTTTGCCCAAATTTTTAGTTTAAAACAATTTTTTTCAAAAACTATACATAGTTTTGACTTGATTCAAAAACTAGCTAATAGACAGAAGTGCTGGCTTTAAAAAAATTTATAAAACTGAGTTGTAAGTATTACCGTTATTTTTTAATTATTTGTTTTCCATTTAACGTACATATTTTTTAAATTGCCCCTACCGCCTAAACGGGGGGAGATAGACCCCCTTCTGCTATAGTAAAAAAATGCTTGTTTTGCCGTGTTCTACAAAAATCCGTTATCATTTTTCGGCGCCCAGGTTATCATACTCTCCCCCAAATAATAGTCTCCTCTTGCTCCTACTACCAATTTCCGATGATTTAAGACTCCCCAAATCAAATTCTACACCTCAAATTTTGCAACGCTACCCAAGGGTCGGGGCAACTTATACTCGCCATGATAGTACTATGCTTTTCATGTACAAAGAAGTAGGGTTTGACTTTTTTTTCCAGCTTTCTTCTTCTTTTTTTTAGAGACGATTGTTATGATTTAGGCAGGGATCACAACACTCCCACTTTACTGCTCAATGCTTTGCCAGAGATCTGTAATTTTTTAATAGTACTATGTCCGTGTGTGCTCTGCCTTTTTCTTTGCACATGGTACGCACTTCACTGAAGTATTAAATTAGGAGCGAAAAAAAAGAGAAAGATGATTTAATTCATTTGCATGCTGACCTATTCACAAAGCTACTTTTCAATGGCTCACAATACAATACAATAAAATCCCGCTTACGGTATGTTCTTGTTCAGTCGCCACGTAGGCGTTTTTATTTAGGTTAGGTTTTTTTTTCAATTTTGAATTTTCAAAATGAAAATTTTTTCTCGGCTTTATCATCATGGATTTTTTAAAGCATTAAGGTATTAAAATGATCCACTGTACTTAAAAATGTTCATGGTTTAGAACCCGCCCAAATAACAATTTGAAAAAAAATGGGAACACAAAATTAAAGAACGAAAACAAATTATTTTCAAAACAAAAAAAAATGATCAACAAAATTGTTGTGAGATAAATATATGTAAATGAATTCACAGTTCGTTAATAAACTATATTTTCAGCTTTAAATAAAAAAAACAAAACAATTTTTTTTTCAATATACATTTATATAGATATGTATGTGCAATATGTACACTGTACATATATACAAAAATTATATTTACAGATCCGATTTATTTAGATCAAAAAGCATATATTAAAATTTTAATTTTAAATTTACATTATATTATTTTGTGTATAAAAAAAAATAATCCACTGTATATCCTTGAATTACCAGAGTAGATTTTTGCGATCCATTCGTGTATGTTTAAAAAAAAAATTTTTGACCAAAATTAAACCATTGGTTTTAATAAAAGTAGAACATTTTATAAGTAACCATTACGGACATGGGGAAGTATAAGCTGCATTGACGAAAAATAAACTTGTTAAATTTTTATTTTTCAAAAAAGAATGAATATATATATCTTACCATTGTTGCTTTCGCAATTTGCTATTGACAAAAAGCAGGAATTTGAAAATTGTCGACAAGTTTTCCCATCGAAACCCCCCACCGGGGCATAAACTGCCGGACAAATGCTTCCACAATTTTTCTCTTGACCATTCGAAACAGTTAACATCACGCAAGCTGTAATGTTAAAGAGAATAAAGTAAAATAATAATATGTTATTATTTTTTAATTAACAGGTAGTTTTTTTTTAATATTTTTAGTACTTGCCCAGAATAAACAGCAGAAAAACCCCAGTAACCCTCATTTTGTTTGTATCAGCTTCAATAATGCAACAACAAGAACAATAGACAATGAAGTATTTGCTGTGAGGTTCCCCTACTTTTATACAAGCTTTCTGAGTATAAATAAATTAATTGATTTGGGGACTTACACAAAATTTAAAATCACTATTTTTTCTGGAAATTATTTAATTAAATTAAAGAAAATAAAATAATCACAGTTGAGTCTGCTTAGATGAAATATCATTTTGTTTTGTTTTTGAAAATAGAAAATTGACATTATTGCTATGGAAGACCAATATTAAAGGTCTCATCATTTTACCTGTTTGTTTGGATGTCTGTTTGCTGAACTACAGTATAAAATGGGTGGCTAGATTTTCTTTAAACTTTATAAACAGGGGTTTTTGAACATTCCCTTTTTTAATTCGTTCAAATTACAATTGTTGTACCTGCAGTACAATTCTTTTTTGATTCCTTTCGACAATCGAATACCTTTAAGTTTAATTTTAGTTCCCAAGTAAATGGAAGCATTGCGTTAACCCTGGAAGAGGATACCATTTCATCAATTAAGGATGAAGGAGTAACATTCACCACAGAGCCAGGATAAGCACACTTTACTTTAAGTAAACTAAAATTGAAATTGTTCAACAATTTTTTTTGCTGGACTTTTTACAGAAAAATTCCAAAAATACAGGTATTATTTTTTCTAAATTCCATACTTCAAAAATAGACGGTTTTTTCATTTTTTAAATTTTAAGCTTTATATTAATATAAATGTAGATGTTCTTAATAATATGTCGTACCCATATTTGTTCTTATTTTTTTTTAATGACTGTAAATTAAAATTTATTTTAGTTTGACATTTATTTTTATTATTTTTGTCCAATGTCACATTGTAAAGGGTCCGCCAAACAACTTTTTTTTTTGAAAATGCTATAAAAAAAACTACTGAATATTTTATCAAATTTCTTTTTTTATTTGAAAGTACAGTCCTTCCGGTTAATAATGAAAAATAATTTCAATCAAATAGCTGCCTCGGCTGGCCATGCAGTAGCCTACACGATCGGTCCAATTTTTAAGCACAATATCGGTTGTTTGCAGCTCTATTTCACCAATGGCTTCATGAATATTGTAGCTCCGAGGTGGCCAAACGATATCAGCTCTGCGACTCATAATGCGATCTTCAAAAACAGGGCGCAAATCATCGAGTGTAGCTTCGGTTGTGTGGCACGTAGCGCCGTCCTGTTGAAACCAAATGTTGCCAATATCCTCCTCTTCAATTTTTGTGAACAAAAATTCGTTCAACATGGCTCGATAACGGTCGCCATGACTGTAACCGCTACTCCTTGCTCATATTCGAAGAAAAATGGCCCAATTATGCCTCTGACCAAAATCCGCACCAAACAGTGACTCGTTTTGGGCGTATAGGCTTTTCAATGTATGCGTACGGCGGGCGGGTTTTCTGTGCCCCAAATGCGAAAACTTTGCTTGTTTACATACCCGCCAAGATCAAAATGAGCTTCATCTGAAAAGATGATTTTTTTGGCAAAATCGGCATCTTCTCTAAGCCGATCGCAGACCCACTTAGTGAAGCGAAAACGCATTGGATGGTCAGTTGGCTTCAACTCCTGAACAACCATATTCGTTCAGCGGAAGGATAAAACTAATTATCTGTCAAATCAGACATGAGCTAAGTGTTACCATTCACGAAATAAGCACTAGATGAAAAAAAAACGTTAGATGGCGGACCTTTTACATTTGTATTTGTAGGGATTGAATTTTACTTCATAAAATTTTTCAAACCAATAAGTTTTTCGTTTATTAATGAAAATTTTGAGTGATATTGTTTAAAAAATACTATGAAATTCTTATTGAATTTCAATAAGTTTTTCCTCATTAAATCAATCTGATTTCTCTTTATAAATATTTGGTAAGTCTACTTGTTTTGTTGCTTTTAATAAGATTTCATAGTAAAGTAGCTCGATATGGGAATCTTATTGTTTTTTTTTTCATGTGTAAGAAGCTCCGTTTTCTTGTAAGATAACTCTCTTCTCAAACCCAATTATTCGGATAATATATACTATGTTGGGTGAAGCTAATTAGAACCATATATGTATTATGAACTGCCATTTTATTATAAAGGACCCTGAGGCTGCATTTTGATCCTTAAAGTTATAAATAAATAAACTTAGACCGTTTGTGTTTTATTAGCAAATATATATTTTTTTTTTTTTTTTTTTTGAATTTGAAAATTAACATTTTTAATTAATTTAAATTTTTTTTTGTATCTCAGACTATATAATACGTGTGATGCATCAATTCATTATACCTTTAGAGCCTAAAGAAATTAGATTTCTTTTATGGTGAAAAATGAAGAATCCCAAAAATTTATATTTGGAAATACTGACACTTAATGGTAAAAAAGATTCACACAAATCGCGAACTTTGCCTCGTAAATTGATATATCGGTCATTTGAATTTATTTAATTTACATACAATTAAATAATTAAGGGTGATTAAATCTCACTTAATTGAATTACTTCTTCATAAAAAAAAGTTGATCTTGATTTTATGAATCTTCAAAATAAGACTTTGATAAAGAGTATAAAAGCAATTTATTTTTACAGAATTAATATGTTTTGTTTATTCACTCGGTTCCAGTGTTTGTCTTTATTTTAGAAAATAAATAGTTTTTAATAAAAATGAAAACTTTTTCTGTGACTCTATTTGTAATCGGTAAGTGAATTTTTAAAAATATTAGATTAAAACTATTTTGCAAATAATTTTTAATAATCTTTTTTTTTATTCAAGTATGCATTTTAGCTTTAGCTAATAGCCAAAGCAGACAATGTTCCGATGCTTGCCCAGAAATTTTTGCTCCCGTTTGTGGTTTCGATGGTGCTAATTATCAACAATTCTCCAACCCGTGCTTTTACTCATTTGCCAACTGTCAATCCAATAATAGTAAATAATTTTTGTTTTTAAAACCTTATTCAAATTTAAAAAACATAATTTTGTTTTTGCTTCCTTAGGGTTCACAGAAGTTGATCTGAAAAACTGTCAATAAAAACACAACATAAAAGAAAAATACAAAATACAATCTGTTTGTTGTTCTAATACTTAACACTAAATATTCGCTTGCGCTTTTTATGTATTTTTGGTAATTGAATAAAAATTGTTCAACGGGTTCTAAGAAACCTGTTCAAATTATTTCAGAGTTTTGATTATAATAACGGGTCCGCCATCTAACGTTTTTTTTCAACTAGTGCTTATTTCGTGAATGGTAACACTTAGCTCATGTCTGATTTGACAGATAATTAGTTTTATCCTTCCGCTGAACGAATATGGTTGTTCAGGAGTTGAAGCCAACTGACCATCCAATGCGTTTTCGCTTCACTAAGTGGGTCTGCGATCGGCTTAGAGAAGATGCCGATTTTGCCAAAAAAATCATCTTTTCAGATGAAGCTCATTTTGATCTTGGCGGGTATGTAAACAAGCAAAATTTTCGCATTTGGGGCACAGAAAACCCGCACGCCGCACGCATACATTGAAAATCCCATACACCCATAAAACGAGTCACTGTCTGGTGCGGATTTTGGTCCAGAGGCATAATGGGGCCATTTTTCTTCGAAAATGAGCAAGGAGTAGCCGTTACAGTCAATGGCGATAGTTATATCGGGCCATGTTGAACGAATTTTTGTTCACAAAAATTGAAGAGGAGGATATTGGCAACATTTAGTTTCAACAGGACGGCGCTACTTGCCACACAGCCGAAGCTACACTCGATGATTTGCGCCCTGTTTTTGAAGATCGCATTATCAGCCGCAGAGCTGATGTCGTTTGGCCACCTCGGAGCTGCGATTTGACACCGTTGAATTATTATTTGTGGGATGCCGTAAAAGATAAGTGTTACGCCGAGAAGCCAGTGATAATTGACGCTTTAAAGGACAATATTCATGAAGCAATTGGTGAAATGTAGCTGCACACAATTGATAATGTGCTTAAAAATTGGACCGATCGTGTAGGCTACTGTATGGCCAGCCGAGGCAGCCATTTGAATGAAATTATTTTCCATTATTAACCGAAAGGATTGTACTTTCAAATAAAAAAAGAAATTTGATAAAATATTCAGTATTTTTTTTATAGCATTAAAAAAAAAAAAGTTATTTGGCGGACCCTTTATATGTTTAGATTTGAAGAATTTTAAGAAGCCGAATTTTGGATTAAGGGTATTTTGAAATAGAGAATTTTAATCATAACGAATTTTGGAATACGAATCGATGGTGCGTGAAGTTTCTTCTTTCTTTTTCAGAAGTAAAAATGTGCATACATATCCTTCTGCTTTGTTCACATTCGTAGAAGTAAACTATATTCATCAAAAAGCCAATTTACTCCTACGATTTTAGTTGGGAAGAACGAACAATTTGAAAAAAAAGATTCAAACCAACTTTCACAAAAAAATATATAATGTTAAAAAAAATACACTTTTTTCGGTCCCGTTGGCAAAATTAATTCCTAGAAATGTGTTCTCCGACACTTAAGGCCCTAAACTTAATAAAAAAATAATTCTCCTACGAAAATCTTATATTCACTGTTCAAAAACCAAATAGGATTTTAGTGATATTTTCAAAAAAATCATTATTTAAAAAACACGCCACCATGACAATAATTTAAAGTTAACCTTAGAATATGATAAATAATGATTTTAGTTTAGTTGATCTATCAAATTGTCAATAAAAGCATTGTACGTATATAAAATTGAATTGAATTGAATAAAAAAACAAATGTCAACCTATCAAGTTTAATTTCATTTTTTTTCCTACATCTACCTGTTTAATTATACAAGTACTTTCAAATTCCTGTTAAGTTACAAAACTTGAACAAAGTCATTAAAGAGAAGAGTATTATTAGATTATGGCTAAGCCTGAAGCGCAGATCCATTGAAAGTGGACTTATTTTTAGCCTAAAAAATACACTGTAAGTTTTTTTTGTTCTAAAACTACGTAAAAGAAATTAAAAAATATTTCAATGTCAATATTCGGTGACCTATGGAGTAAAATGGTTGTATCTTACCTTTTTTTATTTTTTGACAAGACGAGACTGCATAATCCTTTTCTCGGTCTCGTCTCCTAGCCAGTCTTAGTCCGTAATGACATGGATGACTTCCTTGACTTGATTGCCCTCAAGCCTTGAAGGTGGACATTGAAGAAAGCATTCATTATCCCAATTTTTTTTTTAAACAGGTAACAAAACTGACATAGTTAACTGCAGGTCAGTCTCTAATCTCTTAAAACGCTTTTTGAGCAGGTTTGGAAACACTTTTTATCTGACCCTTTCATCGCAAAGTTAGCTGTTCCCCTGGGTAGTCACTAAGGACACCTCATCTTTGTGCATCCAAACAAATCCTTTGCACGAAATTAAGTTAAGTTTGGTCATCTGTCCAACTCTTCCCCAGTCGTCGTCTTCGATCGTTCTTCCCTAAATGGTTCTAGGTCGACCCTTGGCTCGAATTTGGCCAGAAATCTTCGAAATGTTTCGCAAACATCAGAGTTGTAAAAGACTGCAGTACTTTGGTAATGCAGTCTGTTAAGTCGCTGTTAATTAACTACGCAATTGACTGCCAGTTAATAATGTCTCTGGGTACTTTAACTGTAAAAAAAAACAGTCAGCAGGCACTACTAATATTATAACTGTGCAGTTAGTAAAAGAAGTTAGTTGACTAAAAGTTAATTAACTGCAGTACTATTTCACTGGTCTTAGTATTTTTAGTCAAATGAAAGATTTCTCTGTCTTCGTTTGTTAGCCAAGCCGCGCATATCGATATACTTGCTCCAGATAATTTTCTCTGAGCAGAGCTGAGCAGAGCAGGGCTGAGCAGCTCAGCTTAGAAGATATAAAAAATCATTCACCAATGGAAAGGTCTGACTCCCTAAAAGGCGATCTTCACTTAAATTATACGATTTACGCAATTACTAAATACATTCTTGTTATTGTTCTCGCAGTGATAAATAATTTTATTTCCTTATAAAACCTCACTGAAAATTTTATAAAAGTGGTTACAGACGTTTTTGAGACAAACAAGTTTGTCTTAACAATTATATGGCAGACACCGTTATTTTTTAAGAATCTTGATCTCGCAGATCCAAATCATCATAAATCAAAATTTATATTAATTTAAAATATTTTAATTTTAAAATATTTGTTTTGCAATATTTAATTCATAATAGTTTATTTAAAAACATCACCAATCTATTATCCATTCACTTATCCTGAATTTAGATATTTAGAAATTAGTACACAGCTTAAACCTTGAAATGAAAATTTTTAGTGTAAGATCTTAATTGAAAACATATTTCATATTGTGACATACCCTAACATTTTGTCCGTGTTTAACTTTCAATTTAGCAAGAGACGACCCCAAAAATACTTTATTGCTGCAGCACTAAAACCGAATAAGCAATCTTGAAAGGCTTTATAAAAATATATATATTCGACACCAGAGTCTCGATGAGCTCTTATTTTGTTGCATAAAAATCTGTGTAAAGTTTGAAAGGCAAAACGAAATTAAATGGTCTTACTTTGCTATAGGTAGCTATACCTACTACAAAAGATTGCCACATTTTTTTTCTTTTTGAGAGTCTCATCAAATTGTCTTTTTTTTAAATTCAATTTGAGCTAGCTGCTGTGCTCTGTCTGGTGCAATTTGGTATTTTGAAGTTTTTTTATTTGTTGTTCGTTTTGTCCGAAGTGATTTTAAAATTTAACAATAATATTCGCTAAGGAGATTCATCATCTTAGCTTCGTTTTATATTTAAAAAACGTTTTTTTTTTTTTTTTTTCTTGGGAAGGAATTAAATTTGATGGACGATTTATTATGCTTCTTACGCACCATAAGGCACAGTGGTGAATTTGATCAAAAAAATTGGCCAAAAAAATAACTTTTATATCGTACCTTATAATTGAAATTATGTACATAATGTGATTTAGCTGATGATTAATTTAAGACAGGGAAAAGGTGTACGTGCAAGTTTAGCTTCGAATATAATTGGTCTAAAATTTGTCAGCAAGTGCTAATCTTTTTTTAATCTACTTTTAAATTATTGTATAAGAAAGTTTTAAATAATTTTGTTGCAACTGTCTTACACATAAATGTTTTTTTTTTTAAATAATTCATCATTGTGCCAACATTTTATACCAAACACCCCAATGTGCTTATAATACCCATATAACGTTTAACAACTTTATGACGCGATGCCGCGTCGTGCCGCCAAGTTAATAATTTAATTTACTTTTGATAGCATTACCTTTCCACCATTAAATTGAAATTTAACACAACCTTAATGAGGTGATATATTTTGAGACCTTTAATTGTTAGAAGATGACCATCACTTTGTCCGTTCGTATAACTCACTGCCATCGCCTCCGCTGCGCCACCGAGCCGTTGGCAGTGGCCAGGTGATGGATTAAGGTCGTGCTGCTTCGTGCTGCTGCTGTTGTTGCTGCTGCTCATCAAACCACTGATCTGGAACACGATTCTTTTGTCCATCTGGAAATGATGAGAATTTTCGGTGATGGTAAAAGCAATCTAGAAGATTGTTTTTTTTTTATTTGTTTAAATTTTAATTGAATTTTAAGTTTTATTATTAGGATAGCAAAATGTACATAAATATATGTGGGCCAAGGTAAACGAAGAAGAGCCCATCAACTCATCAAAAAGACTTTTTTAGCCTTCAGATTTTTGGCTTTCATGTCGATCGAAAATGACACTCAAGGTCATTTTAGTTTGTACCACCGCCGCCGCACTATAACAATAGAATGATTTTTTATTTAACTGGATAAACAAAACGTTAAATTAAATTTATTTATTATTTTTTTTTTTTAAACAAAAGCGAATTCCCACGCGGTATTTTAAATTATGTCCATCATACAGTTGGAAGATTATTCTGTTGATGATAAGAAGGCGTTGGCGGGCGCTGTTGCACAGTGCATGGTGATGATATTTATTAGTTTTTTTTGTTTTGTAATCTGAAGATCACGACTTGAACTCTAAATAGATGGACCTTGATATGATGGACAAAATTCAAAAAAAAAAAACACTGTGTCAAACTTGACATTGTAATTGGGATGATTTAATTTGAGGTGTTTGGCAAGATTGCAAGTATGCCCTTTGATATAAAATAATAATACGATTTGAATAAAAGAAGTTATTATTAATATTGTTTAATTGATTGACAGACAGATGGCGTGTGAGGTGTGTAAAGCGATCAATAAATCGAATTTGATTGGTGCAATATTTTTGACATGAATAATGAACAATAGGTCCACTAATTTGAACTTTTTTTTCCAATTTAGTATTAAAGTTTTGCTTAAGTTAAAATTTATTTAAAATAAAATCTAAAGAAAAGATAATATCTCAGAGTTTTACTGAGAAAAATATGGCGTTTTCCTTACAATCAACTGACTTCTTTCTTCATCATCATCATCATCATCATCGGCTCGACAACCGGGTTCCGGTCCTGGCCTCCTTCAACAAGTCTCTCCACCTATCCTGGTCTTGAGCCGACGCCATCCAGTTGCGCACCCCAAGGCTTCGGGCATCCTGGTCTACTCCATCTCTCCAGCGCAAGCATGGTCTACCACGCTGCCGTCTACCATAGAATGTACCACAAAAGACTTTTCAGGCCGGTTCCTCTTCACTCATGCGAGCTATGTAGGTGCCCTGCCCACTGGAGTCTACCAAGCTTAATTTTTGTCACTATGTCTGCTTCAAGGTAGATTGTGTACAATTCATGATTGTACCGTCTCCGGAATCGTCCTTCCTCACATATGGGGCCAACAATTCTCCTTAAGACTTTTCTCTCGAAAGCGGCTAAGAGGTCGGAGTGTCTTTTGCTAAGCACCCAAGTCTCGGATCCATACGTGAGAACTGGCAGGGCCATGGTCCTGTACAGCAGCAGTTTTGAAGCTATGGTGAGATTTCTGGATTTGAAGAGCTTTGACATACTGTAGTAGGCTTTGTTGGAATTGAGCAGCCACCCGCGTATTTCTTCTTCTAAATTATTATCGGCTGCTACTATTGACCCAAGGTATTTGAAGGATTGCACCACTTCAAATTCGTGCTCCGCTACCTTGATTGTTTGACCAACTGTTCTTCTCGCAGTCGACGCCACCATGTACTTTGATTTGCCTTCACTAATGTGCAGCCCCAGATTTTGTGCCGCCTGCTCTTTTTTCTTACTTCTTTCTTATTTTAAATCATTCACTTATAAAAGGTGTTTTTTTTTAGAGGTAAGGTTCAATTTTCGCTCACTTTTTCCAACATTTGTGGCCGTATACCAGCAATAATGATAACGTGGTGAATATTGTCCTGCAAGTGATCGATCATTTCGATCGGTGTAGACTAGCGACTTTACAATTCCCCACAAAAAATAAACTAGCAGCGTTAATTCGCAAGATCTTGGCGGCCAACTCTTGGGTCCGAAACGTGAAACTATGCGGTGGCATGAGCTCTCCGACATGTTGTGTCTTCTTGATGAAACCACAGCTCCTGTACATCAAGGTTGTTCAGTTGAGGAACGAAAAGTTCAGTAATCTTGGCTCTCTAGTGGTCACTATTGACTGGAATGTTCTGGCCGTGATTCTACCAGCCACTAAAGCACCCCAAGCAGTCAATTTTCCTGGAAGTAACGGTGTCTCCAACATACACTTGTGGATTATACCTTCACTCCGAATACGGCCGTTTTGTTTAAAGACGTAGCTCTAGCCATACAACCTTCAAAGCTAAGCAAAATTCTCTTATGAAAATCGGGATCATCGGCAATCTTCACTGATATTTATTCTTTTTTTGTTTTGGATTGCAACTTTTTTCAATCCTTTTCAACCTACAAAGTTAGATTCAATATTTCTTGAACAACAAGTCTGATTAAATCCAATCCACTTGTGCACTATATTGTTTTTTTTTTTTTGTTTATCAGAAGGAAGACTTGTTGATAGGAAAGGAATGTTGATTTGTATAACTTATAAGGCTTTTGTAACAATATTTACTCAACCAGATTGATGGACTTAAATAAGCGGAAATAAAGCATCAACAAAAACCTGCATTGTAAAAAGTACAAGTTGCATGAAGTTAAGCAAACAATACTTTGGATTACCTACAGCTACTTGAAACACTTCACATTAAATTGTATTTCATGGCACGAACCTGATATAAGAGCAATCAATTTTTTGATCCGTGATTTCTCCTTTTTTTTCTGTAATCATATTTATTTATTTCTTTAAACTTGTTGCTTGGATAAAATGTTGCAGTTTCAGGATGTTAGTATTTTCCAATGTGTGCTTTGTAAAAAATAATAAAATTAAGAAATCAAAGCTTAAGTGTCTTAGGTCGCACATTCCTGCTGCTCTTATACTTAAGGGCATTTGACTTTTCTGTGCCCCTGTTCTGTAATTTTCGTAAGTCTGACTACCCCTCAATAAAACACCTCTACACTATTCTAATAACAATAAAAAAAAAGAGGCTGAGTGCGACCCACACTGATAACTTCCCATTTGTGATCTTGAAAACTTTACCACTTTTTTTTATATTTTTTGTCAAAAACAGTCAATTAGATATTTGTCAAAATTTAACCTTTCATAAAAAATTGTACTATGTATAAAATAAAATATTTTAGAAGGCACAATCGTTCGTTGTTCGTTCTCAGGATGTTCGAGCTGAAATACAATTGTAACTACTTTTCTTTAGAATTTTTAACAGTTTTTGATTTTTTGTTAAAAAACTGTCCATTCAATATTTGCCAAAATTTTATCAGTTCCTAACAATTATGTTATGTAGAAAATAAAACAAACAAGAAGTCAATATCGTTACCCGTTTTTGAGAAATTTGAGTCGAAAGACAATTTATACCAATTTTTGGTAGAATTTTTTGTAGATTTTAATTTTTTGTAAAAAAACTGTCCATTGAATTTTTTTCAAATTTTCACCAGTAGTCAAAAACAAAATTTTTCGTGAAATAAAATTATTTCAAAGTTAATATCGTTTTTTCATCTAAGGATATTCGAGTTAAAAATTTTTTTTTTAGTTTTTTTGATTTAAAAAAATAACGGTATATTGATTTTTTTCCAAATTCATATCAAATTTGTATGAGGTCATAATGTGTCGAATAAAATTTATTTCAAGTCAATAGCATTATTTGTTCGTGAGATATTTGAGCCCATTTGGGGTTGGCCGTGGCGCGATGGTATGCGTGTTCGCCTGTTAACCAAATGGTCACAGGTTCGATCCCAGCCGAAGTTCTATGTCTTGTTTTTTTCCATTATCATTGATCATTGTTGGGCCGCTGGTTTACTCATTACATGTTGTTCAGGCATAACACTAACAACATGTGATTGAGTAAATACTAGTATGCCCAACAAATATGACAATGAACAAAATAATGCGAATTATAAAGGGACATAGATATAAGACACGGCAATTTCTCCGCTTTAGCCCAGCCGCCATCCCTGGAGATAAAATCTGAGACAACCACCACCTTCAGTCTCAGTACCTCGCGCCACACACACCTTTCCCTTCCCATCCTATCCTATCCTTCACGCCCGCGCTGTGTTGATACATATAAAGGGTAAACCAAAAATCCCCTTGAGCGCGTGCATATTATAAAAAAAAAAAAAAAAAAAAACCAAAATTTTCACTTCTTTTTTAAACTGCTATAGTAAAAAACAACTGATTTAAATTAATAAACGCCCTTTCAGCTTCTTTCGAAGTTATTATCTGTAAAACAAAATTTATTTCAAGTCGATATCTTTACTCGTTCTTGAGATATCGACGACGAAAAATGGTACCATAACGTACGGACGTACAGACGTACGAACGTACGTACACACGCACACACAGCCATCTCTCTAAAAATGATTGATATAGGCTCTAGGGACCTTGAAACGTCGAGAAATGTCAAAAATTTCAATTTGACAAATCGGACCGATTACAATAACTCCCTATGGGAAGTTAATAAAAAAAATAAGCCATCTCTGTATATGTTGGTTTTAGGTCATTTTTGTGAAAAATAAACTCTTGCTAAGTTATTCAACAAAATCAAAAATTTCATAATTTTCAAGATGGTAGCTTTTTTAACTTCCTAACCCAACGGATAACATGAATTCACAATAAGAAGATTCCAACAAAAACACGACCTCTTCCGATAAATCGACAAATTCTCCAATAGTATCACTTAACAAGAAGAGAGTGCCGCTCGGATTCGGCACAAAATTGTAGGTCCCAATAATACGCACACAGGAATGGTTGATAGTTGTAGGTTAATTAGGCCCTGGATTGTCACGCAACCAATTTGGTGTAAACTTATTTATTTTCTTCCTTATTATTTTTTTCCAAACTCAAGTTGAATTCCGGAAAAAATTACATAACATTCGGTGGAGCGATATTCGCAAATTAAAGTAGTTAAACATAATCTTACTGTTCAATATTATTTCGCAACAATCTTAAAATTGACAAAAATCTGAAAGGGTAAGTATAGTAAATTAACCATGAACTATAATTTACCTTCTTCATTAAACTCACAATTCATCAATCTCCAAAACTCAAAACAACTAAAAACCCACTTCAACAATTCCACTTGATTCTTCCTTACCAATTATTCATCCATCAACATTATGCAATTTTTCTTGAATATAATTAAAAAAAAAATTTCAACTCGAAATTTAAAAAAAATTAAAAGAATGTACAATAATTATCTAACCCCATATATTGACAGCATTATTCAATTCAAGATAGAGACTCTTCAATACAAATTAATTGCCATTCAATATAGTATTTTATATTTTTTTTAAATTAACCATGAAGTTACATCATAAATTAATTCATTCAATTTTATTTGACTTAAGCAATTCATATGAAAGAAAGATAAAAAAAAAATAAAAACATATAATAACAATGTAATTCCTCAATTACCAAAAACTATCCAATCTTCCATACATCACAATGTCAGTCTGCATAAAATAGGTGATTCGTCTTCAATGAATTTATTGTTAGATAGTTCCATTATCTTCTATAGCTATTTGGTAGGTACTCCATCAACTTGGAATAGAGCTAAACAACAATAAATCGCACAAAAGAACACCAATCTCTTACCAAAGAACCACTCTCAAGAAACATCAACATCAACATCAAACCGAAGCGAAGCGAAAAGCGAAGAACTCTCACACACGAGCCATCACGACGATCAATATCGTCTGAAATCTGAATTATACGAAATGCATTGAAAAGATAGATCGTTTTTAGTTTTTAGGGTCACATTTGGCAGCCGCGATGCCGGTGGTAGTCTTGAAGATGGCTATCACTTTAGCTATTAGATTGCTTGATGGCCAGATCCGTTCTTTTCAGAGACAGAGAGACAGGGAGAGAGCGGGTATTATATGAGTGAATGATCTTGTTATTATGGTTAGATACTTTATTTTTTTTTTGGATCTACCGCACTTTTGTTAGATACATTTCAACCAAATTGCGGGGGATGGCGGGACTCAAAGTTTCTTGAATGGCTCGAAGCACTTCTCGACTTGAAGCTTACTACTTGTCTTCACGATCAACGACGACCGAAGACGCGACGAGGCTAGGGAATTTCTCACACACAACGCGAGAAGATGAAGGTAATCCATGCTGTGTATAGAGTTAGAGATACATTTCGAATTCGCATAGCTTCTTTTAGTTGAAGAAGTACTGGTATATACAACAACATTATTATGGGGGAGCTTCTCTTCAGAGCTAGCTTGTTGTGGATTGGTATAAATAAAAATGTTGGTAGATTTGTTCGACTTTTGTATCCGAACTTGCCAGAGATTCGCACGTGCATTAAACGATCTCTAACTATCGTCCTCCCTCAAGCTTGTATCTTGTTCTCCTCGCTGGTTCTTTTTTGTCCGATATTTGACGTGTTGAAGAACGATAATTATTAGACATCCAACTAAACGAGGATCTTCTTCTTTTTATTCGTTTTTTAAATAAATTACAATCGTGATTTTTAACTAAAGTGTAATAAATTTCGTGAGGCTTCTCATTTCTACTGTGAGCTCCTTAGTGGCAACAAAAATTAAGCCAAAAGAAGTTGTAAGCTTGTCGTTCGCTGATGGTCGTTTTCGTCTTTGGTTGATCTCGTCTGTATCGTCTTCGCGTTTGTTGCTGGTTTTGTTGTCTTCGATTCTCGAAATTTGTTCGGGTGAATTACTGTGTGAAGTTAACTTGATTCCTTTCTAAAATAGAAGTCACTTCGACAACTTCATAATCATCATCAACATCATCATCGTCATCATGATGTCTAACATTGTTGGATCTCTGGAAAGGAAGATGGCTTGTTTGGTACTGGCAGTTGGATTACTTGTTGCCATGAACATGTGTGTCAGTGGAGTAAGTATTATTATTTTTTTTTTGTCTATGCTTTTTGAAAGGTTGTTGTTGTTGTTTTTCTGTTGAGCATTGTGGGATGTGAATCCTAAGGAAATTAATAGATCAGACCCCCGTCTTCTCTCTTCTTTTGGGTTTCGAAATTGTTTGTTACACAATTTTTTTTTTTTTTTTAGAATGGGTTACTTTTAACGATTATGTTGGAAGATTAATGAAGGATATTGTTGGGGGAAACAAAAAATGAATAGAAATTGTTGCGGGAAAATGAAGGCTCTCAAATTTACACTATCCCTTTGATATGAGAGAAAAAAAAGATTGAAAGACTCATCTAGGGACTATGAATATAATCAGGAAATCACGGTTTGTTAGGCCAGTCTTCAGTTTACATAACTTTGATTGATGTTATGTTTTTTGCAAATTACTGAAACCATCTTATAAATTGGAAATTAAATAATAGTTTCAAAGTTATTTGCTTGGTAGTATATAAGTATGTATTTATATGGGAGTATGTTCCACATTTAGGCTGGTATTCATCGCGCTCTTGAGTTTAAGAGCTACTTAAACTCAAAAAAATCCACTGTAATTAGGTCAAAAATATCCTTTTCATTAGCTAATGAGTGGAGTATTTTGAATTAAAAGGCTCTTAAACTTAAGAGTTCTCGGTGAATACCAGCCATAAATTCATTTTTCAAGCCTTTCAAACTGTTATGTTTTGATATAGTAAGCAAATAATTTATTGAAGAATTTTTTATAGGTGACCATTGTTTTGAATTAAAGATTAGGCTAAAGCTTTGCTATTTTATCAACGGGGAAGGTTAAATAAAGTTGTCTTTTTGAAATCGATAGATTCGTAAATATAGCGAAATTTAAAGCTGTGAAGACGATATTGAATGGTAAGAAAATGTATTTTTTTTTTGGAAAAGTAATACTAAAAACATTTTATGCTCGTTGTTTGAAAATAAAAAAATAATTTTTCGAAATCACTGAACCAAGTGTGTTTTGGCCTAATCTAAAAATATAAGAGAGAACCACTTAAAATAGGAAAAAAAAACTAAAAGATTTTGGTATGTCTTTCGGCCAAGGAGAAGGTCGTTCTAAGACAATGGAGAAAAACATAGATATTAACCAAACAAAAATGATCTCTGTCAAAAGCTAAAAATGTATTTGTATAATTTTATTTATTAATTCATCAGTTTGAAATTTATTTTTATTATTTTTCCCAACACAAGTTCTTTTTTTGTTTGGTTAAGTAATGCAGCTGGGGCCCTCCAGTTCTTTCTAAAGCATATCACCTCAAATTATAGATAAAAGTAACATTCCTCGGTCTGAGCCTGAAAATTTATAGGGCTTCAACAAGTTAACTTTTTAAAATAATAAGTTTTTCCTACTATTCCTGTAAATTTCGTAACATACTTATAAAAACGAAAATTTATTCTTTAAATGAATCCTATTGTTTCATTTTTTTCTCTATGTACAGTACATTATCTTGCCTTTCTTCATAATTCATTACGAATATATTTTTTTTATTCTAAAAAAATCTCTGAAAATTTTTTGGTACTTGAAATACCAAAAAAAAAAGTATTTTAAATTTAAAACTTCACAGCTTTCCGAACTAAAAAAGTTGTCACCAAGGAAAAACTAACAGATACTGTGTAATTAATTTTCAATCACATTACAAAATTAACTTGGCAATTATTTTTTTAGTTCATCAATTGTTTGTTATTTCGCCAAGTATTTTATACTTGTGACTGTAGATATCTATTAAAGTTGGTAGTAATGTACCCAAGGTGACCGCGTCTTTTTTTTACTGTTGCTCCACTAAGGGTTCAGTTCAGTTGCACTCCAAGGAATATTCTCCAGGAATCAAAGGAATATTGAAACAGAAATTTAGTATAAACACTAGGTGTTTATACTAAATTTCAAAATTTTTGCCTATAAAAATTTTTGTTGCAGAAAAAAAAATTATCAACAAAAAATTGGTAAAAAATGGCAAAAAGAAGAAAAGAATCTACAAAAAAAAATCAAGTGTTGTTTTTTGAATTAAAGATTCGTCAAAAAATAAATCTTTTGTCGAAAAAAATCCTTTTGTCTCAAAAAAAAATTAATCAGGAAATGTAAAAAAAAAATATTCTCAAAAAAAAAAATGTCATAAAATGTTGTCAGTGAACAGCCAAGTGGTCTTTTTGGGTCTGGCAATTCTATCTATCTGGACGTCTATAAACTAAACGGGATGATGGATTTTTTCAAACTTGATTTATATTCTTCTTTGGGCTCCCGGTTTTTTTTTAATTTTTTTATAACTGCACCACACAATTTTTTTCGTTTTTTTGAAAATCCTTAATTTTATCAAAAAAAAGTTTCAACGTTTAATTTGCACCTAACAGTTTATCATTACTATCTTAACCCTTTTAGACAAAAAAAATCTTAGATTTTAGCACAACAGTACAAAAAAAGAAATCTTAAATGTTCTCCAAAACACTTTCAAGAACTTCGATAGCAAATTTGTTTGTTTATCACTGTTAGTATAGAATTATATTGACAGTACCATCTCATAGACCAGTTAGTTTGATTTTTTTTTCAGTAGGTATCGCCTGAATTTGATTATTTTTTTGTACCAAAGATAAAAGTTTTTTGCATTTTTCAAAACATATTTTTTTTTTAAATTCGATATTTCGAAAAAGTTGATTACTTTGATTTGAATTAATGCTAGAGATAAACATACGAGTTTTTTTTTTTGCTCAAAAAATGTTTCAATTATAACTCGCTGTTTGTATAAAATATTTTTGATATTTATTTCTTATTATTGTATTTGGGTTTTTAGAAATAAAAATGCTCATCACAATCATTTTTTTTAAAGAAAAGTCTACCTAAAATATTAAATATGCAAACTAAAGTCTTGTGCCACATAGCTGAATGAATATCTGTTACTAAACCAACCGTTTAAATTTTTTGAAAAATTCTCTGAAATTCGTGACCTCTTCCTTTAAACCATCAGCATAACATGCATTACTGTCTTATTTTCCTTATAAATCTTCATCTTCTTCCTCAATGTTTAATATCCCGTTCGTAAAAAATTAAAATATAATTTATAGCTTTTTAATTCCTTCACAGCCTAACGTGAAGGTCGTTTATTAAATGGTTGTCTTGCTGAGTTAGGCACCTAATTAAATCACTTCCACAAAATGTAGATAACAACTTTTTGTTACCTATATGGAGATACACTTAAACACCAAACAGATAATGACCAACAAAACAAGAAGCAGAGAGCACCATATAAACATAATATCTGTCATGTCAATCATTTGACGCTTGGCTCAACTCGGTTAAGAATAAATTATAATCTCTCATGCGTTTAAGAAAAACAAAAAAACTAAGATTTCGCAACAATTTCTTTTAAGACCCTAACTACTAGCCTGGGCAAAAGCCAAATGCCCTACTAACCAGGTTTACTATGATTTTTTTTTGTTATTCACAACCTCCTTTTGAGGCTTTGCAACTCTGCTCAAAGTGCTGATGCTGATATTGCGCGATACATCATGACATGGTAATATCTATCTTTGCATATTATGCATGCATATATCCACTTCTACTTTTTTTTTCTTGAAACATTTTTGAGAGTAATTAAAAAAACCTCTTTTGCAAAACTGATCAAATATGCAAGGGCTTCCCCGTCTCTTCGACGTTTTTTTGACGTTGGTGCTGCAATTCTGCCACCGCCGCTGCTGCTGCTGCCGCTGCCAAGTGCCAATTGTTTTGTACTCAGAAGCAGAAAGATGAGAAATTATCTTGGCTAAGAATTGTGGGTTTTGTCTTTGCTTGTGTACATAGATTCATTTTTATGAGTGGCAGCTATAAGCTAAAGAGTCTGCAGCGTGGCGTTAGCCGAATTGCGGAACAGTTTTGGGAAAATCCTGAGCCATACCAAAGACATGAAACAATCGGAGTAAATAAAAATGTTGCGCATAAGTTTGTTTAATTTTAAAAAATTGTAGCGTGTTTGTTGTGGTGGTATTGCAAGGCTAATGCAAGATGATAAAGGAAGAGGAGGGTCGAATGCAAAGAAGAGGTTGATGAGTACTGCTGACACATATTCCAACTCCATCAAGGTGCTGTAATCATAATAAACTTAAGTGTGTAGGTCTATAAGAGTAGGGGGTAAACATTGCACTTAAGCGTGAGAATTCTCTAGCGAGTGCCTTCAAAACAGTACCTAGTCATAAAAAAATTCATCAAATGGCAGACGTGCCTCCGCCTTTGTTTACAAAACTGAATAACGCTAATGGTATCAATCTTCACGCCACGCTTTGCCAATAAAAAGTAGAACCATATTTTTACATACGCATAACTATGTAAGAAATATGTAATCAAGATTCTTATAAGATGGTCTTTGAAAATGAGTTATAATTAATACGATTTTTATTGCAATTTTTAAATATATTATTTATTGCCTTAAAATGTTATTTTTTTTACAGCGTGTTTTTTTAGAGGTTTAGAATTTTAAGTTGGAGTTTTTTAACTGGCGGCCATTTTAACTGTTATAAGGGATTTGTATTTAGTTTGGTTTGACATTTGAAAATCAATAGGCTGACTCCTGAACAACACTTCCTAATTGCGGTGAAAGGACTCAAATAATCCCGATCCCGAATTTCATAAGAGAATTTTGAAGCTCACTTTTGGTTGAATGGCTACGTCTATAAACAAAACTGCCGTAGTGAAGGTAAACCCCAAGTGTATGTTGAGACACCGTTACATCCAGAAAAACTGACTGTTTGGGGTGCTTTGGTGACTGGTGGAATCACGGCCAGTCAATAGTGACTGCTATAGAACCATGATATCTGATTTTTTTGTTCCCCAACTGAAGAACTATGATGTGCAGGAGCTGTGGTTTCAACAACACATGTCACACAGCTCGTGCCAAAATTGATTTATTGAAGAAACGTTTGGTAACCGCATAGTTTCACGTTTCGGACCCGTGATTTGGTCTCCAAGATCGATTTAACGCCTAGACTATTTTCTGTGGTGATATGTGAATTTACTAGTTTTCGTCGATAAGCCCGAAACGTTCGACCACTTGGAGAACAACATTCGCCGGGTTTTTGCTGATGTACGGCCACAAATGTTGGTTGGACAAAGTGAGCGTACATTTGACCTCCAAATTAAATTACGTCTGAGTCAGTCGTGGAAGTCATATGCCAGAAATCATATTTAGTTTATAATGCCGAAAGATTATCTTTCGAATAAAGTCAAATTCATGTCAATTTTCAAAATTGATCTTCGTTTTATTACATTTCTAATATCTATACCTAAAAAAAAAACAACTTTTAATAATATTAAGAGAACCTTAAAATGTATTCATACTAGCAATGCCAACAGTATATTTGAAATTTTTTTTAAATTTCATACGACCATCGTAAAAAAAACTCACAATTTTTAAAGATTCATATCTTGGCATATTTTTCAAAATTTTCAAGTTTCCAAATTTTAAAATCTTGACTCATTTTTAAAAACTTTAAAAAATGTTAGTCTTAGCATTGACAAAATGGGTTTCTGAAAATCTTGAAAAAACTGATATGGGAAATAAAGATCAAAATGAAAAAAAAAATATTTGGTCAACATTTTTCTGGGTGATATTTAGAAATCGATTCAGCCGCCTTTTTTCTAAGAGCGTTATGGTCTCGAGCCCGAAAATATATTCTCTGGCAAAATTATAGAAAAAAAATAATTTAACCTAAAAAAAAGTACGAATACGCACGTTTGAGTTGTCAATTATTTACTATATCTATTTTCGAAAAGTTGTTGGTGCATTACTTTTTTAAGATTTTTAGGAAAAAGAAATTATAATGTCAATTTAGTGCATTAAAATGTATTTACATTTTTTTGAAATATCGGATTTTGACAAAAAAGTTATTTAAAAATTAACAAAAATATTTTAATATTTTTTTGAAAAGTTATGTAGGTATAAGATTTCAAACAAAAATTATTTTATTTCAAAATTAATATAATGTTAAGATTTGCTGAAAACTTTTGCATACAAAAGTGGAATAAAATAAATATTACTATTTTTTGAAAAAAATCGAAAATCCAAAAAATGTTTCCAAGAACAAAAATTTTATCAAAGCTTTGTCAATTTTTTTTTGTAGTTGGGCACCATGACTTATTTAAGTTGTCAAAACTTATAGTTTATAAGCAAACACACAATTCAGAATGTTTTTGGCCCTGACCATTTTGTCACATTAATTTGAATAGAGGCTGTATAATATTTACGAGCAAATTAAAATATTCAATAATATGCCTTGGAATTGGTATCGTATCGTCTCGTCGGCAGAAATATGTTTTATACATCGTTTTAATTACAGTGCAATGACTTTGTAAAAATATAATATGTACATATCTCTATGGTTGGAAAAGGACACGTTTCGCAATCGTAATTTCACTCCGGAACACTATTAAGGAATATTTTAGCTTTGTGCAGATTTTTTGATGTTTTTACTAAAAATCGGATTGATTTTCTGCGTTTTTGATGAATTTTTAATAATAGTTTATTCCTACAATAACTGAATTATTCAATAAGTAAAGCAAACTTTCATGTAAAAAAAGAATACAATGGTAAAAAAATTCCACATACGTCCGCCACCCCACACCTTCGTCAGTTTTTTTTACATAAGCAATTATTATATTAGACTTTTTTCCATTTATTTAAAAAATCAAAATTTTCTAAGAACTCTTCTACAAGAAATAATTATTAACATCTTTTGACTTTTTTTTTTTTGGTAGCAAATTGATGGATATACAGCAGGTGAAGACTATCCTGCCTATGAAGCCGTCCCTAAAGGTCTGTCATTTAATTGTCAAGGAAGACTTCCAGGATACTATGCTGATCCAGAAACTCGTTGTCAGGTACAATAAATTCATTTTTCTCCAAAAAACAGCACATAATCATATTCTTCAACTCACATTAGGTCTGGCATTGGTGTCTACATTCGGGTCATCAATATTCCTTCCTCTGTCCCAATGGAACCGTTTTCAACCAAGCTGTTCGAGTGTGCGACTGGTGGACCAATGTGAACTGTGAGTCCGCTGAACAACTCTATCGCAACAATGAGGAATTGTACCTTACCGAAACAACAACCGAATCAACTTGATATAAGGCCGGCGATTATCGAAATTCATCCACAAGTTCTGCCAAAATCACAACCACTAAAACCACCAAAAAAAATTCTCCTTCTGGCTCAAGCAGTCAACAATTCGTCACAACTCAACGCAGTCGACTCAATCATAGTCAATCGCAATCCAAATTATCAACTAAATCAACTGCAACTACAACAACAACTACTACCCGCACAATAACCAAAAATAGTAATAATTTAAGAGGTACTGTTAAATACTCAATGCACAAAAATAACAATAACAACAGGCAGCAACCACAACAAAATAGTTTAAGCAGCAACCATAACGGTAAACAACCAAAAAATCCTAACAATCTTGATGCCGAAAAGCTCAAGGACTACAAAAGTAGAATAAAGAACCGTTACAACATCGATTACGATCGATCACTTGAGGATGAATATGAGATAATCGAGGCCATTGAATAAGAAAAGAATAAGAAGTAGAAGTAGAAGAAGTGAGATTTATAGAAAGAGTAGCTGAGGAAGTGAGACATGGTGTTACTTTTGTGTATGATATAAAAAAAAATAGCTTTAGTGTAAATATTGTTAAGTTTTAATTTTAATAGCTTTTTTTTGTTGTTATAATTTAAATACTCGTAAATTGTAAGTTAGACAAAGTGTACAATATCTTTTCCTTTTTAAAATAAAAAAAATTGTTGTAATAAAATAAATTCAAAAAATTTCAAGTTTTGATTTTTCATTCTCCACCTGAAAGTATGCAAATATTTTTTTTGTGTTTTATTTGGTTTGAGTCTGAGTTAAACTTGAAAAGCTTAGCACTCCAACACACGATCGAAACTTTTAATTCGTGTTGAAAAGTTTTTTAAGACTTGTGTATTTTTTTTTCCTTCTAACAAAATGAGTCAGTTAGTTGTTAACCTATTGTCGTTTTGTTTACACTCATTGGTTGGTAAGTGCGGCCATTTATTATTGTTTTACTGATTTGTTTACGTTTTAATTACTTTTGAAATAATTTACAATTAATATAAAATATTTACAAAGTGCGTGTGGTGATTGTATTTACATTTTTTACTTGGAAATAAAATGCCAACGTTAATGGGAATCTTTATTTTAACTTTTTTGCTCTTAAAGCTCATGCCTATAGGAAAATGTAATGAATGAGTTTGGTTTGTTGGTTGTAGTTGAGTGAACAGTGTGGTAAAAAAGTTATCGTTGTGTTTGTAATTTTTTTTTTTGGAAATTTTAAATCAGTAAAATTTTGAACTGAAATATAATATGTTCAATCTATGGATATTTTTTGGACATAAAACATTTTTCTACGTCAACCAAAAGCTCGAATATATTTTTTTTTTGAATTAAAAAATAATAATAAATTGTTTAATGTGTTCCCCCAGCCCCATCCAAGTCCTGAAATAAAAGGAAATAGTAAATTTAACAGAAGTTGTAATTTATTTTAAAATATGTAGTTCAAAAGAACAATAGTCTAAGCAAATTAGGATTGACATTGGATAAAAAAAATTTCTTCAGCTCCACTTTAGTTGCACCAAAATATGAAAATATGGGACAAACAAATTCCAAACCGTATCGATTTAAAATTAAATAAAAAATTCATATTTTAAATTTTAAATTAGTTTTTTTTTAATGATTTTTTATGATTGCGCACGCAGACAAAAATAACTCCGTCAAAAAAAAATCCAAAAGTGAATTTTCTTCAAAAAAAAAAATGCTGAGTTAATCAAAAATGTATTAATTTTTAAAATTTAAATTATTTCTTCAGCTTTTATTTACAATTTTTTTGTTCCATTAAATTTTTTTGTTTATGATTTTTGAACTTGTATGACAAAAAAACCATTTCTTCTGTTATCATCAATATTTATCTCAGTAAATTTTGATGACATGCAAAACTTAAGAGAAGTTTTAAGAATTAAAAAAAAAAATCCTAGAAGGAACGTTTCTAACTTTACTATATGGTAAACAACTGTTTTTATATTCTTTTAGTAAATCCTAATATTAGTATTTTAAAACAATTTTCGATGTGGGATTTTAAAAAAGTCATAATTTAAATTAAGCTATTTTAAGACATTTTTTTCAACGTCTTTCTAAAATAGTTTCTTTGGGATTTAGATGTGCTCTATAATTGATATAATTTTTTTTTTCATCAACCAAATACAAGAGTGGCCCAGAACCAAAATATTGTGTTTTTATGCTCGAATATAATATCTGTTGATTCTTTTAAATTCTATGTAAACTTAGTATTGAAGTAAAAGTATGTCCAATGACAAGTCAAAAAATGTTTGTTGCAGTTAAAACTGAGCACAGAGGACTACCGGAGCAGCGAGGACTTTCTGTTTTAAACAGTTAACATAAGTGACTCAGATAAAAAATTTTAAATAAAATCATAAATTTTTAAATTACATATCAAAAACGATATTCACGTACTTATCTACTTTTTCTCTTTTAATTTACTATGTCATGATTTATTGTTTATATTAATAAAAAAAACTTGATTTGTGTTCCCAAATTAAAATCTATTTGTATGTATTTAAAATTGCAACAATAAAGTGATAACTTTCTAGACGAAATTTTCTTCTGCCTCTTACGATCTAGACTAGTTTTGATTCCAATTCCAATTTCACTTTCACTGTCTTTGGTTCAGCATCAGTTGGTGTGCATTGATTCGTATAGTCTTTTTTTCTGCAGATGCAGTTTAATGAATTATAAGCAATCAGATGTTCTCTGATGACTATAAAAATCCGGATTATCTTTAATTTAAAATTTATTAAAAACATTATGTTCAACTTTTCTCAAACTCATGGAAATACTGGATATTGAATTCTAAATGTTGTCCCTGTCGAGATGAATCTTTGAAAAGGGAAGTCCCAAATTCTGATCATATCTAATTTCTCCAAAGAATTTTGCTGATGTCAATCTTTCAGCTGCATGCGTTTAAAACTCCCTCTTTTATTTCTTGAAAGCGAAAAACTATTCAAAACAAAAAATCAAACAAGACTCTTAACTGGAACACAATTTAAATTAGCTAATCATATACTAAGGAATGTGTAATAACGTCAATTGCTTTTCCACCCGCCCCTGGTTATCAAAAGTAGTATACCTACATAAATGTAGGTGCAAAACCAGTAATTCTTCCTGTTCGACTTTTAGTGGCAAAACTAAACCAACAGCCCTGTTTTAACACACATTCACAAAATTGAATCGTACAATCTGCAAAATAAAAATAAACAATCAAAAGATATATAAAGCTGAAGCTCAAATCAGAAAATTATAAAAAAAAACCAAGACTTGTCGCACTGTTTTAAGTCGATTACCTTCAATATTGGCACACGCTGCTGTTGCTGTTGGTACTAGCTTTGCGACTTCACGAATACAAGCGCTCTGTGACAAAACTGTTTTTTTTTGGAAATATGGTTGCCACTAATTAAAAAAAAAATTAAAAATGGTTAAATAAAAAAGCTCAAAAAGATGTCATCTGATATTTCCGAAAAATATATGTTTTATTATAATTATTATAATTCAGAGCGTTTCGAACACTTAAAAGCAAAATTTCATAAAAAAAATATTCACCCGTTCCAAAAAATATCAGAAATGTAAGCAAAAATTAGTTCAGAAATACATTTTTTAGAAACATTATTTTTTTTCTTTTATCAATATTCAATTATTAATTTTTGAAATTTTTTTATTTCAAAATTGGTGAACACGTGAAAGAACTTTATTTTTTATCTTTATATTCATTAATTAACAAACAATCTCCAAGTTTCACAAAGCCTAATTTCTTACTTGCCTTAAAAACATCCCATGACTCAATACATTTTCAAACTTGCCGTGTTCCGGAGTTATTAAAAAGGTGTAAGACTTGATCTTATAAATTGAAAGTATTGCATCATTTAGTTCTGAAAAGCAAGTACTGCTATCCAGTCATGCAATTTTTTTACGTATCTCAAAGTCATCGACGCACGTTCTCAGAAACACTGGGACACTAAGGCGTATGCGCACTTTTATTTTTTTTTTCCAATTTGTTACGTTCTTTTTGAGGAGAAAATCGTTGTGAAATTTAAATTTGTCCCCTATATTACACAAATCTCTTCGTCTCGTCTAGTAGCCTGGAAACTTGAAATTATCCGGAAAAACATTTAAACCAGATTTTAACCTCAATAACATTTAAGTCATTCAGATTCAAACGTAAATTTTACAAATGTATTTGTCAACATTCACATTCAAATCCCTCTAAACGAAAAGGAAAACAACCACAAATTACTTAATTGTGAAAAAAAACCATCAAGTTGTCAACCATGGTTGCCTGCCATTGTCGTTCAAACGTTGGCTTGATTTAATAAAGTGAAAGAAGTCACAAAACCTGAAGCTTGGAATTTCATTTCGTTATTGTCTTACTAGCTCCACTGCACTGCACCGCTGCGAGGAAAGTACAAAAGTAGGGTAGGGTAGAGTATATAGGGGGTGAACTATTTCTTTCGATGCAAACTGTAAACCAAAATAATATACATAGGTAATTGTCATTCAACGTGTGTCAACCAGAAACTGGTTATTTGTTGATAGCCGTAGCAGTATATCTACTTGTTGATGGCTGACGATATGGTGACACCACCCACGCTAATTTGACAGATGATTACCTTGTGTTCCAGGTTCTTTGACATTTAACAATGGACAATTGGCAAAAAAAAAATCCCCATCATCATCAGCCACACCCATATGTCGTTTGATTATGTTGTTAAGTTAAATTTTTGCTTTTTGTTTAAGGGCTGTCGAAGTGTCGATTTAAGACGGACTTTCAACTTAGACTGGTATTTTATTGTTTTTTTAAATAAAACCCAAAAACATAACATTTGCATGGCAATTGCAGCAATTCAGTGGGTTCCCATTAATTTATTTTTCGTTGTTTTGTTTTAAACATTTTTAATGCGTGCAATGTGCAATGAATTCGAATTTATTGGAAGTGTTACATAACAACCAATGAGCTGTAGGTAGGTACTTCTGCTGATCGAAGAAACGGTCGTTGGTGCTGCTGCTTAGGGAAGCAAAATTAATATTTCCAACGGAAAATAACTACAACAGCGGTAATGTAGTATATAGTCACTGCCGCTACCGTTCATTAATCGAAAAATTGTGCAAAACTTTGAGTTGAAAATCGTTAATTAAGTAAATTTTAACTTTTAATCAATAATCACGTTGAGGGTTTGACTTCCGTATTTATTTATTTTATTTTTAATTTATTTTTTATTGATTTTTCTTGTCACTAAATATTTGGAAATAATAATATTACCGAATGAGTTTGATTGCATGATTATAGCCGGTGCGGCAGCGGATCAAATATGAACATAGAGGGATTTTTGTGCGTGCAAACACTAAAGAAGCTACGAATGTGATTTTAATATTTTATAGGAAACGTGATATAGCGATGTCACGTAGAGGTTAAATAATAATTTTGATACTTCTTGCGTGAGTTCTCCCACCTACACGGGACCACCTTTTTTATGAAATATCATAAAATATTTTTTTTATGGTTATATTTGTTTCTAAGAAAAAACCGTTTATAGCGGTTAAATTCAGTTCTGTTCATTTTCCAATGCCAGTTGGAACGAACTAGGTCCACTCCATAGTTAAGAACTCTTATAGTAATTTTCTATCGACATTTTATATCGACAATAATTCAATTGCCCTATTCCACGTTAACCCGGTGTATTGAGCTAGAACACTTGGAAATATTATATTTTAAGTATTGTAAGATGATAGAAGATCTTATCATCATCATCATCGGCTCGACAACCTGGGTACGGTCCTGGCCTCCTTCAACAAGTCTCTCCACCTATCCTGGTCTTGAGCCGACGCCATCCAGTTGCGCACCCCAAGGCTTCGGACGTCCTGGTCCACGCTATCTCTCCAGCGCAAGCATGGCCTACCATGCTGCCGTCTACCATAGAATGTACCACAAAGGACTTTCCGAACCGATTCCTCTTCTCTCATGCGAGCTAGGTTAAGATCTTTTCACACACGCCTTAATCCAAAATAAAAAAAGTCGTACTGCCCAAAAATTGGCAAAAAAACACTAAAACTCAATAAAAAAATGCACGAGTGTGTCGCATGGACTTGCTCATACATAATTGCCATCACATCGTTGTTTTTAAGTCTAAATGTAAAACAGTAATTTGACTGAAAATATAAAAGGTGAAAATTTAATTTCATGGCACGGACCAAGCATGTTTAGTTGAGACTTGAGAGTAAAACAAAATTATCGGTACCATTTTTGAGCAATTTAAAATTTTTAAAAACGGTTTTTTTAACAATTTTATGTAAGTTGCCATCATTTTTGAAACCTAGATTAATTCTTGTTCAAATTATCAAAGGAAATATTTCTAAAATATACATGGAGCCGTTTTTGAAATATTTAATTTAAAAAAAAAATTTATTTATTTTTTAAACTAGAATTTTTTTTTGAAAATTCAAGAATTGAAAACTTTTTATAAATTGTACAAGCTTTTCCACAAAAAAAATTGAATACAATCAGATGAAAGGTTTTGGAAATCAAAAAAATGATTTTATGGAAGTAACGGTACCTCACATATTTTGGATTTTTTTCAAACAAATTGACCCAATACCTATTTTAAGTTATTGATTTTTTTTCAAAAAAGTGGTCGGAGTCATTTTCGAGAAAAATCTGATTTTGAAAAGTGCCCAAAAAATATGTATGGCTGATACCGTTATTTTAGGTCTTACAAAAAAAATTATACACTAAGTTTTACTTAGTGTCGGATGGGGAATTGGTCAAGTTTGATCAAAATCTCAAGCCTGAATCTTTTCAGAAATCCAAAAATTTTTCCTAGGATTCTACGATTCTACGGCAAGTGCTATATAATTTTGATGATCTGTCAGAAAGTCACTCACTGAAAATTTTAGTTCCGTTGACATTATCTTTTCAAAAATTAAAATATTTCCATCGTTCGATTTAAAAAATATGAATTTAATGTGAAATAACTGTATGTATCTGTAGGAATTGAATTATGTATTTTATTCTTTAAACAAGTTGTTTCTATAAACTTACACACCTACACACATATGTGCTATAAAAATAAAATGAATATCTTTTTTTTCAGATCAAATTTAAAGAAACTACAGCCGCTAGCGCCGATTGATGTTTGTATTCAAATTTGTTTTCAGCAAAAAGATTAAATATTGCATAATACCAATTTTATGATCACCTCAAAAAGAAAAAAATTCAATGCTAAATAAAATCTCAAAAACAAACAAATACTATACTTGATTGGGTATCATCCATTCTGGCACGAATGTATATTTTCAATTCATTGCAATTAACATCATCTTCATATATTATAAAGAAATACCTTCACTAAGAGTTCGATTGCAAGGCGCACGGTGGATAAGTCAATCAGGTTAAACAAAAGCAAAACCACAATTCAACCTCGTGATGTCAACTTCTGTCCATAAACCTGCAGCAAATCCATTCGCTTCGTATGTTTTCCAAGAAATTGATGAGGACGAACAGGAGGAAGATGAGGAGGAAGGGGAATTGGAGTGGTCTGATGAAGAAGATCTACATAGCGACGACGACGACGACGAAGACGACGATATTGACTTCGAAGATGACTTCTACCACGAAGACGACGACGAATTCGAAGATGACAACGACTCTGACACCGACTCTGAAGGCGATCATGAGTACCTTGACGATGAGAGGAGACAATATCAAAACAACTATACAGCCGGACCGGGTTATTTCTACCCAGAGCAACCATATATTGGACCTCCAATTGTACCTAAGCCATCGCCTGAAGCCTCATCGTCCAAGTTAAAATACTACGTTCTCTCACCGATCTGTGATATAGCAACGATTTACATAAAGTTTGCTATTCTTGCAATCCTCATCTATGCCTGTGCTCTATGGTATACCGTCTACTATGGAGACCTGAGTTCTATAACAACTGACATGGACGAAGATGACGCTGATACCTGCCCTGCCAACTAGATTGCTATGGCCTCCATTAACTTTAAATAAAATACAAACAAATCCTATTTATAGGGTAAATAAAATAGATCCAAGCTGAAGATACATTTGGAGATGTACATTTTTCTTTTATTTTTGTTTTATTTTATTTTTTTTTTTCTTCTTCAGATTTTCGATCCTAACGAGTTGCTTTTTTTAGTCCAGGCCAAAGAGTTACTTATTCTTTCGCCATTATAAATTTTTTTTGATAAAAAAGTATTTTGCGGGTTCCAGAAGAAATGTTCAAGCAAAAATTTAATTTAACAGAAATAAATTGTTGCAAAAACAAAATGGAATAAAAAAAGGATGAAAAAAATTGGAAAAATAAATTCGTCAAAAAAAATTCTGTCAAACGACAAAGTTTCTGTTAAGTTGTCAAAAAAAAATTGTCCAAAGAAGTTGCGAAAAAAAGTTTTGTCAAAAAAAAAAACTGAACTGAGAAAATCGAAGATCAAAAATCTGGTTCTTGTCCTTTTTTTGAAAAAGTAGTTTTACTTACAAAACCTAACAGATCAAATCGTTAGAGCCGTTATGAGACAAATAAATTTGGTTTTAACGGTTATATGTAGCACAAGTAGTTACTGATTTTTGAAGCTTAAAAAAGCTCTGAATAATAACTCGATTTTAATTTTTTTTACCAACCAGTAGCCACAAGGAGAGAGTTTTAAGAAATGTTGGAAAACAAATTTTCAAAAAAATCGTTAAAAAAGGCAAAAGCTTTGCCAAAAACAAATTGTTTTCAAAAAAAAAATTGTCAGGGAACAAACAACCAAGTGAAATTTTTTTCAACCGCCTGTCCTGTAAAATATGTCACAGTCCATCATTCAATTGAAATTCATTTAAAATTCTTTTTTTGGACTTAGATTATCTGAAATGAAAATGGGTTGAATTTTTTTTTGAAACATTCATTTTGATTTTTGAAAAAAAAAATACTTTTTTATTTTATTAAATTTTTGGAAGGTGATCAATAATGTATGGATGGATGTCTATCGCTTATTAAAAAATAAAAAACAGTTTCGGAACATTGGCTTGAAGTACAATCAATCTAGGCAAAAGTCGGGGGTTCATACAAATATTTTTATCACTGTGGAACCTTGCATTTTATTTTTCGTATTTTAAATACTGCAATGTTGAACAAAGGAAAAGTTTTTATTTTCACACTCATGTCTTATAGTGAAATCAGCCCTTTAACTCATTAAATTTTTTTTTTGAATTCCTATCAGTCATGGAGAAATGTGGCGTACCATTTCTCCATGACCGATAGGAATTCAAAAAAAATATTCAGCTTTAAATTTTTTTAAATTTAATGGTTTATTTCCAAAATTCTGTAATTTCTGTCTATAGAGATAGGGGATGACAAACTTAACAGGAAAAGAATGGAAAACTTATCCGATAACTGTAAAATAAAAATAATAAGAAATAAAAAAGGACGTATCCGCTCTGGTGTCCCATATTTAAAAATTTTAGGACATTGCTTCAGTCATATTGTCAACAAATTTGACCAATACATAATCATAAGCTATTGCTTAAAGGCTTAGAGCATATTCATAAATAAAAATTTTAAAACATTTTTTCACAAACATTTAATTATAATTTAACTTTATATTTTAGACTATTGCTTTTGTGCATCAGTTATCCTCTAAAATGCAGTCTATAACATAAATATACAAAAATAAAAATATATATGAAACAAAATAAAGAAACAAATAAATATGGAGTACGAGTTATAAATAAATAAATAATACAAAAAAAAAACCGCTTGTTACGTCACACTAATGTGAAAGTTGAATTTTTATCATTTTTTTCGTATCTTTGAAGTTGTATATCTGTAACTCTGAAGTCATATATGTATGAATTCAGAGCGTACTGACTGAATGGCAGTGCTTGTCTGCGCTTGTTTTTTTTTATTGTTATTATTTTGTATGAAATCAGTTAAGATTTGTAGTGTTGGCGATCACATGGTTTGGTTATGGTTGCTTGTTACTCTGTTTTGTTTAGTATATGACCACTGGAAATGTTGCTATTTTTTTTTTGTGTGCATATTTTCCAACTGGATTTGGCCCAGTAGCCCAAGAAAATAAATTTTGTGCTGCTGAGGTCTCTTCTCGCTGTTCATAGCTCACAACTAAGAAAAATGTAGACCAATGATGGATTTGAATTCGGATGCTGAAGAAGAAGTAGATGGAGTTGTGTGACCCATTCATTTTGTATAATATGGTCGACTAGGGAACTCGCTGACAAATATGGGGAAGTTTTTTTTTCTTATTTTTCTTTATTAATAGAAGAAAAAAAATACAAACAATATTGCAGAGAGCATAATGTAACTCAAGGTATTAAAGTCGGTATACTACAAACTATTTAAAAAAAAAAAACTTATACTGGTCAGACTTATGGATTTATCGTGCAGAGTAGGTTATACATCAGAGTTAATGGAAATTTATTTTCGAATACAGGTTTATAGATCAACAAAAATAATATATATAAATGTTGTTGAGGCGGCTTGGCTGTTGTATCGGAAATTGTTACTTTTCAAGATGGAAAATGTCATTAAAAATGTCTTGCCAACAAAAATAGAAACACATTCAAATAATCCAGTTAGAAAAAATAAAATTGATGACTTCGAGTTATAATGGTGAAATGAACACATAAAAATACATAAAGTACGCATTATGGGTAAATATCTAAACTTTTTTCTAAATATAAATTCATTTAAAAACAATTCAAAATTCGATCATTTCTAAAATTGGTTTCGTCTCGACATTTATTCACAATTTTTTTTTTATAATTTGCGCGCGCTCAAGGGGATGGTGTACCCTTTATATGTTGTTCAACACAGCGCGGGCATGAAGGATAGGGATGGGAAGGGAAAGGTGTATGGAAAGGTATGTGGCGCGAGGTACTGAGACTGAAGGTGGTGGTTGTCTCAGATTTTATCTTCAGGGTTGGCGGCTGGGCTATAGCGGAGAAACTTAGAAAATCTAAAAGACCCCATACAGTTTGAGTATGTATAACATATCTCTTTTAAGGGCATGCTCATTTTTTTTATTATTTTTAAAAAATATCAAAAAAAAGGTGAAAATCATATTTTTCTCACTCAACGTGTTTCTAAAAACCTGGGAGGTGTCATAGAACCACATTTTTTTTTTTAATAAGTTTCGATTTTTTTGAAAACAGTTTTAATTGCTGTTTATCAATTTTTTATGCAAAAGCATCTAAAAATTGTGAATAGCATTCAATACCAAAATAAAATAACTTGTTTTGAGCTAATAAAAAAATTAAGTTTCTTTTTTAAAATTCAATATTCCTAAAATGGTTGGTCGATATACAAAAATTTAGTTTTGTATGGTTTTCTCGCACTTTTCAATTTTTTCACAAACTCGATTTTAGTAAAAATTATGATACCAATAAGAAAATTTAAAATTAATATTTCGAAAACTGATTAATCCAAGGTTTTTAAATCTGGTACCACGCGGTTTTTTAACACTATAATTATATTGGATGCAAATTACTTCTACGATTAAAATTTATAACATTTAAAAAAATCTTAAATTCAATGAAGACGGCTAAGAATTTTTATGAAAATTTGTGTGTGCACTATTATTAATATGACCTTTAATTCAACGCCAAACAATTTTTAATTAAGGCATTATTGACAGTAACTTTCACAGCAATTAAGAAGAAGATTTCACATCAAAAACACCAACTTTTAAAATACATAGCATGACCAACATAGCTTGTGGTTAGTTGTGGTTCTCGGAAGAATAAAAAATACAAGAAGACTTGATCAGCAGGTTATACCAAAGATTCGATAAAAGTTTAAATTATATTGCATATCAAAATAAAAACGGTTGATAGAATTTGTCAACTGGAATTTAACAAAAACAAAAGAGCTGAGCATAAAACTCTCATGTCGTTAACTTCATCAAAACTTTGGATTTCCTCACATGAATTAATGAGTTGGTGAATGCCATTTTGATTTTCAGATCAAATTTTAGATACCTAAGGAACTAAGCTCATAATACTCAAATCTCCCGTTTTTGCAATGTAAAATGAATTTTCAAAATAAAAACCTTTTTTTTTAGAATCGAGAATATTGAATAATGATAGAAACTATCGCCCGTACGAAAACTTAGATTTTTAACAATCGTTTCATTATTTTTTACAGGATTGTTCCTGTTCAACTAAGAGCTCTTTATCGGTAGAATCCAACAATAGAAACAGCCACAGAAATGAAAAATAAAAACAAAAATTATAAAAAACACTAACCACATTAAAATTTTTGTAACCAGTTTTTTAAGCACAATCAGAGACCAAAATATCTTGCACCACATGCGAGAGTGTAGTTTACGTGCGTCTAGCAACTACCATTTATCACCAACCAACCCAGCCAGAATCGTGGTATATCCAATCCAGCTCTATAGCTTAAAAAACTCTACACATGCATTCGGATCATGATCACTTTGCTTGAGTCGAATAGAAGTATCGGTCTTATAAATTACCTTACCTTACCTTACCTTACCTACATCGGCCATGCCATTTCCATGCGAGACTTATGTTTAGCATTTAACAGTAAAGCGCCAATGCCGCCGCGCCGCCTCCACCACAACCACCACCCCCTCTATCATCATCACTTCACCATATCGCTATATCGCCATGATCCCCGTCATAGCTTTTTTTTTCTACTTGAATTCGCGATCAAAATGTGAATTTATATACAATTTTAATGTTGGAAAGACACATACAGAGTCAGAGTCATATACATGCAAACAGAGAAGCCCAGACAAGCCTAAGAAAATGACGAAAAAAAAAATATAACTTTTATCCAAGACAACAGGCAGCAGTAGTTACCTGACTTTGTATCTCCCACTGCCCATAAGTCTGCAGCGCAACTTCAGTCTGCAAATAGGCAGCAAAGTGATCGGCGTTTGACTAAAAAAGTACTTCTTGGTAATACAATAAAATCGATCGGGATAGATTAATAAATATATATTTTTATAATTCATTTTTATTATTTCGTTCATTTATTCATATCCGTCGGGTTCATTTTGTTAAATTTTGACAAAAATTTTAACGTGATCTTAGGAGACTAAAAACTTCAAAAAATTCAACCTTGGATTTTTATTTTCTTTTGGTGAAAATTTTGTTTTCTATCGCGAAAAATTTGACGAAAAATAAAAAACGAAAACGACTTTTTCCTCGCGATCGTTATAATTTTTTTTTCTTTTCCTTTTCAACTCTTTTAAATTGTTCATAGTTGAGTGAAGTTTTTCATTAACTGAATTTTCCATTTTTTTTGTTTTTTTTTTTCTTGGAAATTTTCCTTCTTTTTTCTTCTTTGTTTTTCCTATTTTCCTCTTTATCATCATCATCATCATCTCTCTTGGCTATTTATCACCGTCATATAGTATTGTTAGCAAAAAAAATTCCATCTTTGTCCATACATACCTCTGCAGTTTTTTTTTTTGTTTTGCATTAAAGTGATTGTCTGTGTTCAAGTGTAGATTTTTCCATTTTCCACGATAGTGAATACAAAAATATTAAAAATAAATAAATTACTTTAAAATATTTATTAAAAAGAAAAAAAGAAATATTAAATATTTATTAAAATAATTAAATTTAGTTTCGTTGGCAACAAAATACATAAATTACTGCAACTGCCTAGAGTGAGGGAAAAACTCACACTTTGGATAATTTTTTATATATTTTATTTCGCTAAAGGTAAGTCTTCTTTTTTTTATTTTCTTTTTAATATTTTTTCATAATTTTTGTGAGTAACTAATTAAAAGTTTTAGATTATTTGTTTACTCATTAGATGTTGAAAATATATGATAGCAAACTCCCTGAGGCATGATTTTTATGATTGATTGGATTATGCCTTTAAAATGTTTAACTCACAATGTAGTACACATATTTTTTTATAGTTCTTGCTTAACCATAACATTTATTTTAGTAGTTGTTTTTTTTTTTTTTAATTCAAAAAAAAACCTCAGACAGGTGTTGAGATCATTAAAAAAATCACTCTTGTGAGTGAAAGAGTAGATATGGTTTCGAATATAATTACGCACTGGAAACATAACACAATGTATTATTTAATTCAGTATCGTTCCGAAGTTTAAAAAAAAAATGTATCTTTTATGCTTTAACGATTCAGACGGCAACGAATGAACCACAAACAACAACGACAAAATGATAAGGTTTCGTAAATTTATTTGATTTATTTTAATTTTGCTTGGAAATACCTGTTGTTGTTGTTGTTGGTAGTGTTTCGGTGTGGCCACACGATGGATTTTATATACAGTGTATGGCATACTATGTTGCAAGGCTTCGTTCGGAATAGCAGGTTTTTTTTTTACTTTCAGTTTTTATCATTTTGAATGAATTCGGCATATCTTAAGATTGGCATATATGCATGAAATTTATTTTTTTATTTTATATAAAATTGAAAATTGATGCCACCATTCACTGATTTAAGATTTTTTTGTTTGCCCTATGAGAGGTATCATCTGTTAGCAAAAAATTAAAGAAGTGATAATATGTTTGCAGTTGTATATTTAAGTAAGACATTTCGCAAAATTAAGATGAACATTAAAAAAAAAAAACAAAATTGTTTGATTTTGTAATTTTAGTTTAGTGCAATATCGATTAAGTAAATGAGCGCTATTTGAATGCAAATATTTGACACCTCAAAACGGGTGTGGTTGGTAATCTGTGACATAAGATAAAGAGATGTTAAAATTTTGACAGAAACAAAGAGTAGGCTAGTTAAATGGGTGAATGTTATGAACTTTTATTGGTTATTTATATACCGGTTCTTTATTTTTTTATTCATGAGTTTCTGGTACTATTAAAAAAAATTAAAATGTATATCAATAATACGAAAAACTTATTGTTTAAAAAGTTTACTTATAAAAATTCAGATACATAGTCATTGAAATGTTTCTTTGTTCAACGTGATTAGTTTTTAACATTGGCATTTTCTATTTCAATACTTAGAAACAAAATGACACTTCAATAGGATTTTCTACATCGTTTTAAAATAATATACTTCTTATATTCTTTAACTTTATTCTGTTTTTTTTTTTGCTTTGTTTTCGACTTCACAAAACAAAAGCCAGAAGGAACAATATGATAATTCTGACACCGATATTTGGTTAGCAGAAAGAATTTTCAAAAAAATCAAAACAATGTGATGATGTTTTAAAAACAAAATTTTAAAAAATTTCTTGTGCCTTCTGTTGCTTTCTAAACTTTGTTGATTTTCATTCAATTATTATCTGTCACACACAATTATTGATAGGACAAAATTTGATCAAATTTTACTTGTTTTCAAATTTCTACCACAAGAATTGAAAGAATGGTGTAATTTTGAAAAAAAAAATGGAATTGAAATTCTGACTCCGTGAACATTTTATTTTAAAAACTCTGTTTTTGATATTCTATTATCCAAATTCAACAGTATATCAAACTTTTTTATAGTCTTTAGAATATTCTGAAAAAAAAACAAAAATTATTTTGATAAAAAGTAAAACAAAATATAGAAATAAATATTTATATATAAATATAAAAAGGCCAAAATCATGTCCAAATGGACTAACAAATTCCTGGGAAGAGTGCGATTACTTAAAGGTGCCAAGATTTGAGAACAGATTTTGGTGGAAGATTTTGGTGGAACAGTTGAAAATAAGCTTTTTTTGCTGAGGGATTGAAAATAAAAAAAAACATAAAATAAAAAAAAATTGTTAAAAAAAAAGTTTACATATCACTTTTCAATAATAGAGTCGTTCTCGTTGTACAGCCATGAAGGGGCTGCAATATCACGCACACAGGAAAAATTGAGAATTGTAAGTGAATTAGACGTTTAAGCTGTCAACAAAGCCAAAGAAATAAGAAAAATTGGGAGTGACTGTTGGCAGATTTTACCAAATTCTGATTCTAAATCTATTTTCTGACTACAAGAGCGTATTTCTTATATTAAATCAAAATACGTGTTACCCTTTCCAAGAAATAAAGATACAAGAAAAGTTGGCATGTGGGTTCTTCTAGCATATTTCAAAAATGTTTTCCAAATTATCGAATCCGTATGCTTAAAACAAAAGATATAAAAAATGTGGGTGTGGCAATGTAGGCCGATTTTACTAAAACTGTTTTTTACATATTTTCTTTGCAATTAAAACAAATCCTGAAAATTTGATCCAAATCGATTCTTGAACAAAGTTGTTGTTTCCTTTGGATAGCTTAGTCTTACAAATTTAGCTTAGCCGAAAAATTTATGACAACTTGTGATGTTCTTGTTCAAAAAAATGTGATCAGATTAAATAAGTTTTTGTGAGTATAAGGTCATTTCTCATGTGAATTTTTTTTTCAGGGAACTTACAATTATAAATTGAAATATATAAATTTTTTAAATCACTTTAATTCTGACAATTTTTTTTTTAGTGCAATTTCCATGACATTATTTTCATGTTAATGGCAGTAATACCACGAAACTTGCAATACTTTCTTATGTTATCTGATTGTGTTCCTCAAACACCGATGACGAATATTTTTATATTACGAAATTCCATTTGTGGTTAAAATGTTTATTCTTTCTCAGAACAGTTACGAGTAAGGTGAATAAGTTATTTTTTATTGTTAATGAGACCCCTTCTCTTGCATTGAAAAATAAATTTTTAGTGTCAATTTTGAATAAAAATGAAAACACTTTGGCATTCTTTGTTTAAAAAAAAAAAAACAAATAAAATAAATGGTACACATAAAAAAAAATATTTAAAGAAACATGTTTTTGGTGTATTTTTCGTATGTTATTAATTTTTTTGAAAATCCCAAAATGTAAATCATTTTGAACCATTATACATTTTTCTTATTTTCTAATCTGCTGATTGGTTTTCGTTCTTGATTTGAAACTAACAGACTAGTCTTCCGCAATTTAATTAGTCCCCAGATCACGAAGCAAACAAATTTTGCTCCTAGGAGATCACCATCAACTGATCCAATGCCATCTCTTATACCAAACGCCGACATGACACGTTGATCTTAGATTGTCTTACTTTTATTACTCACGAACCAAATTATTATTTTTTTAAAGCACATATTTCTAAAAAGTCAGGTTGACTACTTGAAAAAAAAAATAATTCCATTCACCTGAAAATCTCTATTTTAAGCTAATGACATCTTTTGTATATAAAAAAAAATGTAGTTTTAGATTTGAGTTCATATCATGATGAACTTTTGCATTATTTCCTGGGTTGTGAAAGGCGCCGCAATCTTATTGTATAAGCGTTGGTGTTTCCGTTGCAGCGAGAGAAGAGATGTCAAATCAAATCGGTATCTAATCTTAATTGCCCTTCAATTGTTACCAGTCGCTAGCGCTGCCGCTGGTTTTCCCACTCTCTATAAAGAAAATAAAGACAAACAAAAAACCTATAAATTAACAAGTTGAAAGCCCTCACATTAACGGTACCCGCCAAAGAAAGTGAAATGTTCAAATAGTTTGAATACAACAAAAAAAAAAAATTATATAAACTGTGCTAATTAATTCGAACATCTTTTCGTTTTAGAAAAATAAAAACAAATATTATTTAATCGACCTTGAGTCTTTTGATGCGTCTTTGAGGCTTTTTAGCAGTTTGTCGTTTCTTATTCGGGCAGTTAGTTCTGCTGCTGTTGACAAATAGAGGTTTTTCTATAATGGTTAAATTTAAATTTTTTCAAATTTGCGTTCGTTGTTGTTGTTAGCTACCATATAATTTTATTTAACTGTCATTCGGCGTTGTGATCGAGAGTGACCTTTAAAATGCAAACCTGTTTATGGTAATTATTTTAACGGAATCAGGTTTGTTTGGATTAAGTTGGATATTTTGTTTGTATTAATATTTTTCAGGCCCACTAGTTATGATTGTTGGCATTAACAAATGATCGTTATTACAAAGATATTAAAATTGCAAAACCAACTTGTTTTTTTGTAAATACATATACGAAACGAAATAAAGGTATAGATTTGTATGTCTTTTATGTATTGTTAACTTTGAGGGGCCAGGTAATTAATTTGGGAAACAGAAAATAAAACGTTTTTGATTTTAATTTCTTTGATGTGAAAACTTATAAAAAAAGACCGAATTTCCTTCCGGTTAGCAGAAAAAACCTTGCATTTTTTTAAATTTATTTTAAAATAAAGACATAGATTGGAATTTCTAAGAAATACCGTGGATGTCATTCTGATTTCTATGAAAGTCTCTGTAAGACCCATTTTCATAAATATAAAATTTTTTCTTTGATCATCGATATCTCAAAATCAATTATTATTAAATTTTAGGATTTTGATGATCAAAAAAGAGGTATTAGGTATTATTCTTTTTTTAACTTTTAATTCACCAAGCTGCAGTCTTCCAAAAATCGCTTGAGAACTTTAAAAACGTTTAACTACAGTAAGAGCTTATTTCAGATTAAATGAGTTTAACATCGCTAATAATAATCAAAACAAAGATAAGAGGTCCCAAATGGCTTCCCTGAGGTACTCCAAATATTGCATGATCGGACTTAGAGACTCTCGCTCTGAAAAAAGAAAACGATACTGACGGTTAACAAGACATGACGGTGCATGAAAAAAAAAAATTATTGGCGTTACCATTTGGCTAATATTCAATAGGCAAACTCTCTTTTGAAAACCTGCTGCATTTTTATAGTTTTAAAGCTAGGCATAGATTGAAAATCAGAAAGTTTAGAACACAATTGAACATAGTTCTAAGACAAATAAGTATGACATTGTAGGTGTTGCCGTTGTTTCGTTAAATTTTCTAAAATTGTAAATCATTAAATAGAACTTGGTCTTTTATTTTGGTCTCGTCAATAACGAAAAATTTCAGTTCGAATAGCAACTAAACTTTTTTTCAGTGACATAATATTTTCATTGTAGAAAAATTGATAAACAGAAATATGAATTTAGAAGTTATATGCTACAGTTGAAATATTCAATGGTCAAGTTTTAAAAACACAGTATTCGAATAATGTTCTTTGCTTTTCTTGGTCCGTCTCGGCTTTGTCTCGTCTTGGTCTTCCCAGGTGCCTAAGATTTAGTCTCATCCCTGTTTCTTCTCGTTTCTGGAGACGAGACCGGGGCTGGCCAGCAGCACTAAACAGAGGGGCATTATTTCGTAATGTTTTTCTATCCTTGGACTTCCAGGAATAATAAAGTGCAAAGCCCAAACTTTAATGTTTTTTTTTTTAAATTTATTTCTTACCAACAGGAAAGACAATACCCATAATTATATTTCTAAATAGGTACAAACTTAAATGTGTTAAAACAAAAATATACATAACCCACCATCACTTGATTAAATGTTAAGTTATTCAATTTTAAAGGTGATGGTTGATGAGTATCTGAGATATTATACAGGCTGGTACCCCATACTTCTTTGTATTTTTTATTATTGTTCAAAATGCATTTGAACGTGTTTGCAAAAGTTAAACCATCAATCAACGTAAGTTTGTTGGCATTTTGTGGAGGTGGCTTACAATACAAAATGTAAAATCTTATGCACTTGGTATTCAAAACTAATATAAGTATATGCAGATTCGGTTGTTTGCATTTGGTATTCAAAATTTATTTTAACGGAAAATAAAAAAAAATACAAATAACAATCTCTTCACGGAAAGTTTGTTTTTGTAGCTCATCTTTAACAATAGGAAAAAATCTGCATGAAAAGTAGATTCGTTTTTTTTTTTCTTTTTTTTAGGTAGATATGTATCTGTGGGGTTCAGCATCGGCAAAAATATATTGTTTTTTTTTTTGAAACGTTGGAAAAATAAAATCAAAAATATTGGTATCATTTATATTATAATTTAATTCATAATCTGTACTTTTCCTTTATCGTTTACCCATTTGAACAAAATGAACCCAAGAAGTATTTTTTTCAATGGAGTTATCATATTTATACCAAGCACCACAGATACCCATACAATAGACATACAAAAATTAATTTACCATAAAAAATCAAACAATAGGTAGTAAAAATGTAATTTAAAAAAAAGCTTTTTTTAAACCATTAAATTGTTAGATCATTCATAAAACATTATTCATAACTGCCGTATTGTATTTATTTTTGAATACATCTGGATTTAAGTTTTAATCTGGATTAAGCGACTGAATAATATGGCTCTATAGCACACCCTAATATTGAAACGACATTTAATAAATTAATAGAAGGCTTTATTCTTAGAGATATAGAACTTTAAGTTGGCAACACTTTTTTAATTGGCGGCCATTTTAATAGTTGTTAAGTCACTTGTGTTTAGTTTAGGTTGTTTCGGACCCGTGAAATAGCCTCCAAGATCATGCGATTTAACGCAGCTAGATTATTTTGTGTGGGAATATGTGAAGTTGCTAGTCTACGACGATAAGCTCAAAACGATAGACCACTTGGAAAAGTGATTGAAAATTGGGGCCTCCAGACTTGATTACGTCCGAGACAGCCTTGGCAGAAATTATGTTTAAATTATAATGCCAAAAGATTATATTTCAAATAAAGCCAATTTAAAAAAAAATCCCTCTAAAAGGCTTCAAATGAGGATTTCCATTTTATTTTATTTGTAAGAAAATCTGCTAACTAAACAAAATTTATTTATTCTCTGCTTAAAACATTCATAAGTGCATTGACTTCACATATTTTTTTTTTGTTTTTGCACAACAACCTAAACGCAAACTTTAACTACAAATTCAAACAAACAAACAAACAACTCCATCAAAATAAATAAATGTTTCTTTAGCACACTTGAACGTCAAAAAAAAGAACCTTTTCCGGGGCCTGTGCCAAAATTATGATCAGAATAAAATTTGCTTAATGATTCTACGTGAATTTTGTTTAATTATTTTCTTCAATATTCGGTGTTGACAGAGTACGCCCGCCATGCCTTAAGTATCTTGAAAGTCATTGATCTTGTAAAAACAAAAAAAAAATTGACCACTTTTTATTCGTCATGCAGTTAATATGTCTGTCAGACACACAGTGGCGTAGTTAATAATTTGTACGGCAGGGTAAAGTAGTTGGAGGAATTCAAGTTAAAAATTGGATTTGACGTTTAGAAAATTTATGTTTTGACGTTTTTCCGGATTTTTGGCAGTTATACTTTTTGATCATTCGTATGGAATTTGAAAAAAGGGAACACTGCATTTTACTTCCAAAGTTTTGATTTCATTTTTCATTTCATTTCTTTCAAATTAGGAAAAAAAAACACCGAAAATAGAAATAAGATTTTTCCATGTTTTTCACCCAAAAAGAAAGTCGTATTAAGACAATGTAGAAAATCTTATTAACCATTCTACAATCTTTTTTCTAACTTACTTTTTTTTCCTAGATACGCTACTGAAAGTTTGTATTAACAGACGTGGGTTATATTTTTCGAACTCGTCTTTTTTGATGAACGATGAAGTGCCCTCAACAATATTAATAAGTCATTGAATTTATAGTCTTGCTTTGAGAAGGTATTTCTTTTGCGTTTTTGAGTTCTTTTTAAAATTTGAACATCTTATAAATAAGTACACATGAAAGATATAATGAGTCTTTTCTGGAGGTTAACTTCTCTTATTTTACACACCTATATTTATTTTAGCGGTTTTTTTTTTGATAATAAGAATTTAATTTAATATTCACTTCACATTTCTGCTTTGACTCAGATAAAAACAAGTTAAGAAAAGAATATAAAATGTATGTACATACGGAATAAATGCATATGTATCTACCTACAATATGTAGATGCAGACAATGTCTTTGAGTACGTGTTGAGTGTTAAATTAAATAAATCTTAAGGCCCCAGAAATTTGAAAAATCATTAAAATGCATCGCAGAATTTATTTATAAAACATTTGTACAATTCAAAACATTATTGAGACCATATAGCGGTATTCGTACACTTACACATATCTGTTACATTAATTCTTTATTAGGATCAACTTTTAAGAATATTGTTTTTTTTTTACAAAAAATAGTCAAAAAAAATCAAAATGAAAACTTTCCATTAACTTTTCTCAAAATCATTTTTTTTTTTTGAATATTAACTTTTTTAATTCTTTAGAATATGCAACTTATTGTAAATTTGTTAGCACACATTTCGGGTTTCTTTTGTTTGATGATGAGAATGTTAAAAATAAAAGTTATTACTTAGTTTTTTTTTTATTTTCATAATTCGTCGCTTTAATGCAGAACTAGTCTATGTCACAATTTTATAATTTGTCTGTGAAGCGGTTTTAAAACCGCATAATAAACACCTAGGACATAACTGTAATTTTGTACGATTAAAATACTGAATGAACAAAAGCGCGGCGTAGGAACACGGTCATCAAACAGACACGCGCATAATGGCAGTGGCTTTTTTCTCACGATAAAAAAAATATGGAAATTTTAGACTTAGACTAGTTCTGCATTAAAGCGACGAATTTAGTATGAACAAATTTTTTACTTCGGCATGCAGCCTAAGCTACTGAAGCGATTTCCATCAAACTTAGAACTTAAGGTTTTTAGTGAACAACTTAAAAGCGGAATAAAAATTTTTGTAGCTCCAAAAATAACGGTACCTGTCATATAACCGTTTGAAATTTTTTTGATGATTTGATTTTTTTTTGAAATCACATATTTAGTCAACAAATATATTTTTTTAAATCCGTTATTAAAGGTACCTGCCATATTGGTTTTTAGTTTTCATAAACTGTTTGACGAATTGTGATCAAAATTTCAACGAAAAATGTCGTATATAATATTATACCCATTATCAAAATTTTCAAAAAATATTTTTTTTTTCAAAAATTAGTAATTTTGCAATACATCAGGTAGCATCTCCACTTTAAAAAACACAAATTTTTTTATTGAAGTATATACATATGAACTTTATATGACATCAAACCACATAATACCTGTTCTAACAAATCAGTGGTTCACTGAGACGTATACGCAATTTTCTTAATTTATTGAATTTTTAGTTAATTACACTCAATTTTTGTGCTGCACTGTACTTTGATCAAAGTCGATTGAAATATTATTATTATTTAAAACTAACATTTAATCTTTATTAAATAATTCTGTACAGCAATTTTGTAGAACGAAAAACAAAATAAAAAATAAAAGCTTAATAAAGAATGTAAAATGAATTCGATTGAAATGTCATAAAATTTACTTTGTATGCATTTTTCATTGTCTTATTATTTAATGTCCAATTTGAAGATTGTTTTGCATTAAAAAAAATATCATTTACATATCATCCCTTTTTAAGTGAAATCTCTAAAGATCACAATCTTTTTCACAGAAATTCAATGACAATACTTCGAAAATATACATAATTCCATCCTCGTAGAAAATTGCAATCAAATTCTCTTATTTATTAAACTCCTTACTAAAATCCCCATAAAACATTCACAAATTGTTATAGTTAAAATTGGCAAAATCTATCTACTGACCATCCGGCACCTGTTCCGAATTTTCAATGAAACAAAATCACACAAAACGACTAAAGCACGAATAAAATTTGAAAATTTTCCGGTAAACAGACATTTGCCAAAGTATAAATTGTTTAAAAACAACAACAACTTCGACAGCAAAATTGAAGTGCATATAGCGCACGTTTCTATTCGAAGTGCGATATCATAGTTCGCTAAGTGTTTTATTAGTCAACCAAGAATATGTGATGAGTTTTGCAATTTAAACCAAAACGTTTTGGCTGACTGACCGGCGGCAGCGCAGCGGTGAGGCGACACCGACGCTGATGTCGATGCCGATGGAAGCCAAAGACAATTCCCAAGCCCATGCCATATAATAATTATTGAGAGCCCGTGAAAACGAAAGTTCATCCATCCGTTCGACTGTAACCGATCACTGAACGATATTTATATATTTATGAATGTTGAGATACAAAAAACAACAAAATACTTCAAAACGTAATTAGATACTTTTGTAGATCACACAATGATTTTCTGTCGGCATCGGCATCGATTCGGTATTATTGCTGATTTGAATGTGACTTGCCATACATGGTGATGGTGATTGATGTGGTAATATGGGATTTGTTATACTTTGTTATTGTTGTTGTGTTTTTTTTTTCTCAATAGTATGCCTCTCTGTCTCGGTTTTATTATCTAATTTTGAATTCCGCATTGATATCCACTTTGGAGTGAGTCTCGAATGCCTGGTCAAGTGCAAAGTAAAAATTACAAAATCAAACCGCACACACAATAAATCGATCTGAAACGTGTCATTAATACTTTAAAGATTTTTTTTTCTATTATTATTATTAGGGAACCTTATGTCTGATGAGAGAATGAGGTTTTAAATTCATCAGCTATTTATATACTTACGTTATAGAAAAAGTTTTAGACCTAAATTTATGTCGGAATTATACATCATTTTGATGTAAAATTGATGGCCCACATAAGAAGTTATACTTAAAGCTATAGCTACAAGTTTATGGATTTCCATATAATATTCATCAATTTTTTAAATTTCTAGGTGGCAGGGAATTAAAAACAAATACTTTAAATAAATAAAAATATTAAACAACAAAGGCAACTAACGGCAACAATGGCTCTAGCTTTTTAAAAACCCAGAAATTCACTATTTCTGGGTTTTACTTTTATGAAGCGAACAGTTCTAGAAAATTACTTAGTCGGTTTGACTACGAATCCTAGCTATTTTTTTGACAGTATCCCCAGATTCTTAAATAAATTTTAAGACCAAAAATAGTGGTAGCCGCGCCGCATAAAGCAAATAAAATGTTTTTTTAATATTTGAAAAATTTTATTTTTCTCAGAAAACGTTGATCAGATTTTTTTTGTCTACAGCCTAAACTACTAAGCGATCTTTTTTAAACTTGGAACTTGAGACAAAACATATTCATCTCTTATGATTTTTTTTTCAGTTGGATTTTGTTAGTAATTAAAATTGTTTGGTAAAAAATATTTTTCAAAAAAAAAGTAGATAATCAACGGTACGTTCTCTTAAGCGGTTTGACGGATTGCTATTCAAATTTTAACGAAAGAGGTTTTACAAAACTCAATAATATCTTTTACCAACTCTTTCAAAAAATAGTTTTTTAGATTAAAAAAAAAATAATTTTTTTTATTGAAAAATCAGAATTCTTAAACAAAAAAAATTAATTTTTTGAAAACGATTTTTGAAATTGTAATTTCCAAAATTTTATATACAAAAGATGACATCTTCACGTGTTTTTGTATTTTGTATTTTTTTTGTTTATTCTAAAATAATTAATAATTTGAGATAGGACCAAGTTCGTGCATTTTATTTAATTATATACATATAAGAATGATTTTTAATTTTTCAAAAATTAGAAACTAAGGTAGGTAGGTACATACAAATGGCGATCTCAAGGCAACCTAGCCTGTGATACCATAAATCATTTGACCTGTGATAGAAAGGGAAAGATTTACAGAGAAGCTTCACAGCGGAGTATGTTAGAGCCATTTTGTCACATTGAGAAAAAATATCAGATCTCTGATCTTCGTCTCAGATTTCTCGTCGAGTTCGTGAAAGAATGCTTTTCCAAAGGTTTGCATTCTAATGTTTGCCAAAGCAGGACATTTGCAGAGGAAATGGATTACCGTTTCCCTTTCACGTTGGTCACTACAACTACGGCAAAACGTATTGTGAGAAATGCCCAACTTCTCTGCATGAACTCCTATAGGCCAATGTCCTGTAGAAACTGGGCCTGCATAGAAGATCGTTTGTACGGGTTTTATTATAGGTGGGCCATATCTTCCAGTTGATCCACCTTCGATTTTATTCAGTTTGATAGATAGAATAGTTTTCCCTTTCATAGCAACAAGAGGAATGTTAACTATTTCCGCAAGTGAACTATGGAAGGCCGATCCTTGCCTGGCTAGCTCGTCAGCCCGTTCATTTCCCTCGATACCACTATGGCCCGAAACCCAGATCAGGATGACAACGAGGTTAATGTTCAGGCTCGAAACTAAATTTGAAAAAATATTAATTGTTGTATTTTCAGATAAGATTTGTTATTTTTAGTTGTGACATTGTATTATTCTTAGTTACTACAATTTAGAAAAATGGTTTTTCAACTCTATTAAAAAATAAAGATTGAGCTGCGAAACGTTTGTAATATGTCATTTTTAAATTTTGAACTATGAAACCGAACATTGTTAAATTCTCGAACTACATGAAAAAGTCTCTCACCATCGAGTAGTGCATTTTATTAATTCTCGGTTCAAGCCCTTCATTTACATGAAAGCTACTAACGACGGACAAATAAATAAGGTAACTAGAACAGAATTTTCAATATTTGTAAACGTAATTGACTATAAGAGCTGAATTCTTAACAAAGCCAAAACAAAATGGTAAAAAATGTTTTAAAGACTAGTAATAGCGTTAAAATGCTTCAAATTTGAATGGGGAAGAGAAAACAATTTTTTTTATTAATAAATTACAATCGTTGATTTGTTGAAAAATTAGTTCTTTTCAAATTTTGATTACACTCTTGAAGATTACTTTTTTGCACCACACAAATGTTATTACTATTTTTCTCTGAGAAATACTAAATTAAAATCCTCTGGTCTTGAGTTCTTACAACTTTAAGATTTCGATATTTAATGTGAATTAAAGCAAAAAAGTTACTACTTTTAATCGGAAGTTGTGAAATGATTGCCAAAATATGCCAATCAAAAATTTGCAACGCTTCAAAAAGGTTTTGTGAAACCAGCAAAAAAGTTGAATGTTTGAGGATCGAGAAACCAAAAATCCTTATGATGACTCAATCGATCTCCCTGTAGCTTTTCGAAATCCATGATAGCGTCTATCAAACTGTCACTTAAAGAAAAATATGTCTGCACAATAACAGACACATTCGTGCAACATGTTCTACTGTGTCACTTTTGTTCATTATGTGCTGTGTATGTTCCCAATAAAAGAATTACTTTCAAATTTTGTAAAAAAAAAAACACTTTGGAAACCCATTCAATTAAAAAGCCAATTATGTTACACTCACTTATTGGCGAACTACAATAATGTACGTCACACATCATGATACCATTTACAATGAAGTTCGATTACAAATTTGAAAAACAAAAAAAAAAAATCGTGCTTCTGCCAAAATGAAATTCCAAATTCCGGTAACGTGAGTTGCTTTACCATGAACAATGAATATCCGCTTGTTCGAATGAATCATTAACTTGCATTCAATTTCCAAACAAACATGGAAGCGCACTTGTTTTTGAGTTGTACATTTTGAGTGAGTGAGACAAAGTGAAAACTTTTACTTTGTAGCTGTTATGGCACAAAGTATTTAAATCTTATGGCAATGTTTTTTTTTTTAATAATAGCTATCATGGTAGTTCAGCTCAGAGTTATCATAAATAATGGAAGTTGGTTTCTTTATTGAAATCGGAACACATCAATTTGTAACTCGTTCAACTATTAAGCTATTTAAAATTAAGAGTGATTTGAAATGAGGTACAATAGCGGATATCTTTTTTTTTTCAAATAGTCGGATTATGAAATTGGGGCCAATTTATTTATGTGAAGAAGGTGATATTTTAATGATTAATATATCCCAAAAAAATGTTCAGTCAAGATGAAGTGAGAATCTCAATTGGCCAAATTATATTTAGGTTGTGTACATCTAAAAAGGTTAAAAAGCTAATCGTTACTCATCATGAAATCTTCACATGCGAGGCAATTTAGTACAATAACTGTTATTCACTTTCTGAAGTTTAAATGTCAATTTAAAAAGATAAATCATTGTTAATTTTCTATTTTTCTAGTGCAAGTATCCCATTAGTGATGGTATTTAGAGCAATTAATCGTCATTGTTTGTCTTCATGGTACCTGTCTGTATATGTCAATAGATCAAGGTGTCACTTTTAACTAGCTCAAAGAAAAATAAGAAAGTCTTTAAAATTAAAACGGGTATATATACGTAGCTTTAAAATCTAGAAATTTAGGTTATGAGAACAAAAATAGTCATATGCCAATTTTTTTTCTCTGATCAAAAGACTGGTTACTTGATTTTACTAATCAATTGTTTTACTAATTGGTGGGCGCTATTTGTCCTATAATTTCATTGTTGTTTGGAAAGTGCAATTTTTTTTTAAAAGTAAAAGGTTCAACAATTTAATTCTAGTAATTTTCTATTCTATTTATAAGACACCTTAATTTATTAACAAGTAAACGTTTCACAAATCAACTTGAAAAATCAAATTGAAAAATCGTTATATGTGACGCTCCCATTTTCTTTCCACTACTTAGAAGGATAAGGTACAGATTTTTAATCATAAATTTGTTTTATTTTTAAAATTTGTAAAATTTACCACTTGGCCTCCATATTGAATTTTACTTGTTATTAAATATTACGGTTTTTCTTAGACCCACAAAAAATTTTGTTTAAAATTATATTTCCTATTTTTTATGTTAAAGACATTTTTTTCGATTTTGCCGACAAAATTTCAAGTATTTTCGAAAACTTTGCACATTTATGTTAAAGAATTTTGAATAATGTTAAGAAAAAGATTTTTAGGTTTTAAATATTCTGTAACTTCGGGTTACAATTTTTGTCGGTATTGTAATAAATAAACAAGATTATAAAATTTTTTTTTTCAAAAAATTATTATCAATAAGGACCTATGTATATTATAACAAAACAGTCATACGACCACTTTTTTGATTTTTAAAAAGGAATCGCAACCTAGAAAGAAGTTATGCTTTAAAATTATATAGAATTACAAGCTCAATAAACTGTATTTATCATTTTTCAAAAAAATTAACACAAAATGTGTGAAAATTTCGAAAATACAGTAGAATCTCGAAAACATGAACGGTTCTAAAACATGAACAATTCGGAAAGATGAACGCTTTGACGAGACTTCTTTGTTTCAGGCGACAGGCTACTATAGAGCAGTTTTTTAAGAAAAAAGTCTAAATGAGTGTATATTTTGTTTAACTCTTTGAACAACTTTGTTATTTTCGTTATTTTTTATGTTTTTTTTAAATAAAATGAATTGATATTTTGTTAGATGCAATATTTTTATGTATAGTTACATGTTTTTCTTAAACTAACTCTCGATGCTTGGAAAGATGAACAGTTCGAAAAGATGAACGGGGTCTGTTTTATATCTGTTCATCTTTTCGAGATTCTACTGTAACTTGAAAATGTAAATTTTTCATTTTTGTTGAATTTTTAAAATGACATGAAATTTACTTTATTAGAAAGATAATCTTTTGGCATTATAATTACAATATAATTTTGAGTAACGGCAATTACGCGGCGATCATTTTGGGCTTATCGGCGCAGACTAGCGGCTTCACATTCAAGCGTTTCTTTTAATAAATCAGTTGTGGCACAAATTGTGGGGCAGGTTGTGCCGTCTTGTTGACTGTAACGGTTTCTCAACATACACTTGAGGATTATCTTATCCAAATACGTCAGTTTTGTTTATTGACGAAGTCATTCAACAAAAAGTGAGCTTCATAGCTAAACAAAATTCAAATAAATTTGCACAATTTATAGAAGCGTTGTTCAGACGTCAGTCTATTCATGTTGAAATGCCAAACAAAAATAACTGTACACCTGTTAAAATGGCCGCCAGATAAAAAATGTTGCCAACTTAAAGTTGTATACCTCTAAAAACAAACACCCTTTATGTGTACAAATTTTCTATGAAAAATTTTAAAATACGATCAGAAACGAAAATAGTCCCCAAATCTGCTCTACGCTAATTTATGTATTTATTAATTGATAAATTTTAATAACTTAAAAAAAAAACTAAACCACCTAATATATTAGTCGTTTCAAAAGGCAATAAACCTTCATCAACTTCCAATCCAAAAGTTGAATGATTTTATCGTTATGTGACATTAAAATCAAAGATTCGCTCAAAGCAAAAATACAAAAGTTCAAGGTTGCTAAGTTTTTTTTTATTAAAGATGTTATAACAAAATGGTTAAATACTTTTTTATAGATGTCACTTCTAATTCATCATTTATTTTATCTCTCAATTATTATAATTAACTGTTTTTTTTTGCTGTTGTGGAATTCCACCAACGCAATGCAATGAATAGTGAGATGAGATATCATAAAAAAAAAACTTAATATTTTGCAGAAATCTCAAAGAAACCTACATACATTTACTGAGTATGCCAATCCTATTAACTTTATGATATTTGTATGTGAATAATAAAATTTTATTTATTTTTTAATGCCACTGGTTTGAAATTTAAATGTAGTTTTTTCCAATAATTTTTTTTAGCAATAATATTTAATAATTTTTTGACAAATTAGCAAAATGTATTCATTTCTGTCATAGTCATTCAAATTGAATATATTAAACCATAAGACTAATTTGTGTAACACGATTATGGTAGTTTGCCATAAAAAAAAACCGACCTGTTAAATATTAAAAAGTATTTTGCAAAATTTGAAGATTATAAAACATATAACCTTCCAATTTATGTATGTTCTCCAAGATTTTAGTTTTAAATACTAGCACCTAATGGTAAAAAAGGATTGTCTTGTCACCTTTTAATTTTTAACACTTCAAACAATTCTTCGGGGAAATAACAAATCTATTCAAAATAAAAAAAAATAGGTGTGGCTTATTCCAGTTGGTATAGATCTATTAAACTTTCAATTTCTGCAAACGTCAATATCAACTTTATTAATTCAAATTGCTAACAGACCAGCAATGACATTTGGTTTTTATTTCTACAAAATAAGCAGCCTAGTTTAATGAACACTCAGCATCACATGATTAAGGAATATTCTTTTTTCTAAATTTATTTTTCCAATCACAAAACTACAAAATAATTTCATTTATTTATCTGTGCAAAATAGCTTCTTAATTCCAAAAATGCAAGAGTTGTTCACAGCTAAAGTGGTAACCTATCCTTCTTAGCGGAATTTAAGTCGGTTTTAGAGTTAAAGCTGATATCAATTGTCGATCAGAATTTCCCTTCAATAAATTATTTCAGCATTGGATATAAGCAATAGTTAGACTTCACACTATAACCACCATAACCGATTTCTCAATAGGCTGAGAAAAATGTCTACTGTCTCCAAAAATTTAAATTTTTTTGTAGGTTAATGGAAGTATGTGATTAAAATTATATGTTAAATTTTTGCTTTTGAAAAACTTTAACTTTTCAATTTCTCATGAACGCTATAGAGGATTGAGGTTCTATAATAATTTTAATAATTTAAGATTAAAACGTTTTTTTTGAAAACTTAATATTTTGAAAACAATTGATAGATAATATCTGTTAAAATTTTTAATATTATTTCATGAATATTCATTTTAATCGCTTTTACCTAAATTCCTTTTAATTGATATCAGACCATTGAATTTTTTCAGTTTCACCAATGTAGAAAAGGGAAATTTTTGGGATATTTTAGTTAAAATTGAATTTGATCACATTCCTGTAAAAATAAAGAATAGTTTCTGCTCCTTTTAAATATGAAGTTGACGAAAAAAGTGAAACAACAGTATTCGTAAATACAAAATGTAAAAAAAATTAAAAATTTCAGTGAATAATAATTTTTTATTAATCATTACAATTAAAATTACCTATTCATAAATTATAGTTAAAATCTGTCAAAAATGCAAAATAAAAATGAAATACATTCATATATTTTCACGGGATGTGATTACTTTCAAAACACTTTTAAAATTAAATGAGACAAAAATGACCTTTAAGTTTATAAGATTGTTTGAAAACCTCTTACATTTAAAAGCAGCTGGTGAAACTAAAATTCCCCATTTTAAGGTTAAATGTCCTTTCAAACATTTAAAAGTCTTTTATTAAATCAGCCATTATATAAATAATTAAATTTTAAAAACTTTGCTTACAAATTTTTTTTCTTAAAATATGCCTATAAAAAAAATATTAACAAAATAACGCTCTAACGATTTAAGAACTCTTTCTTTCGAAAACTCATTTTTTTTTAACACAGAAGTACATACTGAGAATTTTTAAAACAGAGAGATTCAATAATGAAAATAATTTGTGAAAACTGTTTACCTGCTGCAAATTTTTCTAAATATAATTTTTAGCACATATGATTTAAAATCATGAATAAAAAACAGCTTACAGAACACTAGTTCAAATATGCATTTCGGTGTTATTGACAAAATAACTTATAGCCCAAATCACTGATTGGCAGTAAGGAAATCCTCTTAGATGTGTGACACAATATTCTATCAACATATTGTTGCCCAGTATAATTTATGAATATTTTTATACTAATGCTTTTTGAATTAATCAGAAATTATTTATTTAATTTTGGTCACACTTTTTTGCATGAATTCAAAAATTGAAATAAAGTTCAAGAAAATGCTAGTGACGCTGACTGTGTAGTGTGAATATCTAATACATATGTTTATGAACATTCGACAAATAAATTTAACTTAATTTCAGTTTTGCCTAAGAAATATGATTTTGATCGACTGGAATCTTCTTCTGCTGTTAAAATTAGTTAAGATTTATTGATTTTTCATTTGCATGTATATATCTCTGATACATTAACTGTGGATCATATATTATATGTTCAAAGAGCTCTTGTTCTGGTTCACCTTCAAACCAAAACAAATTATTATGTGGGTAACGAGTTTATTCTTCTGCTAATATTTACCAATCTAAGCAAAATTAAAAACTGACATAAGAGCCCAAGAGAACTGAAAAAAGCCCAAGACGTTCCATTTAAAAAAAAAAACTTTGACCTAAAACTGGACCTTATTTAATATTTTTAATTCTAAAACCGCAATTTCTTAGCCTGATAAAATCACTCTCATTTTCATTTTGAAGACATTTTTTTTTTATGTTGGCGATATAACACAAGTTGAGTTGGTACCTGCCTTTCCGGTTTTAAGTTAATATTTTCTGTTAGCTTTATCATACATAAAGGATCGGCGGCGTGAAGAAAAAAAACTTGGACTTCAATGGTATCTCACCATATTTATTGGTTTTCTGGTTTATTTTAATTTTAATTTGATGCTTGGGCGAGAGTTTCGATTTCATTATTGAACCAAAATAAACATAAAGGTGGATACAAATTACGTAAGTTTAATTGGGCTACTACATTATGTAGAAAGGAAGGTATATATACATATAAGGTAGCCGGTTCCAAGTGGGCCAGTCTGTATGATATACAAGTATGATAGATTTTATATTTTAATTAAAGATTAACCGACTTATGTTGATTCTTGTAGAGAATCGTTTAAGCCTGTAACATCAACAGAAAAAAAATTGTTTTTAAATAGTTCAACTTTAAATAAATATTCCACATACGCCACAGTGCACAATCAGTATTCGATTATTAAAATAAATTAAAAATTCTCTTTTAATATTCTTAAAACTATATCGACTGGATTGGAGACACTTTAATTGCCTTTCAGGTTTTAATTTGTACCCAGTACCCATTTCCTTTTCATAGCTTATAATCTTCAATAAATGTGATAAAAAATTCCTGCAGTCCCTGCACAAAAAAAAATATGTGCAATACTATAAAGGTACTTGTTTATGTAAACCTTATTTATTATATACAACTTGTACTTGTATACCTTCACAAGAAACAAGTATTCCACCTTGCTTTAAATCTTCTGCAGGAAATTCCCAAAGAATAATGTTAAATTGAGATAAAACACGAATTGCATGTTTTCTTTTTAATTAAATCTCTCAGGCAAAAACAAATATACACATGCACTGGGTGTAAAGATTCAATTTTGAAGAAAATTAAATTTAAAAAAAAAACGAAAGCGTGAATAAAATTGCAGTGGAAAGACAACTTGTGCAAGAGATTTGTAAGTGACATGTTTAATGTTTAAACTTCCAACAAGAGGTGTGGAACACATTGTGTTTTTTTTTTTACAAGATTCGTGTTGTAAATTTTTTTTCTTTAAAGCGAGAGCAAAACAACAAAAATGCATTTAACTAAGAACAAAGCTATGAACAGCAGGTGGAGAAAAAAGTTTCAGAAAATAGTAATAACAGCCCACTTAACAGAATTTAAGGTTTATATATAGTTCCCTACATAATAACTTTATCTTTCACGTATAGAAATAAATATCCTTTTTCAAAATTATAGTAATTAAATTATTTTTTTGTTTTCTTACAGGTGGTTTAATTTTTGCTAAACGATGAGAAGGGCCAAAAGATGGCTTCTGATATTTGCAGGTGAGTTTGAAAAAAAAATAATATTTTTAAAGCGTACATAGCTTTTCATAGCAAAGTAATCTATTTTGAAACAGGAACAATCTTCCATTTTTATGAAAGTGCCTACACAGAGAAAAAAATTATTCAGAAATAATAAAACTCAAATATTGAGTTTTGTTATATGAATTTTTTTTCGGATTCGATGAAGAAAAACTTAATAAAATTTGTTTTGACATTATTTTAAGAAGAATACAACTTAAAATATTTAAGAATAATACAAAAGAAAACTGTTTATTTTAATAAGTTTTCTTATTAAAATTCAATCCTTACAAATGCAAAGTTCAGACACAAATAGAGGAATGTTTCTTTCGTTTCGATTGTTACTTCGAACCGAACTGGCATAGAGGTAGAGACAACAAAAAATAAAGAACTGACACTTTAAAAAAATATTTTAACTAAATGTCAAACAAGTCAAATGTTTATTTTTTTATCGGGGGCTATTTTTATTGTTTTAATACTACATTCTCTTTGGATGAAAACAATAGGGAAATCTTATCATTTTTCTTATATTTTATGTGGTTATTGTTTTTTTTATTCAAATTTGGATATTGGTTTATAAAATTTTTTTAGGGGTTAACAATATTTTTGGCTTTTTTCCTCATTTTGTAACAAAAAAAAATGATTGCACATGAATAAATTTTTTAAAAAAATAAATCAAAAAAATTAAGTTAAGGAGTCAAAAACTGGTTTTGAGCGACAGACGAATTTAGAATCGAATTAAGCTTAGATTCGACTTCCAAATTAATTTCCCAGCGAAGAGAAATATCATATGTATGTTAGTGATTTCAATTCAATTTTCTTTATTTGAAAGTTTTTGAGATTTTCAATGAAATTTTGTACCAATGTAAGTAAGATTAAATTCTGAATGTTCATTTCTGGAGCAAAATATTTTTAAAAGTTTTTTTTTTTCATTCAACATTTTCTTAATTTATCTAACAATTTTGAATATTTTTGTGCGAATTTTCACCCTTTTTAATGGCGACTATAAACGCAAATCGAGCTCGAGATTTTGATCGAAATGTACATTATTATAATAATGAAGTTGAATAAAGTGTCCCCTGTCTTTTTTCTGTCAAGCTAATTCCTGTTCCTAATTCTGTTGGTGGTCAGACTTTTTTTTCAAACAGTTTAGAGAAAAAAAAATTAGATCAAACAGAATCTTACAAATTTTACGTCTATCACGTCTGGTCTAACAAGAAACTAGATTTTGACGAAATTAAACATTCTTCAATATTAAAGAAACAATTTGTTGAATATTAAATCAAAAGTGGAATCTAGTTGGTTTGATATGAAAAGTTGTTAAAATAAAATAAATAATTTGATTATTTGTCAAATCGTCCCTAGATCACGTTTAATGGGACACGTTCACAGAGCCAAGGCAAGTTGCGATTCTCTGATTGGCCAGCTGTCAAAAAGTAGCTTTATTTGTAAAAGAAAGATTTTTCAAAAAGAAAAAACAACGAAATCAAAAACACTAAATTTTTTCTTCGTTCAAAATTATTCTGGCCGTGGTTCTTTCTTGCATACAATTTTAACTATTTTTCACGATTTTTTTTCAAACCCTAAAACCAATTTAAAACAATTATTTCACAACATACTAAGTTTCATCAAAATTGGTGTAGCCATTCTCTACCGACTAAGGAAAAAAATTCAAACTTCTCATCAAGGTACTGACATTAAAATGTATGAGCCAAATTTAAAGCAAATTGGTACACCACTGCCCACTTCAGGTTCTAATTCAAAAACTAATTAATATATACAATAGAAGTTGCTCGTCTCCTAAAACATAAAACCAATTATGTTTTATTAGATACCGTTCATCATTTATTATCTCTTCTGTTAAATTTCAAATTTCATTAATTGATATTGTTAATTAATAACTAATTAACATTTCAACCAACAAAACTTATCAAAGCCCATTAGCTTTATTTTTCTAATTCAAAAATGTCAAAGATCAGATAAAGAAATAAACGATTCACAAATACGATTATGAATTTATTAAAAACCTGATGAACTTCTCAAAACGTTCAAATTAAAGCTTTTAGCAACTACATAATGTCAAACATGTTAACTTCATTTATAATTTGTGTAGATCTTGAAAAGATTATAGATTTATTATGTCGCTCTTAATCGAATCTTATTTTTTTGGCTTAGTTATTATTTTTTTTTGTTTTGTTTTCTAGCTCTTTTGGGATTTATGTCACATTCTGGAGCCCTTAGGCCTGGTTATCCTAAGCCAGCATATACGACGTCTACAACAACAACCACAACTACAACCACAACAGAAGTTCCGGAAACGACAGTAGCCCCTGAAGAGCCTGAAGTAAAAGTTAGTATATTTTATTTTTTAATTTTACAAAAATTAAGATATTTATTTTCTTTTATTAAAATACAAAAATTATGTTATTACCGTTAATAGATTTCCATTTAAAATAGCTTGAGTTGTGTTGTTCAGCTGCTTTCGTCAGACGAAAAAAAAATAACACATTTGGTATTGAACTTTCGTATTATTGACCTAGCTTAACCATAATGGCTTACTATACGTACAGTGTCCCAATTACACAGTTACCTCTTTAGGGACAATTTACAGTTACTTAATACAATTTACCTACAAAATTTGTTGTTGCTGTTGTTGTTTGTGTGTTGTGCAAATTATATCGCGCTAACGACTTAGCTTCATGTGGGTGCAAACAAAGGTAAATTGGTATGCTTAGGCTATGGTGCTAGTTGCAACTTGGAAAGCAGAATTAATGAAGTATAGGTAGGTATCAAAGAAACAAACGAGAAGAAGGTCATTCTGTCATCTAGCTTTTGGAGCTAAGAGTAGGTAAAGACAGTGATGTCTTTTGTTTATGCTTCAAAACAAAATGTGTAGCTTAATTAGTCAGCAAGCAGTAAAAGTGATTCAGCTGTTGTTTTGTGGCACGCGTTTTTAATGTCTTTGTTAGATAAAATAGGAAAGGTTGAACAATTCGACTGAGCGTAGAAATGTTTTGAGTGGGGGTTGGTATCGTTTGTATAGTTAGCTTATTGTTGTTAGAAAATTTAAATACTTTATGTTTCTGAAAAAAATTACTGAAAAAAGTCTTAATTTTAATGTTTGAGGTGATGAAAGCTGGATTATGGTTTTCTAAAAAAATGGACCCAGACATGCCCTTTTAATCAAAATTCATACAAATGATACCGTTAATTTCTGGAATGTTTAAATTTTAGAATTTACCGAGAAGGCTTAGAATTTTTCAGCAACATTTTGTAAACAGTTTTTATTTTTTTTTTAAATGGTTTAAAACATCGACTGTCCAAAATGCTTTCTTTAGAAAATGTACAAGTATTTTTAGTGCGTACAGTAAGTTTTTTATTAGATACAAATTTTAAAATTTGTTTCCGATTTGTTTTTTTTTTTTTTTTTGTAATACCTATAAAATTTTATTTCATCAGAAATATTTGCAACAAATGCTACAGATTAAGCTACATTCATTTTGCAAAATATCTATTTTCGCCATTTTCTCGTTTTTTTAAGCATTTAGTAGAGCAAAAACTCTAATTTTTTGTTTCAATTTTTAGGAAAAAAAAATTTCAATCCATTGACAATTTAATCGTTTTGATTGAATAAGTACACGATTTTCAATCCTAATAATAAAATTTCTATTTCACTCCAATAACGAGGGACTTATTGGAGCAATTACTCCAATAATGAAGGATTTATTAGAACAAATACTCCCAATCTCTTCTTCAATATCGAAACAAATGAAGTTTTTCATTTTAAGCTCAAAGCGGATCACAGAACTGAGCAAATAATTCGGGCAGCCACGTAGCGAGGGGGGGGGGGGGCTTGAGGGGCTGAAGCCCCCCCCCCCCCCCCGAAATGATAATAAAAAACTAAAACTTTCTTATATAAACTCAAATATATAAAAATAAGAAGACTATGCAGGTACCTATGTATTGGTTATTTGAATTAAGCTTAAGTTAATAACTACTTGAAAACACTTCGTTATGAAAAAAGATACTATTTAGGTACCCATGCATAAAATAAATATTTTTTTTGAGTTAGGATTTTAAAGGTGAAATTTATAAGGTGAAAAATATAATGAAATTTGAGGATAGTTCGGTCTCTTTTTACGAAATTTGAATTTTGACGTAACTGCCTGATGTTTTTGTTAGGACATGAAAGTTATAATATTTTTTTTGATTCATAGTACAAATCTTTTATGAATTGTTCTGCCAATATCACCATACGTAGGTATTTACATATGTAGATTATTTATGAAATCAGCACTTTTGTAGAAAATTAAAACGCTTTGCTTCTAAACTCTGTGTTAGTGTTGGAGATTCAGTAATTGTAGAAAAAGAAATTGAAAAAAGTTAGTATAATAACAATTATTATAAGCAGGGATGGGATTTTGTGGACCTAATAATTTAAAAAGAAGGAAAAATAAAGCACCCAAATAGTCAAAAAAAGCATTTTCCAAAAAAGAAAGAAGAAACATAAATATTCAACTTAATTTTAATGGTTCTGAATAGGTATAGTATAGTTTCTTTCGACGCTGCACACGCGCACATCGGCACCCAGTTTATGATTGTCCGTTGAGGAACATGTAAGGACATACAAGATAGGTAGGTACCCAATATTTTTTCTTTTTTTCTTCATTTCTAAGCTTCATAAGTGCACACAAAAAAGCTCACTAAAATTTTTTTGTTGACCTATTTTTTGAATGTGATGTATGCATATGCAATATGCATGCATGTATATTGTATATTGCACATTAAGTACTTAAATAAGCTTTTTGTTTGTAAATTTGAGTCCTTTGTACATATGTATAATTTAGAAAGAGGCTTAAATGATGGGAAAAAGCAAAAAAGGCAATAACGGCAGAAAGGCAAGAAAAGGCAAAAAAAAGCAAAATAAAATGCATTATAGGTATGTATTTGTCATTGAAACATGAAACAAAATCCTATCCCTGATTATACCTAATTCTGCAAATAAAAAATAAGATATTTGACAAACAGAAACAGCCCATAGGAATCAAGTATACCTATTTTGAATTACTACGTAACTATCGATTTGGGCATTGCCTTCCGATTGTTTTTTTTTTTAAACATGCACAAGTCCACTTAAAGTGATTTCCCGTGAAGTTTAGTCTTAATATTTAGTATTTGAAAAAAAAGAACTAATCTAATCTAATCTAAAGTGATTTCGTGAAAAATGAAAGTTCACTTCCTATACAGAATTAGGTAATAAGAGAATGAATATGTAATTCAAAAACACAGTTTTGTAACGCATCATTTTCTAAGACCAAGATCATATTTTAATTTTTATTTCATGAATAAAAACACTTACCTAAAATAATTATTTTAGTGAAAAAACAATGTTTGATTTGTGCCATTTTTCCAAAAAGGATGTGACTTGTGTCTTTTTTTGTGAAAATGCCGAATTTGATTTTGATTACTCTTCCAACAAAGGGCGACATTTTTAACTGTCAAAATCAGAAAGAACAACGACAACGTCAAAATACAGGATAGCTCATAACCCTGGCCTTGACTTTTCCATACAAATTATCGATAATAACAATAGTTTTTATAGTATATAGCTAACTCCATATAATTATCTCGAGTTAACAAATGTCTATATAGACATAAATGTTGTTGCGTTTAATATGTTATAAATTACTTTGCTTTTTTGTTGTGTTTTGCATAATTTTATTTGGAGTTTGAAAGAACACACCTGATATCATCATTAGTTTAATTTTGAATTGAAATGCATACCTACAATATGTAGTTTTTTTATTTAAAGAAATCTTTGTAAGATTTAGGAGCAAGCCCCTCCCGAAAAAAAATCCTGGCTACGGCACTGAATTCGGGGTTTCTTTTTTCCATCAGAGCTGTTTTAGAAGGAGCACAGCAAACTTCCCGTTACTTTTCGTGTAATTTGAAATTTCTGTGATCAAAGATATCAATTTTGTTTCATTATTAAATCGGAGGAGCTAAATAAGAAAAACTTAAAGACACTCCAATAAATATATTTGAGTAATGAGTTATATAAGCGTTTACTCTAATAACGATTTGCTTACTAGAGTAAACACCTCCACATTGGAGCATATGCTCCCATTTTTTATTATATCAATACAGAAAAGTCGATTAAAGGCTAATATAATGCTTTGTGCTATTGAAAATATCTGAGGAATAAATTATTAACCGAAACCTCGTAGAACCTCGTTTTAGGACGATTTCTTAAGAAAAATTTTCTACATAAAACTTTTTCATAAAACTATATCATCAATCTAATCATAAATATAATCCATTTTAGGCAAATGTGACAGCAAAACCATCGAAAAAACTAACTGGAATTCCTCAAATCGATTGGGTCTGGGATCCCAACTTGCCACGCGAATTAAATGGGTAAACTTTAATTAATTATTATTGCTATCTCACATAACCACAATTTAAAAATCTTTTATATTTTTTTTATTCCAGATACAATCTTTCAAGCTATCCCTTCTTCAGTACTGTTCCACCCCACAATGAGATTGCATTCAAATGTGATGGGCTCCATGATGGTTTTTATGCGTCTATTGAATACAAATGTCAGGTAAGATGTTCAAATAGAAACGACAAAAAAAATAAACATTTTTTAACTCAAGGATTTAATTAAAATTACAACAATAGAAAGCTCTTTAACAATGGAAAATCTTTTTTCTTTTCCCATATTACACGAGTGGGTGTTTATATTCGTCTTCAGACAAATTTGTAGTTTTTATTCAGTTTTTAACACCGTCTTCCTCTTATTTTTTTTTTTGCACAACAATTAATTTAAATAAATACCATTTTTGGGAAATGAAGGTATGTATGTTTATTTCTTAAATATAAACTTAAATAACCTTCACCGAATAATTTTATATTAACATAAACTATAGAAATTAATTTGTATAAAAATTGCGAGACAATCTAAACGTGATAATTATTATTTTTATTTGGCTTGGGTATGAGAGAGAGGTTGTGAGACATGTGAGTAATAGAAGTAATAATTGGGTATTCAAACATTTTACACAATAGTTAACATACGAAAACTTCTTCATAGAAAAACCGTTGTATTTTTGTATAAAGAAACAATGTTTCGCATTGGGCTATTTTACTATAAAATCTTAGTAAAAATTATAAGCAATCTGATATTGAAAATATTTGCAGCCCAGCGTGCTATTGACGGCCGGCGCTGCTGATATTCCTGTTTCCCGCTTTAAGGAATTAGAATCATATTAAATTATAATTTTACAATAAACCCAAATTACTAAAAAAGTGAGATTTTTTAAGCGAGCGTACCCGTTTTTTTGACATTTATAAACGTCATATTGAAGTTAGAGTCATATTGATACTAAGGCTGGTATTCTATTGATGTGATGCTTTTTTCCTTATGCTAAGGTAAGGTCGTCGTGTCCAAGGTTTACAAAACCAATCACGACTTTTTATTTAAAAAAAAGTGGAAAAGTGTCAAATGTGCCCCAGGTCGGCTTTGGCAGTTTCACATAGATGTCGCTTCTTAAGATGATGCTTATGTCTGGGGCAACCCGGACAGTATTAAAATGTCGGAGGTACCCCACTTGCTGTTTTTTTTTACTTACATATATCTTTTTTTCATTATTTACTGAAGCAAGATTCTTTAAAATAACTATTAAAATATAAATAAATACTAAATATATTATTCCAAGAACAACTTCTTTGCAAGAAAACATTAAAAAAAAACGGACACAAAAATCTTAAGAACTTACCCTGAAAATTATAACAGACTAACTTTTCACTTAAAACAAATATGACGTTGTATCTTGTCGGGTCGGACTTTGTAGATTTTTGAATATGCTTGACATGTCTATGGGCACGTTCACAAGTTTTTTTTCAGAATTTTCATGGGTTTACCTTAGAGTATAATATAATATGGAGTGCTTGTTCCTATATCAAATACATTGTAACGCCTGAAGCACAGATAGGGGGAGCTAATATCTACTTTCTTACAGTTTCTTGAAGCACCAGCGCGGACCTTTCAAACTTCAATCATAGTTTTTTTTTGTATTTTTTTGAATAGGGATGGAAATTAAAAAAAATTTAATTTAATTTAATTAAATTCTGAAGAGGGATAACCACTAGTGGGGATAACGCACTCTTATTCGAGGTCCGCGCTTTGGCTTCCCGAAATTAGTGAAACTAGCGCCCCCTATAAAAGCTTCACGTTTGAAATTGAACAAGCACTCCATGTTATATGTGCTCTAAGGGGTTTACACACAGAGATAATAACGCCTGCGGGAGGTGCCCCATTGTCGGAGGATGCCGGTTCTACCCTACGTCCGGTAAAACTTAAGTTCAGTTTTTCCACAGTGAATTAAACTTTAAACACAAAGCTCAATGAAGTTTTCGGAAAATGAGGAAATTGTATCATACAGTCGCTAAAGAGTCAAGAGCGCTCAGAAACGCACACACGGAAGTGAAAATGACAATTATTGATCAAGTTGAAATGGAAAATACATGAAGAAAAAATAGATTAACATGTTTGTCAACTTCTCAATACTGACAATTTCCACCATTTCTAAAATATTTTGTATTATCTTGACAGAACTTTGAACTAAATTTTGTAGAAAGAACTTCAATTCCACTTCAAAGGAAAAAATCAGCCCATAATTAAGATTTAAAAATCCTAGAAATACAAAATCTGGAACCCCAATTTTAGAGTTTTCCAGTGTTGTCTACTAGATTTTCAAAAGGACGTCAAACAAAATTGCACAAAGTTTTTGCTGCCCAAAAACAAAACGAAAGCGTCGACAAATACTTTCAATTGGTTTTGTAAAATTTGGGCATTTCCTTACTTTTGGGCGAAATTTGAAAACTTTATTTTTTTGGGTAGTATTTCCACAGAGAAATTTCATTATCTTGTTGACAAACATGAAAAAATCTTAATTAACGATGTAGGTTCTCAAAAACAATTGAAAAATCTGCTAGGCCCATGTTACCAAATTGACTTTTTTCCGTTCAAAGCTATCTAAGGATACCCACATGGGATATTATAAATTGTTTTTTTTTTATCGTGAAAAAACTGCTAAAACTGACCACAAGTTCCAGTTTTACCATGAAGCTAATACTACTATTCCTTTCTGAGAATAACTTTTATAAATTTCCAGGTTTATCATCACTGCATTTATGGTATTCGTCATGATTTTCTGTGCGCCAATTTTACAGCCTTCGATCAGAGGACATTCATTTGCCATTTTGTTTCCGAAGTAGACTGTGTTAATTCCGAAAAGTTCTGGAACAGGTAATTTCTCTCTAATCCTTATAAAATCTTCTTAGCTTAATAATTTGTAATTTTCTTGTTAAGAAATGATAACCTATATATGGCTACAACAACAACATCAACAACGACAACATCAACGCCAGCTCCACTTACACCACAGCCAGAATTCAGACCCCGACCTAATCGCAGACCTTTAAGACGTCGTCGTCCATCTGATTACTATTATGACGAAGATTATGAGGAAGAATATTATGAAGAAGACCGTAGAGCCAATAGACGTCGCAAGCAAAGACCTCGTAACCGTCGACCTGAATACGATGATGACTACGAAGAAAAGCGAGCTTACAGTGATGAAGATTCACGGTAAGTTAACAGTATATCAATCATGTATAACCTTATAATATAAACTTCCTTCCAGATTTGACAATAAACGTTCAAAGGCAAGCAGAGATCCGATAAGAGATGAAGAAGAAGCAGATTACGAAGAAGATCGCCGTTCGAAGCCAAAAGCTCGCCCAAAGAGCAGTTCCGTTGGCAGGCAGGGTGACTTATCGGAACGTCGAAATAAACCTATTGAACGCAAATCTGCAGCTGATCGTAAAGCAACGCTCGATGAGAGACGCAGTTTGAGCGACGAAAGAGAAAAGCCTAGAAATAGGCTTGATGAAGAAACAGATGTTGTTCCAGAACGACGCCCACTAGCCGGTGGAAGGAGACGTAAAAATGGCCAAAAACGTCCAGCACCAGTTGATGATGACTACGATAGACCAATTCGACGTGACGATGAAGAAGAAGAAGAAAACGGAAGTCCTGCTGAAGCTAAACCAGGTAAAGAAGAAATCGTTGTTCGTCCACAGATTTCAGCTGCTGCAGGAAATCCAATCGCATCGATCTTTGATCGACCACGAGTTGCACCGAAAATACCCAGACCAGTTCCAGTACACGAAAGAAATAAGTTTGGCTACCAAGGGCAAAAGGCTACCACATCGACGACAACTGCAGCTCCACTGAGCGATGAGTACTATGACGACTCAGAATATGACGACGTTAGTCCAGTGAAAGAAAGAATAGATGTATCTGACAAAAGAGAGCAGACTCCCCGTCGTAGACTTCAAGACGAACTGAGTCTTCGTCGAACTGATGACAGCCCTCCCCGACGTTCCCATAGTCAGTCGAGACGTGGAAGTGAAAATCCGAAAAGGGTTGGCAAACCATTTCCCCGAAAGTCTGTAGCTGTACCAATCGATGATGAATATGATAGTTTGCCATCAGCCGAAGAGGAACCAGAAAGAAGACCCGCACCCCGAAAGCGCCCACAAGCAAACCGTGAAAAACCATCTGAAGAGTCTGATCCAATAGAAGAAACGATTCGTGTACATAAACCGCGTTCTCGAGAGCCTTTGCGCAAACCTCTGAAGAAAGAAGATCCCATCGTAGAAGACAGCAGAGATCACAGACCACGTGATCATCGCAGGAGACCTGCAGAAACGGACAAGGCCCCTATTCCGGTGCCAGAAGAAGATGCCGAAGAAGTCTACGATGAACATGTTGTAGATGAAGTTGATGACGTAAAACCATCAGCAAATCTTGAAAGTGATAAACCAGCTCAACGCGATGGACGTCCGGTTGTGAGAGTAGTCAAGCGTCCATTTCTACCATCACGAGGTGGAAGCCCCTACCTACCCAGGGGACTCCAACCTGTAGGAGCTGCTCTCAAACAAACCTCCACAGAGAGCACACCCGTCGACATGGGTTCTACAATCTCAGGAGTCCGCCTTCTAGAGCATGGAGCCCCAATACTCCGGGAAACCGGTCCCAGTGGTGCTGACTCCGACTTCACGGTGTCCCCACGCAAAGGCCCCCGAACCACCTTGCCACCGCAAATCGAGCATCCAAAGGCAATTCTCGACGAATTGTATGAAAATGATTATGACATTACCTTAAACGATGCTCTCAATCCCACTTTAAAACCCCTTACCTCTAACAATAGGAACTTGTTAGGTCCGTTCAACAAATACGAGCGGGCTGGATATTCAGCTCCATCAAGTAGTAATAATTATAATAACGCTCCTGACTCCTATTTCTCGTCCACAGATGTCCGAAGACGAACCGTCCCAGCACCGCGTAATACACGACAAGAATTTCGAGGAGCGACGAGGGTAGCCCAACATTTTTATGATGATTTCGAATACTAAACGGGTTGGGGTTTGTGCTTTCCACCTGCCTTTTTTTTTGTCCTTGAGAAAAAAATAAAATAGAATTCTTAGCCAACGAATTTTTTTAAGGATTTTATTGTATAACACTAGGACCAAACATAAGATTTTGCAATAAATTTAGGACAACAAAACAAACAAAAAAAACTTAACCAAAATATTGGGGAAAACATAAATTATGTAAATATAAAAGAGAAGAAAAAAAAAACACACAAGTTTTAAAGATTTTTTTTTTGTTTATTTAGAAAATACTCATGAGTCGTGATAGTTATGGACAGAGAGCAGAGAGATTTTTCTGTTTTTTGTTTTTTTTTTATTTTTTAAATAAAATTGTAAATTATTTAATAAAAAATATCTTTTTTTTTCTATAAACATTTTCTTTTATAATCTTTTAACTTTTAACGAAAAAAAAATATGAAAAAGTAGAAATTTTGCAAAATCTATTTGTATGTTTAAGGATATAATTTAATAGAACATGTACGTTTATTATTAAACAAGAGATGTATGGTTTTCTATTTATATGTCGCCAATAAGACTTGATAAATAGTTTTAAAATCGAAAGAAATAAAAATAAAAAAAAAGAAATAATTAAAGACAAATAAAAAATATAAATAAGAACAAATCAAAACGATGTTTAATTTTTTTTTATTGTGAGTGAAAAAAACTCCCTATTGGGCGAAGTTTTAAAAACATATTTTCTAAATTATGGCAAAAGAAATTTAGTGCATTGAGAATAAGGGATACTTTCAAAAATGAAGTTAAAAGTGTGTTTTAAGTCGAAATTAAAAAAAAAAATGAGTACATCACTAGGTTAAATTGAAGTTTATTGATTTCAAACTCAGCTTTAGTCTTGGATTAAGAGAACTATTATAGCCTATTCACACCAAACTCAAAACGCGGTTTTCAGCTAAAAGTTTTTGAAAACACGAAATGCGTTCTCACTGCATATTACATGTTTTCGTTTGACATATCAATTTTTTGACAACACTAGTGTCAAATTTTGTATTGAAAAATTAAAAACTTATTTGTGTTAACCTATTTGCAACAATAAATGAATGCTAAACAAATTGAACCAATTTATATACATGAAAAAAAATTGAAGAAAATGTGAATATTTTGTTAAACTTCTTTTTCTTATCTGAAAACTCTACATGAGAAAAAAACGTCGCTATCCGTTGGAAATCCTGAAGCTTCTAAAAAAAAGAAAAGCTATTGATGCAATGGTAAATGGTACAAGACAAAGGATCATATGGACAAAGGTGATCCTATGATAACAATCATACGAAAGAGCTTTTTTAATATCCAAACATTTAACGCAGATACGAACTAGGACTTTTTGGGAGGAAGAATCATCGTGTAACAATGATGAGTACTTCAAAAACCATTTCAGAATGACTCGCGAAACTTTTAATATACTCTGCAATGAACTAACTAATCTGAGAAAGCAAGATATCTACCAATCTACACAGATAGATGATGTAAGAAGTACACCCCAAAATATACGAAATGCCATCGCCATGCATTTATTTTAGTACAAATTATAATTATACATATAAATTGTATTTCAAACTTCACAGTCTAACAAAAAAATCCTATCTATCAACCTACTTATCCAATCTATCTACTTTGCTATCTTTTTATTTCCCTATATACCTACCTACCTACTTATCCACCTATATATGCATTGCTATCTTTTTATTAAACCAACCATCATCTAACATCTAACAGTATACTTACATAAAAAAAATTAAAACACACAACACAATAATTTTTTTTAAATTTGTATTTTTATTCTTTAAACATTTTCAAAAAATTTTCATTGGATTTTTTTTGTTCTTCCACAAATTCTTTGAGAAGACCTACCTTCTCCTCTTCCAATTTAAAGTTCTTTTCGTCAAGTTCACAGCACTTGGCCATGAACTGATCTATATTTTTTTCAAAATCTGTTTTCTCCGCCTTTCTTTTTGCAGCCCTGGACGAAGAGGCCTGGCATCCGCTAGAGGTAGAATCCTCTCCGATGGGATAGAATTCTACCTCATCGTACCGGGACATTGAATACTTCGATTCTTCCGACGTATCGACTTGAAAGCCCTCTAAAATTGGATATTCATCCGCCGGAAATTAAAAACGAACAAATATTTAGTTATTTAAATGCAAATAAAACTTTGAGTTAAATTTTAAAATACTTTACCAGGTGACGGGGCACTGTCCTCTACAAAATTGCTCAAGTTATTGATGCGGTGTGCACGCAAAATTGTGTTGACTTTGGCATACAATGGCCAATCGGAAGGCGAACCTCCAGAAGGCCCAACCTTCTTTTTTTCAGCCCTGGAATATAAAAATTGGTTAATATTAAATAATGAAAATAAATGTAGGTAGAGATGTATGTATGTATGTACATAATATTGCATGTACTTACTTGTATTTGGTGGACAGTTTATGCAGTTTTACTTTAACTTCATCAGTAGAGTACTGCATAACCCGTCCATTAAATGCTGCTGAGATTTCGGCATAGATATGCCCATTTTTTCTGTTGCCGCGAAGGCCAGGCACTTTCTCGGCCCAAAGCTCCAAGAGCAACTCCTCGTCTTCGGCCGTCCACAGTTTTCTTTTTTTGTTTTCTTCCATCTTGAAAAAAAAATTATTATAATTTATTTTATAATAGTATCAGAAGAAAGCAATTACTTACCGCAAAAAGTTTATCAACAAACAACAAATGAAAAACTCAAAAAATATGACAGTCAGCTGTTTTTAATTTCTTTTGAAAGCATTCCATCAATTTCTTTCTTGTCAATTTTTGGGCGCTGAATATTCCAAAGGTGTGTTTGATTTAGTTCATCTATGAGTTTCCACAAGTTTTCGACCGGTTTTATATAAAATTTGTAGTTTATGAAAACCTAGCTACAAAAAATTTATTTGAAAACTTGTGTTTTCGGCTTGGTGTGAATAGGCTATTATGGTGTTTTCGAGAAATTAAATTTTTTCTTCATAAAATATTTTTTTTTAATGTTTGATTTACAACATTAAATGAAAATTACTACATTTTTTTAAAGATATTTATTAAGCCGTTTTAGAGAAATTTAAGGTTTTCTAAAAGACCCAAAAAAATTATCGCGGGTACCGTTATTTTTGGTCATGAAAGAATTTAAAACTGAAAAAAATCAATTGTATAAAAATTTAAACTTGAAAAGCAACTGACTTCCGTTTCCCCTCCACTAAATAACGATTCCGAATTGGATAGTTGGAATACCGAATTCGAGTCTCGAAATAAGAGCAAAACATACACCACCCAACTGTCTATCTGACGCTCGACCAGCTGTTAACTGTCAAAAAGCAGACAAAAGAAAATAGATAAATATTTTGCAAGAATTCTCATTCCTCATTCAGTTTTTTGTGTTGCTTCTTGAATGCTCTGTGAAAAAATAAAAAAAATTGTTTAAATCCAATCACATTTCCGTAGTGCCGAGTGCGTTCTTACAAAAATAATATCCAAACGCAAAGTTTTGTGTTTTTGTTTACACTTTTTCAATCTACATAAATTAGTTATTCCAAACAAAACTAAATTAATAGTATTCATTGTTTTCAAAGATGTTCAATGGTTAGAATTAGAAGAAATTCTAAAGTTTTTTCCTATTTTTCGTGTCTCACAAATAAATATCTGAAAAGATCTCATCATTTATGCGCATGAATGTCAATCATTTAGGTAGATCTCATAGAACATTGCTACACTTGCCATACATTTGTGAATTATTCCACATCCATTCTAACCGTAATCTTTGTTTTCTTAAAGAAATTATATTTTTTTAATCAAATCAAAAGTTAATGCTTTATTCATTACATGCGGAAATTCCATTGTTGGCTTTAATAACATCATAAGTGTTGCATAACTTAACTTTGATTGTAGGTAATCAATATAAAAAGCAGCAAACTCGGTGATTCCCCATAAATATTGGCCAAAACAGAAGAGGATAATAACTAATCCATTGAAGTCCCATTTTTATTGTCATGCATTTTTTGAACTTAATAAATGTAGTTTGTCATTGAATTCCATTGCAAGCATATGAATATTAATTTTGTCTCTGATAAAATTGCATAGTTCACAAAATTCACTTAAAATTAGTTTAGCTGAATCATCATCAATTCACATAAATGTAATAGCAGGCAGATTAATATTTTAAAAGTTTACCTCAATTGCTATATCTAACGAGGGAAAAAAGAAAATACGAAACAGAGATAAAAAAAAGCAGCTAAATGAATCACTAGGTCAAGTCATAGCAACATTACTAACCACAAACTTGCATTCCCCGGCCACGAGAACAACGGCCGGCGAACTCAAGCCTGAACCCGAAAGCAAGATAAAAAAAAAGAAAACAGTCAGAACAACATGACTTGGTTGGGCTTAGGAGCAATCGCTACCGGCTATGGTACTGTTCTCATTACAAATTTCTCTCTTAGTTGCTTTAAATCATATTTGTCCGTTGCTTATTTCTACTCGATATTTGCATGCAAATTTTATTTAAAAGTTCTTACTACCAAACACCATCCCCTGTCTAATCTGTGCCCAATATGGGAATTTGTTTTTCTTTTCCTTGCTTTCGTTATAAAGTTTTTCAAAGGCTTCTGGGTGGTGATTATCCACCGAATAAGGTGATTGAAATCAAAGGAGACGCTTTGGGAACACTACAAGTAATCCATCGAGATGAATCAATGGTATTGTTCGCTCCACCCCAACAACAGCCGGATAAGAAGACAATTTGGGAAATTGTCCTCCAGAGGCCATGCACTGATCCCAATACGACATCATTTAGTTTGTATCGAGCTACTAGCCAGCAAGATGCCGAAGATAAATTCAATGCTTTCCTACACAGATTGCCGATCTATGTTAGCATAGTCAAAGAGGTATAAGTAGATTAATAGTATTTCTTGAACAACCTAACGTTTTTATTCTTAATAGCAATACAATATTAATGGACTTCAGAAAATTTGTGATGTTTTAGTAGAGAATCCATCATGGTCCATTGCTCATTTAGTGGCTTATTTCAACTATCCGGAATATATAAGCAATCCGAAAGTTTTGCAATTTATTGACTATGCTGATCATGTTACAAACATGACTCCGCTTCAGGTAAGGAGGAAGTATTTATATCTATTTTTGTAAATAGGTACAATATATTAGCGATAAATTTTATTTGAGTTGATCGATCGCACGTAATATGAGTGTGCTTGGTGCATTGTTTTTTTTTCCTGGAATTGTGATATTCATCTCGTTTAGTTTTTTACTCATAAGCGTGCGTAGCCTTCAGTCATACATTCCGGTTGAAATGTACAGACTTGGTACGACCCATATTAATGTAAGGTTCGACTGTGCTGCGCCTAGAAAGCATTTTAAAGGGTCAAAGAATGCATAGCGTTGGCCCAGAGGATGGCCATTTTAATTATTAATTTGGAGACATTTTAAACGCCCAAACAATTATTATTTCTGTTCAAAAAATATTTCCTTTTGGTTTCCTGTAAAATGAATATCAATATATCAATAACGAACTAACAACCTTATAATTGATGATTAAAATTTTAAAACTAATTATGTAAATCATAATCTTTATTAATATTTAATGATTGCCTGGGTGTTTCTCTGCACCTTCTACCACTCCACCTACATATGAAATATCTATAGTATCTTCCGGCGCGACTGTTTACCTGTTAGCTACTACTTGCACCCCTCCTGTGATCCTGGTTTATTTCAATCCAGAAAGGATTAAGCGGATGACATCTTGTGATTGTCCATTGGCTCAAAGATGGAGGTTTGCTTTGTTCTAGGAATCTTTTCTGAGCCTTTAAATTTATCTAGGTTTTTTTTTCAAATTAAACCCAAACTAGAACCGTAAACGGCTATCCTTACAGACATTCATCAATTTCTAAGCAATGAAATTGATCACATCATCCTCTAAATTAGTTCACCGCAGTTTCCATGAGCTTGCGAGTGTGAACATAAACCTACATAGCTATTGCTCTTAGCCTTCATGCAATCTTTTGGAGGGGCATTCTTTGACGACTTAAACGAACTATTGAAAATGAAGATCAAGAACTTAATCTCGTTTTTTATCATGGAAGTGATTTTCACTATCTTTTAAGTGCACTCCAGCACCAATTGGGTCACGCAGCGCAATTGCTTGTGCCCATCATCTCTACATACCAACCTTACTCATATTTAGTATTTCTAAAATTTTAATTTGATATGTGCAACTGTTAAAATATTAAATAATGTTTCATTTGCAGCTGGCTGTCAACGTTAATAACATTGAAATGGTAAAAGCCCTCCTTCCATTAAGCAACATCGAACATTTGGACAACCGAAGCAACTCAGTATTTCATTATGCAGCCAATACTACCAAAGAAATTATTACTGTAAGTACTCAAAAGTCAAAATCTCAAAACCATTTAAAATTTTTCTCTATTCAATATTATGTAGATGCTAACCGAAAAAGGTACAGCTAAATTAAATCATTGCAATCTCGATGGTTATACGCCTCTTCACCTAGCGTGTCTCTATGATAAGCCGGATTGTGTTAAAGCTCTCCTCTTAGCCAAAGCCGATGTTAATTTACCAGCTAAAAATATTAACAAAGTCTATAAGACAACACAACCGAGTTCCGTTGCTGAATTTGTTAAAACCAATGCCAATAAATTATATACACAAGATATGAAATATGGTGGAACACCATTGCACTGGTGTTCGTCACGGGAAACTGTACAAGCCTTAATTAATACCGGATGTGATGTTAATGCTACCAATTTCGATGGAAAAACTGCATTGCACGTTATGGTAATGGAAATATTTTTAATTTATTTTGTTTTGATTTTTGAGTACATAATAATTTTGTATTTGATTTATAGGTGGAACGAAATCGTTTTGAATGTGTTGTAACTCTACTGGCCCATGATGCTGAAATTGATGTTTTGGATAAAGATGGAAATACAGCATTGCACATTGCAATTGAGAAGAAGCTTGTGCCTATTGTTCAGTGCTTAGTGGTTTTTGGAAGTGATTTTGATATGAAGAACAAAGAAGGTAAGTTTCACGAGTGATGAGAAGATATAAACAAAAATTAATTTCAACATAATTTCAGGCACGACGCCACGTCATATGGTTGGCAAAGAAGCAAGTGGCTCCAAAGACGACGAAATTCTTTATATATTACATTCTGTTGGAGCCAAAAGGTTTGTTTGTTCTTCTAATTTTCATAAGTGACATACTCTAATTCTTGCCACAATTAGATGTCCTGAAACAAACAAAAGCTGTCAACCGGGTTGCAGCGCTACGGGCACCTACAACGGAATTCCTCCAGAGGCTCCTGAATCGGTTGAGCAACGTGAGCATATTGAAAATATGCTTGCAACAACCAGTCGACAAGCTATTGGACTTTTAGGTAATGGAGGCACTGTTGGTGGATTATATGGAAAGCCTGTGGAGTAAGAAAATTCAAAACAAAAAAAAAAAAAAAATATTTATACAAATTTTTTTTTCACCAACAGAGTACCAGTTATAGTTGACACTGAAAAAGAAAAGAAAGGTCAAAGTGTAATGGATACGTTATTGGGTGTGTTTACTCTGAAAGTTAAAGCTGAGTCTCAACCGACATCCAAAAAAGACTCACCCACAGGCAGTATTGAAGAGACTAGTGATGCTGCTATGGCATCAGCTACGTCATCACCAACATCTCCAACATCTACCGGTGCATCTTACAAAGGTGATAAACCCTATGGTCGTGGTAGACTTCTTTCACTGGACGGTGGTGGTATTCGTGGATTGGTTTTGGTGCAAATGCTATTGGAAATTGAAAAACTCTCCCAAACTCCAATCATTCATATGTTCGATTGGATAGCCGGCACCAGTACGGGAGGTATATTGGCTCTTGGTTTGGGCTGTGGTAAAACAATGCGTCAATGTATGGGATTGTATGTGCGTATGAAGGAACAGTGCTTCGTAGGCTCACGTCCGTATCCTAGTGAGCTTTTCGAAACAATTCTTAAAGATAATCTCGGCGAATTCACCCTCATGACTGATATTAAGCATCCAAAGATCATGGTCACCGGTGTTATGGCTGATCGTAAACCTGTGGATCTTCATCTTTTTAGGAATTATACCAGTGCAAGCGATATTTTGGGAATTGTTACATCTATAAGTGAGTTTTATTTTTTTTTTAATATAATTCGACTTTTCGATTAAATGCGGAGCTATTTTAAGGCAATCGTCGTGTCCCTCCACCACAACCCGATGCTCAATTAGTTTGGCGTGCTGCCCGAGCGACTGGTGCAGCTCCATCATATTTTAGGTAATGATAGATTGTATTTTTTGGCTTAATAGTCCTTAAAAAAATATTTAAAATATTTTTCAATTACAGAGCCTTTGGTCGATTTTTGGACGGAGGATTAATTGCAAACAATCCAACCCTTGACGCTATGACGGAAATTCATGAATACAATATGGCACTTAAGAGCGTCGGCAGGGCATCCGAAGCTGTTCCTGTAAGTATAAGTACAATTTTAAACAAAGAATATTAGGATGTGTATTTCGACATAACCTCCCATCATGAACATGTTTTTTTCATTATTTTAAGAAAGAAAGATGCTAATCAAGCTAAAGGCAATGTCATTGCTTTATTCATCACATTGTTAAATAATGTATCAAAATAATCAATAAATGAATAACTTGAGTCTATATATAATTTATAGGTCTCCGTTGTGGTTTCATTAGGCACTGGACTTATACCTGTCACTGAACTAAAGGACATCGATGTTTTTCGCCCCGAAAGTATCTGGGATACCGCCAAACTTGCCTATGGCATTTCAACAATTGGTAATTTGTCAAAATTCCCTAGAAATCTAAAGCTTAGTTAATAATATATTCAATTTCCAGGAAACTTACTCGTAGACCAAGCAACTGCTTCTGATGGTCGTGTAGTTGACAGAGCTCGTGCTTGGTGTAGTACGGTTGGGATTCCATACTTCAGGTAGAACCTTAAAGAAATGTTTTTTTCCAAAGATTTATAGCTTCTTCTATTAACAGATTCAATCCACAACTCCACGAGGACATTTGTATGGATGAAAAGAGTGACCAGAAGCTAATTAATATGCTGTGGCAAGCTAAAGCTTATTGTTATCAAAATCGAAATAAACTTATGGAAATGATTAATTTAGTTAAATAGCACTTTGGAAAGTTTTAGATCGTCTTAATAGTAAATTATATAAAAAAATAAATTTAAAAAAGAAACATCAGCACTGATTTTTATCAGATTAAGGGATTCTCTAAGGGCGTTATCCCACGATCTAAAACTCCCATCTAAATTTTAGCCCATAAAATCTGGCGATTTTACGATTTTTCTTTTTCTTTTGCTCCTAGACCAAAAAACTAGTCAGAAACATGACAAGAAACTATTTTCAAAAATAAGGCTATTCCTTATAAAAAAAAAACAATATATTAATTTTATATTTTACTTAAAAATTATAATACAAAACACGAAAGTATCCTTAGAGAATAATACGAGAGGTAGTCAAACTCATATCTCATTATTTCATATTTATTCTGCGTATTGGTAATGTCTGTGCTTAATTTTAAAATCCTTAAAATTTAAATACATCATACGAACTTCAATATGTACTTATTTCGAAATTAAATAACATCAGTTGAAGTAACATTCCAGTTTCATTGAATATAATATATGGCTTCCAAAAAATGTTTTTGGTATTACATAGCTATTGTATAATTTTTATTTTTTTCAAATGACTTGGAGTGCTCATTTTTTTTGTATGGAATAGCCAAGATTGATTTGATTTATTTTTATCTTACAATTAGATAATAATTTTTTTCTATGAAATATTATTGTAATACATATATAAAAAGAGTTTATTATCTAAGCAAGTCCCAAACGATGTCTAGAATTGTGTTATTAAATAAATGTAGATTTAAAAATATTTGTTTTGTTTTTTTAATTCAGATTTAAAAAATAGATCATCGGGCCCAGTGAGCTATCCTCCGAACAGCGCTGTGTTCTATGCAAAGCTTTTCCATTTTGTATGACATCTGACGTCAGGTCAGTTCAGATGTTGAGAATTTGAGATCTTTGCAAAATGAGATAGCGATGAAGGGGGGGGGGTTACGTTAACATATCCGAAGCAGTTTTCGGCTTTTAATCATTATTTTCAAAATATATACATAAAAACTAGAAAGCCAAACAAATAATTGAGACTTTCAGGTAACAACGAAGGAGAAATTTTTTGAATTTTTCCCGAATATAAAAATGGGAAAAAAAAGTTTTGAGGAAGGAATCTTCGTCCTCAGAAAAAATGGTTGAAACAAAAATGTAAAAAAAAACATTGTCAAAAAGAAAATGATTTCCCAAAAAAATTGGTCGAAAATACATGACTACATTCCTGGCAACTAAATAAATATGGCCTAGTATAGACTTGAAACCTTCAAAGGGGTTGTTAAATTTAAATCGACCGCATATAGCTCCGCCATAGGCGTTCTTACAGGACACTGTTTAATAGAAAGACACGCAATACGAATGGGCATGTTCTCCAACGATTTCTGCAGGAGCTGCACGGACGAAGAAGAGGAGGAAACTGTTCAACATCTTCTGTGCACCTGCCCTGCTCTCTCAGCTAGAAGGAAACTCCATCTAGGAGAATTCTTCTATGTGGACACTAGTTGTCTAGTGAAAACGGACGCTAAAAGTCTATCCCTATTCATTAGAAGCTCCGAGTGGTTCGACTAGTGAGATCCTATCTTGCTAGTTTCATGGTATCACAATGGACCCATGAGGGTCTAAGTGTGTTGGGTTTTTTGCCCGATAGCCATTTAAACCTAACCTACTTAGGCATTGAGCCCATCATCCGATCAGTGTTGTGCGTAACTATACATTGAAAATTGAACCTATCTGTCGATACACTGTGTTTTGGGGTCAATCGACCGATTTGTATTTTCGGCATGTCGAACATCCTCGAACCAAATTAGCTAAATAGAAATGGCTTGCTCGTGTCTGACATGATTAAGAAACAATTTTCTTGCAAATATTTACAAGCTTTTTAGGTTTCTTAGGAATAAATCCTAAATAATCTTTAATCTGTGTGCAATATAAAACTTCAAATCTTCTCATGAATCACCAATTTTTAAGTTTTCATTTTTTTATTTCATTCTCATCAATTTATTTTAACCAAAAAAAAATATAAATAACTAATAATCTAGATTATGCACAATGATCGTCCTCGTCATACCCATTGTCCTTCAGTCTTCAATCACACACATAATATTTATGCCACTCTTTCCCAAATTCACACCTTCCAATAGACCCTCATGATTCTGCTTCATATAAATCAAAAACTGAATAATAACATAAAACAAATTATTCCGATCGTAAACACAATTGTGAATCTCTTTGTCGCTGATAAAATTAAATTTTGGATTGAGTAGATTTGTGCAGAGAATTGCACATCGTGATTTATTGGTCACATTGGCAACAGTCTCCTTGACTGTCTTCTTATCGCCAATGATGACATAACGATTGAAAAACGACCGACCACCAGGTTGTGGCAGAGGCATTAGTTGGCTGTCCAAATAGGTGCAGAACAAATGGAAGAGAATCTAGAGAAGGAAATAAAGAAATTTAAGAACTTGAGAATTAAGTGTATTTCTTACTGCTGCGTCAGTTGGTAAATGTTCATCCCATCGTTGGCCTTGGTGTGATGAACCACAATTCCAGCGATAGTCTGCTACACAGGTTCCTTTGGCGAGATCTGCAATAGGAAAGAAAACAAGAGGTTAAGATGATTCAATGTTATGACGATAGATTACCTTTTATTCTTTGGACTACGTATTCCTGGTTGGTGGATATTTCAAGAAAGGGAACTATCAGAGGCAGCATTGGGACATAGTGAGTAACAAATTGCTGATTGTCAACTGTTTTCTTTAGACGTTCCAAACCAACACAGCCAATCTGCATGTCAGAGAATCCTCGCATCTTGAAGGCACTATCGATCTTCTTAATCTCATTTTCAAGACGTTGAAGAATTGTGATTGACATCCACTAAAAGGAAACCATTGAAAAGTCATATGTGAAGATTAATTATGGAACTAACCCTTCTCAAATTGGCGACATATTGTGAAAGTTTCTCGGAAGAAATCTTCTTGATGAGATCTGAATTGCCATCCATATCGCTGACACCTTCGTCCTTATTGGATTGCTTGTTCTGAGATGACGGAGCTGTGGAGGATAGAAGTTTAGTGAGAACATTGATCTAAGGAAGCCACTTCGGGGCTTACTATTTGACGGCGCCAATTGATAGAGTGAGGTTTTAAGGAGATTTGCTGCTGTATTGCAATAGTTCCAAAAAGAATTTATCGATCCTGGATGGAAGGAGCTACTCACTTCATGCTGTTCGGTCATTACGAATTCTTTTTGTTTGGAGACTTCCCTAAAGGATGAAATTTCTTTGAAGTTTAACAAAATGCAACTTGATTTGATTAGGTTCACCTTAAATAATGTTGAAGACCTTTCTCGTCGGTTATGATCTCATCGCGGCTATACTTGGTGTAGGGAGACATAAAGGAAGCATTGCTGCTCAGTGTACTAGCATTCAGAGACGAGTTGTTTTGCATAGAGGTGTTCCACGAGACATTTTGTCCTGGACTGAGACTAGTACGTGGTGGAGTTGTGCGACTGTAGCTCCAGTTGGGAGAACGTGCAGCTAGAACCATTTAATTATTCAAATAAAAGTCGTCAACTATTGCAGATTTCAACTTACAATCATTAAAAGATGAATGCCAACTGAGGATTGTTGAATTCAATGGAGCCGTAGTGGTGTCGGGTTTGTTAACTTTGGATTTTGAGGCAATCACAAACGAGGTATCTAGAATTGAATTGATTTACAACAAAAACTACCTTTAAAAGCACCTTAATTTACTAACCATTTTCATCAAATCCCAGCAGATGTCTTTGTTCTTTTGTCCCTTGAACGGGTTCCTTACTCCAGATGTAGAACAAATATTTTGTGAAGTAAAAAAGAAAAGACACGGCCAATATCGCAGCTGCTGCATATTCCACATAATACCACTTGGACACTGCATATGGACACTTGTTGGTAATGTCAAATAAAATTATGGCTAAAAGAATTATATTAATTGAACCCCAGATGAGGTATTCCTTGGCGTGTTTTGCATCCAGCTGGAGATCAAGACTTTTTTCGACGATTTGATTTCGTTTTGCGGGGGTACTGTGGAGATAGTGTTTGGTGAAATTTCGATTGGTTGTTTGATTTTGTTGTATTAAGACTTACCAAAGTTTTTGAGAACAATTCATAATGGTGTTGTTTTTTTATGTTTTTAAAATATGAAATGAAAATGTTTGAAAATTTTTAAAGCATCTCGTTTTGTAGAAATGCCGCCTTTTGATAATTTTCAGTTTTGACAAGTTGATTTTGAAGTGATGCCAGTCTTAAACTTCAATACGAAAGCGTTTGCGTTCGAGTGAAGCAAATAAGAAAAGTACAAAACAACAAATTTCTATTTTTTCATGCGTTCCCATAAAAAAGGGATAGCAAATTACTAACGTGAAGTATCTTGCGACTTCTTTTCTGAGATGACAGTACACATCATATTAAAATTTAAGGTCTAACTTCAGTAGCATATTACGCCACAAATTTATAAATTAGCTTCCAAATTACCCTGATTTCCCATTCAAAATCCCATCTAATCGATTGTGAACTAATGTCATAAATTTATAATTTCTCTATCAGACAGAAAGAGAAAACATTAATGAGCTGTCAAACTAAACAAACAGACGTAGTATTAAGACTTTAACAAACCAATGCGAAACCGGCGCGAAATTGTCGTCATGAAGAATAAACAATAATAACACAACAACGTGTTGTTGTCAATCATAGCAGTGTTGTTATTGTTGTTTCACCGTCGCGTCGTATCACATTGTTTCCCTCATCAAATTTTCTTTTAATAAAAGCTAAGGAGGAAGGATGTGTTGAGTTAAGAAGCTATTAAAACTAAGGGGATAAGTTTAATACCATTCTAGTGTAAATTTAGTAAATTTGTTTTGTATTCCATAGTTACACTGCACATCATCTGACACCAATTAAAAAAAAAAAACATAAATTTCATACAATTTCATGGTTCTAAGATACTTTTGTATTCAAGTTGTTGGCCGCCCAGCTGTTCAAAAATCATCTAATGCAACAACAATTCAAAGGCTTCACTTAAAATGGCCCAAAATGGAAAAAATGCATCAACGTGTAACTACTGTCATATTTCAAACCTTATCATACACAACGAACACACCCTTTCCAATAATTTTCCATCCCTTGGAATTTTCAAATGCACGTATGAGAGATGTCAAAAAAAGTTAAAAAAATAAACCTACAAGCAAAAGCAAAGAAAAAAAGCGACTCCCCGACTACTTTTTGTCTACAAATTTTGAATTCTTCAATTTATTTCTAAGAATAAGAAAAATCTACAACTTGTCTTCTAGAATAAATAAATTGGTAAGTAAAAACCTATAGAACTCAGCAAACCGTAAGGTAATTGTTGCTTCAATTCATAAAATAAATTTCATTTGCAAAAGAGAAAAAAAAAGAAGTAATCTTGTTAGGATTGTGTTTCCCAGAATTATCATCCTTTGTCTCCTTAGTAATAATATCCAAACAGATTTATCCCAACAAAAAGTTTTCCAACTGCAATCTGGAATTGCAAAGCATGTTGCCGAGATGAAATCATCGTGATTCGCACCTCAAATTTATTGAACTAATATATTATGCATTTTTTTTTATTTTCAGATTCACCGACGACGTCAAGAAAAAAAAAAGAACGACGAAAGAACTAAAAAAAAAAGAAGTAAAAGAATAGATTCTCGTGCGTGGCAACCAAATCTAAAATCACACACAAAACCAAAATGCAAGGTTCTCCCGATGCAAAGAAGCCCTGCAAAGGTATTCTTAAAACCTCCAGCAGTTTCGATCGCCATTCAGGGTCAGGAGCAAGGTATCTTCCAATATCCACCCACTCACAACATTCCTCTATTTTTAATTTCTTCTCGTTCTATTGCAGTTACAGAAAAAGCGCTAAATTCGATGAGCTAAATGTTATGCAAACATATCATCCACCAGACAAGGACTACGGGCACATGAAGATCGAAGAGCCCAAGACGCCCTATAACTATGCCGAAGTCGATCCAGAGAACATCGATCAGCTCGATGCTGAATTGCTAGCTGAAAAGTAAGTCAGACATGATTTTGAATTCCCCCCACCCATATCAAAATATTCCTTATTACAGATTAATGATAGCTGCGAACACTCGAACCTCCTCCTTTGATGATGAGGACGACGATGATGAAGATTCATCTGACGAAAATCGCGATGAGACTGAGGAAGAGAAAGGTTTGTATTTTATTCTTTTAGATTGATTTGTTGTCGACAGGGCTTTGGTGCGATGATTTGCCCTTGAGACAGTGGAGTCACCCTCTGGTTTTGTTTTGTTGTGGTGTATAATTTTTTTTTTTTAGTATCGTGACAATTTAATCAAAATCCAACAACACACTCATTTTATTCATGCTAAAGTAAATTATTTTTTTATTTGCTATTTAGTTTTATTATGTAGGCGGGAATTAAAGAATAACAAAAAAAAAAAAAACATTCTCTGTCTTCTGTCCCTCTGCTCGCTACAGGTTAGTGTTGGCTTTGGCGTAATTTGCATTGCCGTGCCGTATTGCTGCCCGCTAGTACCACCCCAATCCGATTGTCTCGAGAGCACTTTGCAATCTATTTATAGAATCTCGTGGAATTTTATTTTCTCGGTTGATTTGGTTTTGGTCGCGGTATTTCAATCGATTTTCGTGTAATCGCTACACTCACAATGTATTGTTGACAATTTATGTAAAATTGCTGTTTAGCTGATAATGACTGAGTAATCATTTTGTTGGTATGCATTTTTTTTTTTTGTTTGGAATTCAATATGTTGCTGGATGGAAGATATTGGAAACCATTGAATAATCACTAACTTGTTGTCCTTAAGAAGTTCCAGTTTATTTATTATTGGCAAATATTTTAAATATTGATACAGCTTTTCTCTGAAATTGAAAATGAAAGATACTTTTCGAGTTCAGTGTGGATTTGAAACTTAAATGTCTTTTTTACTTTACTGAACCTAGCATTCGTTTGATTTACTAGCGTTTGATTTTCTGTGGTTAAAGCGAGACGTACCCCTCCTCCCCTGACATTATCTATAAGTGGCACTTGAATCGAAGAAACTAATCAGCTTGCTATTTTAGGTATGTGCATCACAAACCATCTTTTGTGGAATGGTCACATACTTAACTTTGCCAAAAATGCCGCAAGATGTTTAGGTTTCCTTTGGAGATGCATGAAATTCTTTTCCCCTTCTGATCTGGCTATTATCCATAAAAGTTATAAACGTCCAAAGCTTGAGTATAACTCCCATCTCTGGGCTGGTGCTCCAGCAACTTACTTAAGCCTCTTGGACAGTATACAAAGACGAGCCTTCAAAATGATCAGAGACAGGAACATCATCGATACTTTACGTCACTAGAACACTGGCGTAACGTTTCCTGTCTCACTCTTTTATCGTTACTTTTACGGTAAGTGCTCAAATGAAATAGCCAGTTGCATTCCTCCGCTTAAACGATTCAACCGTACTACTCGCGCTTCCAGGAATGCTCATCAGTTTACTCTTGAACCCAATTTCGGTCGTACTGTCAAGTACAGAGATTTGTTCTTTAGCCGTACTACGCGAATATGGAAAACCAAAATTTGTGTCCGTATATCCACAATTACGCTCCGAATGTTGTCCTGCAAGTGGTCGATCTTTTCGGGCTTGTTGATGTAGACTAGCGACTTCACTTATCCCCACAGAAAATAGTTTAAGGGCGTTAAATCGCAAGATCTCGGGGGGCCAATTCACTGGCCCGAAACGTGAAATTATGCGGTAACCAAACGTTTCCTTCAATAAATCAATTGGAACGAGATCGGTGACATGTTGCGATGTCTTGTTAAAACCGTAGCTCCTGGACATCATGGTTGTTAAATTGAGGAAAGACAAAGTCAGTTATGATGGCTCTATAGCGGTCACCATTGACTGCAACGTTCTGGCCAAATCAAAATCACTTATCGCCTGTTAAAAACGTATTGCCAACATAAACTTCTATACCTCTAAAAAACACTCTTTTGAACGCTTCAATGTGAAGCTGGTATTGCATTAGGAATTGAATGCTGCCGTATAAGTTGTGCAATATGCAACTCTCTACTCCAGCATAAGATATTAGGTTTTGTGTTTCCTTACTTACTTAGATCCCTAGACTTAGTGCATCCGTTAGTTTCCTCTTACGGAAAACAGGGCCTCTATTACTACTACACGCCATCGTGTACGGTTCCTGAAGATGCATTTCCGTTTTCTCCAACTCTTCCCCTGTTGTGCTGATTCCTCTTCGATCGTTCTTCGCCAAGTGCTTCTAGGTCGGCCTGGTCGTCTGCCTGTCTGAGTGAAAGTGTTCCATTCCATCGCTTGACTCGCAATACATTCGTTACCCTTTCGAAGGGTATGGCCAATCCACTGCCACTTACTTCTTCGTATGGTAGACGAGTGGAGTGGAACAGTCGTAACTTAATCTTTAAACTTATAAAGTTGTTAAAGTTTATACTCATGCAATAGGATTCTCGGTAGAAACTGGGGACCCAATCCTAAAATTATCATGTGGATGTACACAGCCATCGTAAGGCCAATTCTAACATATGGTAGTTTGGTGTGGTGGAGAGCTCTAGAGAAATCCACAAATTTGAAGACCTTCACCAAGCTACAAAGAATGGCTTGTATTAGCACAACTGGAGCAATGAGGACTACCCCCACTGCAGGGTTAGAAATTATCCTCAATCTCCCTCCTTTAGATCTATTTGTTGAAGAAACAGCAGCAAACAGTGCCCTTCGACTTAGCCAAACTAACATCTGGAGGACTAGTCAAAAAGGCCATGCTTCCATTCTCACAAAATATACAGGCAACAGTATCCATACTGATTATATGACCCCTTACCTAGATTTCAACAAATCTTTTAGTACCAGCTTCCCCAACAGAATAGATTGGGATAACAATGTGCCACACATTAATGAGTCGACAATCACCATCTTCACTGATGGCTCCAAAATGAATACTGGAGTGGGTGCAGGTTTCTTCTCGGAAAACCTAAATCTAGCCAATTCATTCAGACTTCCTGACCATAGTAGCGTCTTCCAAGCCGAGATCTTGGCAGTGAAAAACGCTGCTAAACACTTATCCATGATGGCGATATCACACGCGGACATCACCTTTTTCATTGATAGCCAAGCAGCAATAAAAGCGATCACTGCCACTCAAATCAAGTCAGATGAACTGGCGAGAGAAGGCTCATCTCTTGACCCCTCCCTTATAGACCAAAGCATAGGAATCCCACTATGCGTACTAACACAAGACATCGACAAAATCATTGTGCAAAAATCCAACGAAAGATGGAATACCCTAGAAACCTGTGTTAATACCAGGAAACTATGGCCCAGACACGATAAGAAAAGGTCCGATAGGATTTTATCCTTTAACAAAACCTCGTTAAGATACCTTATAGGCACAATAACGGGACATAACCTTCTTCGTTATCACAAAAAGAAATTGGGACTCATTACCGATGACATCTGCAGAGGTTGTGGTGACGAGGAGGAACACGAGGATACTGCTCACTTCCTCTGTCATTGTCCATCACTCTGTCAGATTAGAAATAAAACCCTAGGCAACTACTTCTTCAATGAATTAGAAGAATTATCAGAACTCTCAAGTAAAATCTTACTGAACTTCGTTAAAACCTCTAAATGGTTAGACGAACCATAGGACTCATAGGTTAACACTTCAAGGAGTTTATAACACTTCAGGGTACCACAATGGATCTACATTGATCTGAGTGTGACGGTATCAAGACCAACTGTCAGCCCATTAAACCTAACCTAACCTAACCTAAAGTTGTTTCTCCATATTTTGGACTACATACCAAACTCAGCCTTTGCTTTCCCGATTCGACTGTTAATGTCTAGTTCAGTTCTGCCGTCAGTAGAGACAATACTTCCAAGATATTGAAAATTTTCGACCATCTCTACTGGTTGTCCAGAAATATTAACTTGAGCAGATGAGGAAGTTTCAAGGCTGATCCTTTTTGTTTTTGCCGAATTGATCTTTAGTCCGATGACCTCTCCACCCTTGATGTCATTTGATGGAGATACATTATTCTATGAGAGAGCAAACATAGCAGGCAGTTTTGCATTTTATTAATATCAGCCATGCAGCATTTATTTATCTTCCTCTTTACAACAACACACAATTAGTTTTAATCAGATCAGAATTCATTGAGCTACAAGGGATCAAAATGTAAAGAATTCGAATTTTTTCCGAATTTTTCCAATCTCTCGATTGGGACCTTGAGTTTTTAGATTTAACTTTAGAAAACGCTGAGAGGCCTCCCGGTTTTAGATTGTTCCATATCTGATGACAATACAAAATGCAAATGTCGTTGCATTTAATTGATCCAGAAGTTTTTGCGCTCGCCGTTTCTTCCATTCAGAATTTTAAGCTGAATATTTGTTACTTGCTTTCTTTTTTCAAAAAAAATTACAATTATTTTTAACAAACTAGACTGCATATTATTTTCCGCCGGGTCTATAGCATAAACACGAAAATTGGCAAATGGTTAGGAGGAATACGCGTTTATGCTTTAGACCTCGAGGAACAATAAAATTAAAAATTCAGTCTGTTGCAAATTTCTGCACGCATCTCTGATTTTTACCTAGATTGAGTTTAAGTCTATTCGCGTACTAGCAACTGTGAAATCAAACAGTTTAGACTTTAGTTGATGATGAATCAACGAAAAAACACAGCATCTTTTTTTCTCACATAAGCGAAGTGCAGTAGGGGTTATCCTCAACCGGGCCTGTGCCAAGGGGCAGCTTTCCAATTTCAGAATAATCCGCATTTTTAACTCGAAAATTTGAATTTTTTTCTTATTTAATTTTGGCTGTAGAAAATGGCTATTTAAGGACTTTGTGATTCCCTTTTGAATTAAATATTCTATTTGCGTCAAAATATAATTTGCTGTCCATGATGGATAAGATCTCAATGGATGCATCTGGAAAATCTCTATTATTTTATTATTAACTGTCGTTTGGTCTGGATGATCCAATGGAAAACAAAATAAGTTAACAGATTAACTAGTTAATAAAAAAATTTTTTTTTTGTTCTGTTATTCACAAGTCAAACCCATTTTTGGGAAGTTCATCCTAATTTCTAAAAAATTCAATTTCAAAATGATTCCGAATTTAATTTTTTTTCTTTTAATTCATATTAAGATCGAAGAATTGCCTTCGAAAGACGCCGTAAAGCTCACTACAATGAATACGAAGCAGTTCGCCTAGCTCGCAAGCTCATAGAAGAAGAAGACGACGATGATGACGATGATGATAATTCTGATAAGCAATCAAATAGAAATGCATCAACGAGCAGCAAAGAAATGGATGTTGATATACAAGATGATTCTCAACACGCCTCGCAATCTTCCCAACACTAGTTTAAAGCCTAGTTTAAATAAACTTTATATTTATATATACAATTTTAACTTAAAAATAATATCTCTCATTTAACTAACTGAAAAAAAAACAAGTAGAACAAAATTACATACAAATACATATATTTTTAAAATATCATTTTAAAGTAATTAAAAAAAAAGAGTAAAAAAAAAGAAAATACACAATATAAGGTTCACTATAGAAGTAGGATATCATTGAAAATTGAAATAATGTGTATTTTCGCATACGAATATTTAGAGTAGTTTCAAAGAAATTCGCTTTTATCATGAACCGCTGGCGGTTTAAGAAGACAACAAATACAAAATAAATGTAACATCATAAATTTAACTGCTTTCGAATTGAAATCACCGCGATTTGATTTTTCACTTTGCTCACTGATAAAAACTAATATATTTTTTTGCAGCTAATCTAGGTTTGAATTTGCCATTTTTTTTTTTGCAGAACAGAATAAAAATCGTATTTTATTCAAAAATATGACTTCCTAATATTAGACTTGTTCAATTGAAATTGTATTCTTTTAATTTTTTTTTAACTTTACTCTTTTCTAAAAAAAAAATGTGCCAGAAAATCGTATTTTAAGTGAGCTTTTTACGTGTTTTTAAAAATTGAAACAGATTTTTTTCGAAATTAAAAAAAGAAAGAAAAATTGCAATTTAAAAAAAATTACTTTTTTTACTGAAACTTTGCAAAGTGAAAACAATGAATACAATGAATTATTGCGAAATAAATTTCTTCCATCTTACCAATTTACAATAGGTAGTTCTAAGAAAACACACGATAAGAGAGGTTTCCTCATTAAAAAAAAAAAACAATAAATTATTTTCTGCACTCATGTCAAATAAAATACCCAAAAACAAAAATATTCCAACAATAAACATCAATTTCAAAAAAAGCAATAGGGTTGTTTAATTTAAGATACAGATAAACTCAAATTCAATACATTATTCATTATTCAACAATTAGAAATAAATACATATATTGAAAAATAAAACAATAAAAAATAAATAAGACATTTAATTTATGTAGAATAAATTTCTTTATTTATGAACAAAATAAAAAACGAAAATCAAATAAAAATAAAAATATTATACAATATTTATTATACAAAATACAAAAAAAAAAAATTTAAAACAAAATTTTGTGTCAAAACTTCATTAACAAAACAAATAAGGCGACAAAACTTAACGAATATTAAAAAAAAATTGTCAACAAAACTAAAATATCTGTTAAAAGAGATTTTAACAAAATATTTTTGAAGCTATTGTGATTGCCCAGAGCTTTTATTAATTTTTTTTTTAATTTGAAATATTAATGAAAATAATGAATTTAATTTAAAAACTTTTGTAAACAGAATAAATATTTTTTTGTTGTTACCTATACAATTTGAATTAATAAAACAATTATTTAAAAAAACATGAAAACAATTAAATTTTATTATTAAATATCAAATACTTTTTTTTGGTATTTCTAAAGCAAGTAGATAAAATATATAATATATGACAAAAGGCTGAGGCGTGTAGGTTGGACCGAGACCAAAAAAACATCGTATTCGAGGGTCTATTTCTCTAAGTTAAGGTGGGAGCCGGATAAAAGAAGGGCAAATTCTTAAACGCAACATTTGCAAAGCAAACCACATGCAAAGCAAATGAAGAATGCAGTTGAAAAGGCAAAGTAAGTGAAGTGCGCAAGATATTTTTGACATTTGCCGAAATACATTTGCATTTGCGCATGAAAATAAAGTCTACTACATTTAAGGACAATCTGCTTAGCAGGATGTTTACGTTTGCATTTTGGAATTGTTTTGCTTAGCATAATTTGCGCAAGTTTTGCGTTTAAGAATTTGCCCGAAGACTTAAAACTGAAAAAAAAAATATTAACAAAAAACGTCAAGACTAGTACAATTTCGTGGTATTGCTTTTTTAAGTAAAAAAAAAAAACAATTCTTAATTTTTTTAATGAAGCTAGTTTAATAAGTAGTTTTTAAAAACTAATAAAAAAAAAAATTCTACGTTATTTAGTACTATAGTTATACCAACCATATTCTATTTTCTGCTATTCGGTTCAATCAGTAATTTAAACTCACAAATATTTTATTCAGTTTGCATTTGAAGTGGTTTGTTTTGAGTTTGTTTTTTTTTTTTTTTTTTAATTTCTTAAGAGTTATACTATCTAACAAAAGGTTTGAAAAAAGTATTTCTTTGGCTGTAAATAAAGTGATTGAATGTTTGAAACAATGTTTTTAACAAAAAGGTTAAAAAATGGCATTTTTTGGGTTTGCCACAAAAGTTATAGTAATTTTAGCATTTCCGTTGCTCCATTGAATCAGGTAAACAGTGTTTTTGATAAATGTTTTCAAGTTCACAGATTCTAAAGATTTTTTTTATCTGATTTACTTAATCTCTCAGTCGTCTTGATTTATTTGTGCAGGGCTTTTATTAGAATTTTTTAGAAAGGGAACATTCTCGAATGAATACTTAGCTACCATTTCTATTTCCCTCTTTGCAGGCCCAGGCAAAACATAGCCAGGGTCATTGCGGTATGTACCGGCCACTGGCCTATGCCTATAGGAAAACATGCAGCGAAGTTGGGCATTCCGCACAACACTTTTTGCCGTAGTTGTGGTGACCAACGGGAAAGGCAAGCAGTAATCCATTTCCTCTGCAAATGCCCTGCTAAAAAGAGAATGCAATCCTTTGGAAGGGCATTCTTTATCGACCTCGCCGAGCTATCTGAAATGAAGATCAGAGATCTGATCTCTTTTCTCAAGCTGTGTTCTCTGTAAAGCTACTCTATATAAATCTTTCTACTTCAATTACAGGTCAAACGAGTTATGGTATCAGAACGGCGCATTACAGCGCCAATTGGGTCACAAGCTAAGTTGCTTGTGTTTCGCCATTTCTACCTACCTAAACAAAATCATTTCACCGTTTATGAAATAAAATTAATTTTCAAAACAGAAGTAGGTATTTTAGGATTTTTTCTTGAAAGATTTTTCTTCAGTAAGTGATGTGGAATAGCGATTTAAATTTATTTACGGTTATCAATAGTACTTGAAAGTTCAAAACATATATTTTAAGTACAAGCAGAAGTATATATTTTAATTTTACGTAGGCGTAAGCCTACTTGTGAGGGATATGGCGCTAAAAATTCGGGTTCGGGTTTAGGTTTAAGATTTTTTGAAATTTTTTTTTGACTAAATAATTTTTTTTTTAATTTTCATGGACATCGTTTAATCCGTTTTCGAAAAAAATATTTTATTTTATTTTTTCTTAACGGTTAAATGAAAGGTACCGTTATTTTTGTAGCTAAAAAACATAAATTTTGTCTGTAGGGAATTACCAATAAACATGTTCCAAATTTTTAAAAATTCAAGTTCATCAATCCTCAAAATCAAAAATAAAACTCTACAATATAATCAGCTTACAACTTCACATTTATTACAACAAAGAACAACAGAAATTCATTTTTTTTATATAAAGATCTTACAAATTGACTTTGATATTATAAGTCACTTAATTGAACATTGCTCAATTCACAATAATTAATTATTATTGTTTATTTCTTATAGTTAGATTTTCGTGATGTTTGATTTTATTTTGAATTCAACTCAAAATGGCACAAAGCTGTTAAAATATCGTTTTATTATTTTTTTTTCTTTCTATTTTACTTTTCATATATATAAATGATTTATATTAAATCGATTCAGAGTTTGAGGTTTCGAGGATTCAGCTTTTTTTTTTTTGCAACAAAAGAGAGTATATAAGCCCCCCAAATTGTATAAATATTTATAGTCAAAACGGACATTCGCTTCATCGTGTTTGTTTTGTGTTAAAAGAAAGGAAAAACCTCAAAAATATGAGTTCTTTTTTGTTTTAAATAAAAATATAATGAAAAGTTCTATTTTTCGTTTTCTTCGATTTTAAATTAATAAAAAAAAAATAATTCATTCGAAATCGATGGCATAAAAAATCTTTTATTTTTGATTCATCCTTTTTTTTTTGTTTTTTTACTTTAATACCAGAGTTGTTCAACTTTTTTTTTAGTTTGATGTTTAATAGTTGTATATTGGTGCTAATTAAGGTGTTTTTAATTTTTGTGTTTTTTTTTAGAAAGGACTATATCAATTATTTAATATTATTACATTTTTGTCTACATTATTTATTTTTTTTTTTCAATTATGCTTTAACTACATTTGGTTAATTCGTTTTTTTTTTTATATTTTAAAGCTCGTTATATATATAAATAATAAATTCGTTTTTAGCTATATTTTTTTTTGTATTTTTTTAAATATTTTTTTTTCATTCTGCAACAACAAAAAATTATATAACAAACTATAATAATTAGTAAAATACACTCAAAAAATATATATATATTTTTTTTATAACTGGTTAGAATAATAATAAATAAATTTATATAAATATTTATAATTTTTTATTTTATGAAAAAGTATATAGTTTTTAAGTTTATAATTTATATATACTTTAAGCTCATCAAGATATAATAATATGACTGTTTGTTATGTTGAATGACTTCAGATGAGTCCTGTGCTGTATTTGTTGCTTTTAGAAATTTAGGGTGTATATTTCTGCAAAGGACATCAATAGTTGCACTTGCTTTTTTTTAGTAGATGTTCTTACTATTTTAGAATTACCGTGATGAGAAGCGGAATTATCGAGATCCTTGTGAAGAAATATTTATTTTTAACCGTTTTTGTTTTTTTTTTTCTTCAAGGAGAAATATTAAAAAACTTGGCCCATTTCTTTAAGACAACATTCCAGCATAAAATTCATCAAAGCCATTGTCTTTCACAAATAAGTTTACCAAAAAGAAAGAGTAATTTAATTTTTGGATTCAAAATTTAAGTTTAGTTAGTAGGTGTAATTGGTTGCATTGGTTTTTGTATTTTTTTTTTGTATAATTTTTTTAAATTTGCATTTTGGGGTTAGATTTTTTTTGTCGTTTTTATTTGTTAGTATGATAAATTTAAGTCATTTGTGTCGTCCATTATCGTTGTCCGTTTTAATAGCTGCCGTAAATGTGCTGAGTGCCAGGTGGAGTCTTGTAGCTTGGATAGTGATGGCTCAGGGCATTTTTAGCGAAGAACTGAGTGTAGTCCTGCAAAAAAAAAAGTACTTAAAAATATATAAAAAGGGAAAAATTTAAATGATGTATACCTTATTGATGCGTCTTGGTCGGCAAATTGGTCCTTGGGCTATTCTGCGACGCTCTTCATTCTCAACTACGGCCTGTTCCTTGTATTCTGGTGGTGGCCACTTCAGATCTCCACGCATGTTTGAGCCTCCTGCAAAAAAAAAAAAATATTTTTGAAACAATTGTTATGTTAAGTATGATTTAAATGGATGCTTATTTAGCAGAGTGACTCAAAGATTTGAACAAAAATGTATGAATGAATTGGTGAATAAACTTCACAGCTTTGTTTTTTAGTAAAGCACTTTATAAATAAAAAAATATTAAAACCAAAATATGGTATGACCTCACGGTTAATATAAATTTTTCTCTTTGTAATCGATGGGTTGTTCTAATTATAAGAATGATGCCAATACAACAAAAAAAAATTCGGAAAATCAAAAAATTATCTCAAAGATGATGTTTTTTTTCAAATTTTTAACATGGCTGAAATATTTTTGTATAACCTCTACAAAAATAAAATTTGGTTCTCATATTTTTAACGAATTCTTATCATATTTTTACTTTTCAACATAATATGTCGATTCCTGGATTCTACCGACTATTTTTGTTTTTGATAGTTTTATTTTTAGTGATAACAAAAAGTAAATTCTAGTTTCTGGAATATTTTTAAGTCGGTAAGCAATTTTATAAAAATGATGATACTGGAATAATTAATTATGAAAAAAATTAAAATTGAAATAATTAGAAGATTACTTTCAAAGTCTTTTTTTCACAATTTCAGAAGTAAAATCAAAGAAAAACAACAATAAAGCAAAATTAAAAATTGTAGTCGATTACGATGTGAAAGCATTTTTAGTGTGATGCATTTTAAGCGCATTTTAATATGAATAAATATTTTACTAAGGTTAAATTCGCCAAAAGCCTATTTCTTTTTGCTAATGTCACTTTGACGTTTATAAATGTCAAAAAAGGGTACGTTAACTTCAATTTCAAGTCAACTTCCACTGTTTTAGGCATTCGGTTTTAAAAAAAAGTTTAGTAAAGTGTCAATCAATAAGCAAATTGTTAAAAAATTTGTGCCACTAATTTTAATAAGACAATTAGCATGGTATTTCTTCAACTTACTTTCTTTTAAAAACCTTTTGCAAAAAATTCACAGAAATAAGCACAATTTAAGAAACCATTAAGTTTTAGATTAAATCATCTATTGTTAAGATTTTTAAGAGAGGACTTAAAGAGTTTAATAGCAAAATTGTTTTTGAGAAAATGGTCACACTGGTAACTCAAAAGCTAAGTCAAATTTTACAATTTGACTAAAAAAAACTTTTAAAAGAGAAGTAGATTTTTTTACAAAAGAAAATTGTTGTTTTCACTCTAAGCCGACGATGTGCAAGACTCACAGCGGCGGGTTACTAAACCCAGGTATAGACGATTGTCTTATTAGCTTATTAAATAGTTTTTAAAGCTGACTTTAATGGAAATTAAAAAAAAACATTTGTAACACTTAGATTCAATTTCATTTTTTTACACCTTCCAAATAATTTTTTTAAAATATTTTTGTTCAGAGTTGTTTTTAATTTAAATTTGTTCAAAAATAAAATAAATAATAAATAGAAATAACATCTCCATTCTCCATAGTTATATTTAAGCCACACACACAAAACAAACAAACAAATAAATCAAAAACGTCACAAAAATCACTAAGGCGTATGCGTCCTATTTTGTTATATATTTTTTCTAAAATATGACTTGAATAAATAGCTGTTTAAAAGTTGTTTGTTTAAGGCCAAAACTTCATCTTCTAACTCGTTTCTTATATCACGTTGTTTCAGGGGATAGTTTTTGAAAAACTTTTTCTCAAACTCAACATTTTGAGGGAAAACATTTTTTTTCAAAATTTAACTTAATTTAACAATTTTAAGTCAAACACTGAAAATCGAAAGGTTCTAGGACAAAGTAAATATCTTAAACAACTCAGTAGGGTCAAGAGGGGTAATTGTAAATAGAGGTAATTGTAAACACAATTTATTCTCTAAAAACCGCTTATAATTTGAAGCATGCCACGATATTATTTCAAAAGACTTTATATTTCCATTATTTTGACACATGGAAGGCGTTATCTATCAAAAAGTTATTTGTTCATCAAAAATAATGTTTCAAGTTGTGGAAAACGATAAAAGTTTTGTTAAAATAAACCAAAATTTGTGGATTGTTGCCAGAGTCAAAAATCATCGATGGAATTACAACTTTAGAATTTAGTGCAAAAGTACCAGTTTTTGAAATGTAATACCTACTTGAACATATCATTTTTTCAAAGAGTCAACCTTATTTATCATTTATGTATTTTAAAATAAAACACTGAATATAAGATTTTTGTTTATAAATTTAGTTCTGTATTAATTTTTTTGGGGTAAATGTGAACATCATTATTTTAATTTCTTTTCTTTATCATGTGATTTAGTTTTAATTTTGTTCACTTTTGTACCAGTTTTTTTATCCTACCTGGCTTAGATACCAAGTTCTATGTTTTCATTTACCCCGTTTTTCTCGTTTGCCTAAAAAAAGACGGGGGTAAATGTAAATACCCAATTTTATGAAAAATAATAAACAAACACGTTTAAAATTTAGTACTTTTCAATAGATGATAAAATCCAAATTTAAGTTGCATCAACAAAAATGTTCAACATCGCATATTTAAGCTGTTATAAACACCACAATTAAAAAAAAAATGCAAAATCGTTTACAATTACCCCCTTTGACCCTGATATTTTTTTCTTCTTCACCGTTTGACTTTAAATTGTTGAATATTGAAAATAAATGTTTCAAGTAATTACGTAAAGTTTTGAAAACAAAATTTAATATTTTGTTCAAAATTTTGCATTTGAAAATTAATTTCTCAAAAATTTTTTGACTTTAATAACTTTAGGTACTTCAAAAACGAATTCAATCATTGAATTTTGGCTTTGAAAAAAACTTATAGAATGACATTGTAAGTGTTGCCGTTGTTTTTTAATAACTATTTTCCTATTTTAAATAATTAATAAAAAATCCACCTAAACGGGGGGAAATAGACCCCACCCCCCTCCCACCATACAAATCACCCTGTGTATTAACGCCTAAATGAAAACTCAACCAAAGTGCAAAGCAAATAAATAAATACTAATTAGCGATTTTCAAGAATCGCAAATCAAAACAGCCACAAAAAAGTCACTCGGGCGTATACGTATTATTTTCTTATTAATTTTTTTAAATTATATTTCGTTCTACTTTTTATTTAATATTAATAATAGTCATTTAAAAACTTACCTCTGTAGCTGGCGGCGGCTGGTTGTGATGTATAAACTGGAGCTGGTTGCTGGCTGATCGGGGCTTCCTTGCGCAATGTTATGATGCCAGGACTCTCGCCGCGGTACTGCTGCTGTTGCAATTGTTGGTGTTGTTGGTATTGCTGTTGATGTTGTTGTGGCTCGGGCTGTGAATAGTAATTATAATGGTTGTCAATTGGTTGAGATGTCTGACTATATTGCTGCGGTTGGGGTTGTTGATGCGCCTGATAGTACTGCTGTGGAACAGCAGTAGCAGGAGCATAAGGAGCAGGAGCAAAATTATTCTGCTGTTGAGGAGGTCCGCACGACGGTTGGCGATCGTAACTCTGATTCACTTGTGGTACAGATGATGCCCCATAATGGTTCTACATAATAATTATGTGTGTGTATGTGCATAATGGGGATGTTCGTATGAGTGTTTAAGGGATGACAAATATTGTGGGTGGCAGTGTATAAAGGTGGTTGGGGTGTTGTTTGGTGGCGGTGGATGGATATTGACGAAACAAAACAAAGATATAAACAATATTTAACAATTAGTAAAACAAAGAATATAATTTTGTTTGTTTTTTTTTACAGAGGGGTTAGTTTTTGAGGATGTTAAAGAATCAAACAAGCGTTGCGTAGCTTTTTTTTTAAAGTTAATAGAGCAGATGTTATTTTATTTTACACTTTTTTCTACTCCAAAAAGGGAGGAATTTGTAGTTAGCTGGTTTGTCAAGAGAGCGTCTATGAGTTAGAAGCGATACTAAAGGGAAAGGTTTTTTGTTTGCCATTTCCCTCTATGTGGCAGAGGTAAGCTTTTGCATTCTCTTCAACTGTCTATATAGCGCTAGGAAATCTCCAGAAACACTTTCGTGCAAAACACCTTGCACGATGATGTTTGTACCTGCTGATGCTGTTGGGATCCATAGTGCGGTTGTTCAGATTCGAACGATGGTGGTGGTTGGGAGAGTTGTCTGACGGCCGCGGCCGGTTGATAGTTCTGCACGTATCCAGTACGCTGGGGCACTGGCGATGCTACGTGACCCCAACGACCACAATTTGGTTCATCAAGGTGTTGTTGATGATTGCCTCCTCCTTGTTGCTGATTATTATCAGCCGATGGAGGTCGGTATTGTTGTGGTTCTGGAGTAGAGGGTGCTTGGTAATGGTGCTGATGCTGTTGTTGTTGGTAAGATTGGGGATGGGGATGAGGTTGGGGTTGGGATTGTTGTTGGTATTGGTATTGTTGCTGAGGATTAGGCTTTGGTGTATTGTAAACTGGGCTAGCTACTCCACCTCTAAAGGCTACAGTAGAATTGGCATTGCCTGGTGCTTGGGAGGGTCTCTGCTGCAAATAGTATGGCTCCTGGGGATTATGTTGCTGGGATGATGGTGGTGATGATTGTTGCTCTTGCTGAATTGGATGATAATGACCACCCTGTGAAATATGGGGAAAATGATGATTCGACTTTTTTTTTCTGTGTGTGCGATTTTCTGAATGTTTTTAAATTATTTTTTTTTTTCTGATTTCGTTGACAAATTGACAGTTGAGATGGCACCAACAATAGGCAGGGAAATTCATTGAATTCTGGTTTAATATTTTAATGTCTTTTGTCAGATGGTGGCGGTGGTGTATTTTGGAATTATTTTATGTTAAGTATTTAGGTTTATTTTGTGGAAGAGTAAAAAGTGTTAACAATGAAGTGATTGATGTTTGTTCTATTATGAAATTATTATTCTATACAAATATACACAATGGTTACTGTTACTTTAATGCTTTTGAATTACTACAGATCCAAAGGCTTATATAATTAAGCATTATTTAATACAATGGCACTTTCTTATACAATAGTATAGTAACAAAACAATTATTTTAAGTTATATTTACATAAGAGTTAAATGTGCAAGGATAATTTTTTTGGAATTATTTTTTATATTTACATTAAATTATATTTTTTGATTAATACAAAAATAATATAAACTCTTGAAGATTAAATTTTCCCCAAATAATTGAAGAGATAGATTTACGTATTTGTTATAAAATAAAAAATAGGTATTTTGTAAAAAAACGGAGACCATCAAAATTAAATTAAACATAAAAACATTAAGAATTGGATAAATGTTTTTTCCCTGAATTGTACACCTGCAATTGTATTCTTTTATTATTATAAATAGAATTTTGACCCACTTTCAAATATGGAGATATTTAAAATCTTACGATTTTAAATTTTTATTCGGCTGTTATTTCAATTCGAAAAAAACCTGTTTGGTCACCTTATCCATTATAGATCAATTTATTCAACAAAATATTCCATTCATCACCGTTTAGCTGAAAATCCAATTCGAGGAAGGTCTTAATTTTGATCAAACTAAATTTAGCATTAAATTAAACTTCTTGAGAACAATATGTGAAAATTCCACGAGTTAATTCTACTCTCTATAAAAATTTATAATCATATTATTTTCCATTGGAGCGATAGATTTTGAAAAAAAAACGCACAGATTCGCAATGGAAGGCCAAAACCTGTTCTTTTTTCTTTGAACATTTTTTTTTTAATAAAATTAGGATTATGGATCAACCAATCAATGCATATTTTGAAATCACCCTTTTTTAAACTTTAGTGAAGGACAAAAAAATTAAAAACTTTTCAAATTTCTTTTTGGAATTTAACTTTAGATTTAAAAACTGTTCATACATTTTTTGTGTTGTCAATATTTTCAGAAATTTTAAACAAAATATCGTAATGGTTAGTGCATAAGACTGCCATGCAGGAGGTCTGGGTTCGGTTCCCAGTCTCGTCCATCTAAGAACAGAATAGGGCTGCTGCCCTGATAATGTGCGAGAAATTGATAAATTCTCCAAGAGAATCACTTGTCAAGAATAGAGTGCAAATCAAAATAGTAGTTCGGATTCGGCTTAAAATTGAAGTTCACTTCAATTATTGAAATACATGCATATAATGGTTGAGAGTTTTCAGTCACAAAGGTCCTAGTTTTTCATGGACTCTAGTTTTTTTTATTTCTTATCAAAATTTCCATAACACTTCATTAATTTCCATTTCCTTTTCCCAAAAGATCCTTTTCCCAAAAACACATATCACCTTAAAATAAAGAATATACAAATAAATTATAACCTCAGTCTCGAATCTCATTTTTTCTGTCGATTTATTTTTATAAAAAATGCTACAAAAATGGGCCTTGAGATTCTACATAATGTTTTTATCATCTCTTGATCAATATTTGAATTTATTTTGAATAAAATTTAAAAGACGTTAAACATTTCTTAAAAATACTTTTTAATGAAAATTGTTTACATGTTTTCTTAAGTCAAAAATTCTCAGTTAAAATTCATGTTTAATAAATTATTTAAGCATTTCATAAAATTTCATTAAAATTGATTAAATTTTACCATTATGAATTCGAATGACAGATCAGGCAATTTATATTTCGTAATTCATGTGAATATACTCGGTTTCAGCAAAGTAACCACAGCGAAAACAAAAATAAAACAAGTCCTGTAATATTTGTATAAGCCAAGGCTTCTGATTGTGTGTTTATTTAAATACACAACGCAAACACACATAAAGCTCCTATATACAGGGCCCTCATCACGTAAGGGTGGCGATATCGTTTTCGATATCGACATCGATAGCTATTCTTCACGTTAGCACAAAAAACCTCTATCGTCCAAACGATATCGAATAGACGAATTGGTTTTTACTTCACGAAAGCACTATCACTATCGTTTCGTCGATAGCCACTGCGCGATACCCATTTAGCTATCGTCTTTGTTGTTTAGTTTGTTTTTAGTGTCAACAAAAATTAAATCGTAGAAAAAATGTTTCGCCGCAATATTTTAATGGTACAGAACGCTAACGAAATGGAAAAATATCGCTTAATAAAAAGAAGAAAGGAACTTAGAGATGCCTCTGATCCGCTACAATTTTTTTTTTATTGTTAAGAGATTTTAATGTGTTACAGCTTTATTCAACGCTTTCGCCTTTGGAAGGAAACTTTTGTAGTACTTTTGCAAACCATTAATTTGTCAGATGGCTGTCGATCCACCTACATCCCCTTAATATTGAGACTTTCTGCTACATTCGAGATCCTAGGAGGAGGTGGATACCAGTGCCTGTCTGGGAATGATTTTGGGGTTGCTCTTGCTCAAAGCACACTCTCGACAATCCTCCAGGTGACCACTAGTTAGCTGGAAGCAAAAATATGTCCGTTATGGATTAAATGGGATATCGATAGCCAAAATGAAAGAGCTGAGATTAAACAATGGTTTCATAGAAAATATGGAATACCAGGGGGTGGGCCTAAGATACACACCATTCTTATAAATTTATAAAATACAATTTATATAACTACATAATATTAATTTTTTTGTCGTGGGAAGTGTATCCACCAAACCGCAACAGCTAACAACAACAAACAGAAAATTTTTTGAAAAGATACTCAATGAATTACATATATTGACAGATAAAACAATGTAGTGTTCAGTGGCTCTCAAACTTAAAGCAACGAGAACGATACACGACACGAGAGCAGTAGTGATACATGAACCAAACTATTGATGATATCGTTTACAGCTATCGCGTAGACGATAGTCGTCAGCAAAGTTACGTGATTAGGGCCCAGTATATATAAAGACTGCAGACTAGTAAAATAATAATATTAATAATAATAAACGATTAATTGCATTTTTGCTCATTCTACTATGAGTTTTTGCATTTCCGATACATTTTCGTTGGCTTTAATATTTTTTTTTTTAATATTTTCTCAGTGCGGTAGCCGGAAACATTCACAAATGAAAATAAAAACATGAATTCAAATGTTAACATATTATGCATAATATAGCATATATTTTTACACATTTTTTTTTAGTATAAGTATAGTTTCAAAAATAAAAATATTTCATATCCATATTGCAAGTTCTGCAAAAAAAAAAAACAAAATTCTTTTTCTGGGTCAAAAATTGAAGTACATATCTTTTCTCTTGGATTTTATTTTATACCTACAGTTATTGCGATAATTATTTAGACCAACAAAACTTTTAAATTTTAATTTAAGTACTAGGGTTAGAAAATGGCGGGTCTGTAAGTGTGTGCGTTGGCCGACATTTTTAAGAACGAGTTTTAATCCTTATCTCGAGATCGAGAACTGCTCCTCTCATTTTTGGATATATATTTTTTTTTCAATATTTATACTCTGAGAGTTAAAACCCCTAAAATTATACTTTTCTGTATTTAAAAATATAATGAACCTTTAGTGAGGTATAATGAAAATACTAAAGAAAGTAACTGAAAGTAAAGTTTTAAGCACAAAATAATTGAATTTTCATTCGAAATACTAATTATTGAAATCCTTTTTTGAAATAGAAGCCAACGCACAACATTTACAGTCGCGTTATTTCGAATCAATTCGAATCATACAATTTGAGATATGGGCGATTTTGCATTATGGAAATTCCTTTTACGAATCTGTCGAAAAATGTTTAAAATATTTTAATTTTAACTAAAAAATGTATAAAATTAAAAAAAAAAAAACTTTAAAAAAGTTTTCTCCTCTGTCCAAATAATTATGGCCCCGACAGTAAAAGCTATATCCACACCCCAAACCAAATCGTAAATTATTTTTTATTTAACTTTTCCCAAGCCATAATGTAAATAATAAGACTTACTCTTATTTTTCAGCTTGTGGATTTATTTAACTTTAAATTAATTTTATTTTAATATTGGTTTAAGTAGGTTATTTAATTTCCACGTTAATTTTCATCTACGAGTGTTTTTATATAAACATATAAATTAGTGGAGCAAATAGTAAAGTGTAATTAAAGAGCCATCGCATACAATGATTCAACAATCAGGAAAACGAAGGTTCTGCGCTGTAAACATGACCTCAAACATCGTGGGGTTCTCAACTGAAGACAACTACACAACAAGCTCATTCTACTAGTTCTTCTACTCGCTACTTCTAGAGAATTTTTGTTTAATGGTCAGGTCAACATTAAACATCTTTCAGAGCAAAACTTAAGCATGTAGCAAGGTCCTTGATTTATGAGCCGGCCAAATCTGATGATACACTACACATTTTATAGCCAATTGGAATCACCAACTTTGACTGATTTGAAAGTCGGAGGGGCAAACTATCGTATATTGTTTTGTTTAAAGTTTTAGATTTAGACTTTATTAATGAAATTAAGACAGAATTGAAAATTAAATAAAATTCACGAAAGGATCGCAGGAACTTGTTGCCGTCTCAAAGTACTTTAATATACAAGCAAGAATGTCATTAGAAAACAAATAAAAAAGTATTGTTACAAAATCTACTCTCTGAACACCCTCCGAGCAGCAGGCCACGAATGAAGATGGCCTTCTCTATCTTTTAGCCATTTTATATACCAAAATGTCAAAACGTTCGAGAAGGAAAACGTAGAGATAGAAAGAAAACCAGACCACGAGTCAGATTGTCATTCGAGAGCGCAAATAAAGATAATTTTCAAGTATTTTGTCTTTTGTCTATTCAGAGTTTCTTTTACAGGGTTTTTCTGTTCCGGAATTCAAGGAATCCCCTAAAATTGTAAATTTATTGTTTAAACTGCTCCCAAAATAAGCCAAAAAAAGAGAAGTTTGACCTCAAAAATGAAGTTGTATCGAAAAACCATGAATTTTGTAGTTTTTATTTTCAAAAATTCTTAGCATGGTTGTTTCAAAAAATATTTGTTTTAAAATATCTTAAGAATTTTTGAAAAAAAATGCTATGCAAGTTTTGGAGCTATTGAGTTTTCAATAAAAAAATAAATTTTCAAAAATTTTAATATGTAAAGCGGAGCTTATGAGAAAACCAAACATTAAAAATCTGGTTCCATCGCGTTCCATTTTACTTTACGTTTACTAAATTGGAATAAAAATACATAGCTAGCTCACCGTCTAATAGAGATGAATTTCATTGGACTAATTGGATGAAATCAGATCTTACGAATTTGATGAATTTTTCTCTGTGGGTTTTATATTTTTTTTTATTATTTTTCAAAAAAACTGTTATAGACGGTAGCTCCAGATTTTTAATTTTTTGATAACATGGTTATTTAAAAGTAAAAGCCAAAAAAAAAAAAACGAAACTTCGGGCTTTGGCGAAAAAAAAAACTTAATTTTTTTTTTTTTTTAATAATTTGCGCGCGCTCAAGGGGAAGGTGTACCCTTTATATGTTGTTCAACACAGAGCGGGCGTGAAGGATAGGGATGGGAAGGGAAAGGTGTATGGGGAAAGGTATGTGGCGTGGTACTGAGGTACTGAGACTGAAGGTGGTGGTTGTCTCAGATTTTATCTCCAGGGTTGGCGGCTGGGCTAAAGCGGAGAAATGCCATGTCTTATATCTATGTCCCTTTATAATTCACATTATTTTGTTCATTGTCATATTTGTTGGGTGTACTAGTATTTACTCAATCACATGTTGTTAGTGTTATGCCTGAACAACATGTAATGAGTAAACCAGCGGCCCAACAATGATCAATAATAATGGAATAAAAATATTACATAGAACTACGGCAGGGATAGAACCTGTGAGGTTGACAGGCGACTACGCATACCATCGCGCCACGGCCAACCCCTTTAGAATGCAACATGGTGAATAGACTTTATATGGAAATGTTTTCGATACCATTCACAATTTTCTAGTTATACGCTAAAAAACGATATTTTTCTACATTTAAAGTTTTTTTTATTAAATGCTTATATCTGCTAGATGTTCTGGTGGAATTTACCGTTAATTCTTGAAAAAATCAATCTTTTCGACATTTGACCTAGATTAACTTGTTATGCAAGTCAGATCTAATGGACTTTTTATTGTATATTTTTTATGCAAAAATAAATATAATTACAATTTTAAAAATCTTCAATTGAATTTTTGAGAACAAATATGGTACAGCAATATTACGAAATTATATTAATATAACAGCAATATTAAAAATATATTATTATTATTATTTTAAGAAGTAAACTTACTAAAATTCAATTTTTTAACATTGGAATTTTCTTTTGCAAATTGACACCGAGACAAACCTATACTGCTCTGCGTGTAAACGAAAATTTCCAGGTTAAAACCCCCCCAAAAAAAAGAGACTGACACTTGGAAAAGTAGTTAAACAAAATATAAAATTAATATGTAAATTTAAAAAAAAAAATATTTTTCCTGAATGCCATTTTTTTTCTTCTTCTTAAATGAAAACCATAGAAAAATTTTAATGTTTTCCTTTTTTTCCATGTGGTTTTTGTTTTTCTGTAACAACATTGCATGTATAATGTTAAATTCTGCAGAAATTCTGAGAGACATTACAGAGAAAGAAGCAATTAATAAAACTGTTAATCGAAAAAATATATGATAGCATTCCTGATGTTCTACGAAGAGGTATTAAGTATCTAAATATAAATTGTCTTAACACGAAAATTGCATTTTCATTTGGAAAAGCGCTTATAAAAAAAAACGTTAAAAGTCAGTAGCTTCACTTTAAAATTATTACAAAAAAAAAATTGTTGGAAAATGAAATTACAAAAGAAAATTACACGTTAAATAATTGAGATAGAAAAACCGATTTACTGTAACGGTGTGTAGGTAGGTATGCCTGTACCAAGAAAAATTCAAAGCTTCACATTTTAATTATACATAAATCCTAATAGCAAAAATCCCTGTTTCTTTTTTTTTTTGCCTTATCGCGATATTTTTATGAGCAGAAATTTAAACAAAAAAAAAAATTATATTTTCCATGAGTTAATGCAATCAACATACATACCACCCCCACTCTTATCATGTTCTCATATATTCAATGCAAAGAGCACCCTTAAATTGCCTAGAAATATAAACTACCTCGCCTTTGCATAATATCTTAGACTCCAACCAAATATACACACAAAGGGTGTGTGCTTTGGCAGCAGGAGCACACATAATATTATATAATATAGATGTGTGTTTGTAATAAGAACACAAAATTGCCACAGGATAAAACAGTTTATGATATGCCTTTGAAAATTATTATAGTTATTATGTTCATTATGATTATGGCTATCATTGTCTGCGATTTTTATCGCTTGTTGCCTGCCTGAAATGCTGCTAGCAATAGAAGAGAAGTTGAAGGCCTATATGCCCTAGGTGCTGACTGTCATGGAGTGTAAAGCGTGCAGCAGAATCAGCAGCAGCAGCAACAGTAGCAACAGTAGCAGTAGCAGAAGCAGCACCCATAGGGTGAACATTGAATAACAAAAAACTTCTTAATGCATTTTAATAAAGTTACATCCATGTAAAGGTTTACTGTTCCTCTTAAAAACAGTGGTTTTCTGTTAAAAGGGGGGAGTTTCACCATCTCCCCCCACAACCACCCATTGCCATCGTGAGGCCAAACCGCATCTTTTTTTTTTCTTTTAAACTCTGTTGAAATTTAATGGAAAATTATAGGGAACCCAATTTCTTTTGTTATCATGAAGGTTTTTTCCGGTTGTATAAACAGTGAGTGACACAAATTTAGGTACACATCTGAAATTTGGATTTGTTCATTTTTTTCTATGAGTTTTTTAAAAATTGTTTTACATTAGGGACAATGGGCCATATGCATAAATAAAAGAAAATGTTTTTACTTGTAAAATGCTGCGCTATTTTGAAGTATGCACATGGCACAATAACTGGCTTACAAAATGATAAATTAGTCATTTAAAAGCATGACAGACCTTGTTTTTCTACTGAGTCAGATAATAGACCAGAAAATCAGGATGCAAAATTCACTTTCTGACAGCGAGGGCGTCTTTAAATTAGGTTTCAGAGAACGAAGAAGTTAGAAAGCTTGGGGTAGATAACTGGAATCAGTGTGCTCAGGAATCAGGATCGTGGAGGATGGAAGGCTGCCGTGTCTCAGGCTGCGATTCTTATGAAGTTTCGAACTGGCTAGAGGTAAGTAATTAGATTTTTTGTATTATAACAAGGATTTTAAAAAATTATAAAAATAGCTTAGCAGTAAAAATAATCAAAAAACCAATTTTAAAAAATAGAAATATATATTTTTAAGTTTTTTTTTACTAAAAAGCTCATAACTTTTTTTTGGTAAATTCAGCCAAAAAAAAGTAGTAGCTACAGCTTTCAATAATTTTTAATTTTTCTGGTGTTTTTTTTTTTACTAAGTAGGTATTTTAAAAATGAATATATTTACATTTAAAGAAATACCCTTTGTTTTAATCAATACACTAAGCCCAAATTTCAGACACTTGCTTTCGGAGAATTTCTTATTTATTTTTTAAAATTTTTATTTATAATTAATTTTTCAAAAAATATTTTTTTGAAATGTAATATTTTTGGGACGATAAAGGACCTCTTTCATAAAAATTTTTATTAATATCCATTGAGCCATTTATGATAAGATCGAAAATTCAAAATTACGGTATAATGGTTTTTTGAAAAATTTTATTTTACCATATAATTTGAATTTCTTATTGCAAAAAAATTTTTGAAATAAATGAGATAGACATTAACGTCTTTTGAGTTAAGTTCTCAAATTCGGCCTGGTTTTCGAGTTGTGGCACAAATACTAAAATGAATGACCAGTTTTTTTTAGCAGCATTTTTGGTTTAAAAGTCCTTAGATCCCGTTCCTATCTACAAGACTTATTCCATATCCTCTACATTGAGGTTCCATATTTTCAATGAAGCCATAAAAATAAAATCAACAAAAAAAAGAAAAGAAAGAAATTTTCCTATGTACTTATTTTTTGGCGCTCACTGTTTGCAAGGTTGCACTGTGAAACGTGTAATGTAGAATTTGTAACGCTTGCTTTTATTTACTTTTCGACATATAGCTAGCAAGTAGTATGAGCATAGCACGCGATTTTAATTTTGTGCGATTTTTCCTCGTAATTTATTATGGGTTGATTTTATTTTATTTTATACTTTTTTTTACCACGTTCGTGTTTGTTTTTATGCTCTCTCAAGTAATAATTTCTTTTTATGAAGGTTTTATTTTTTTTTTCGTTTTGTTGTAGATATCTATACGTAGGTATCATGAAGTAAAAATAATCGACATAACCATCATCATCATCATAATCATCATCAACATCCATCGCGTCTACTTCTACTCGTATATATGTATGTATAAGTAACATAATCTAATCATTGCCATCAAAATCGGGGCTGAATTCTGAGTGTGGTTGATTTTGTGTCTTTATGGTTTATTAATAGAAAGTTATGAGTTGCCTGATGGCACATATAATATGACAGCTGATTTAAGCTAGATACTTTTCTTTTTTTATGCCTATTCCTATATCTATTGTATTGCCACAACAACAGAGAGCGGACTTGGATTAAAGGCAGAGATTATAATATGAAATGGCATGGCGGTTGCATTATTTTGGAAAATGATATTGGATGTGAGATAAGTTGAAACAATATAAAAGCCATCATTTGGTTCGTTGGGTTTTTTTTTGTTAATATTGATTGAAATTGATGATGGAAGTTTGTTTTTTGATAAAAAAAATATAATCATCCTTAACTATGATTTCGTTGGAAGGATAAGTGTCCATTTTTTGCAGAGGTAAATTAAGCTAATTTTGCAACAAAGGGTGGAATCGATAAGATGATTTGTGATCATCACATTTTTGACAGTCACATGTGATTGGATTTTAATTTTAATCTATGTAAAGGATGAACACAACGAAATAACCTAATTTGGCATCACTTTTTTTGCTATGATGAAAAGTAAATTCTTTCGTCTTTGTGCTGTATGTTGGTAGCCTATACTTTCACTCACGCTTTCACTTGAAGGAATAAGACAGTGATTTTTTTTGTGTATGTGATGTTTTAATTGAAAAGTCCATTGGTTTTGTTACAAATTGAAATACTGTAAAACATAAAATCAATTTCTTATTTTTCAATAAACTTTGAATGAGGATATAAATGTAGAATGTATAAGTATAAATTTAGCTTTATTTTTAGAAACAAAAAATCATTGTCATGTAGCTTAAATGTCCGACAGTAAATGTAGTTAATGACCGTGGGGCAATTTGAAAAACAAGTAACAAATATAATGTGCATTTAAACTGAAAGTGACAACTCTCATTGTGGTTTCTGTTACTAATTTCATTTGCTTTGAAAATCATCCCCAGAAGCGTTGTTACCTAAAGTTTTAAACATTTGTGTATCAAACAAATATTTTCTACATATTTTTATTTTTTTAGTTTAAAATTTTGTTTCAAATAGGATTGAGCTGCAGCTGGTAAATATATACTTGAAATACAAGCTAGACCTTATGAATTATTTCAAAATAGGGGGGACGATCTCAGCACTCCTTCTGCTTTTTTTTTTGTTTTGCGTTTAGTGTTTGGACAATAAATACAATAAAATGTTATGGGAACAAAACTTGTTCTTCCAATTGCAAAAATAGTACAATAAAAATTTCAGTTTGCACATTAAACTGCTCCGAATATTTTCTATTTTTTTCACGGCTGGTTGTCTCAGACTCATAAGTTCTGGAACGTGCATGTTAACTAAATTTTTTTTTCAAGGAGTCAATAGTCCAAGAATATAGCTAATAAGTCCATTTGGATTCAGTAGCGGCATTAAAAATAGCGGTACTTAAGAAATAAATGAAAAATAAATTATGATCAATTTGTGGTTCATTACATTTTCCATTGTTCAAAGATGATACATTTTGAAAACATATAATTTTATATAAAATCCCACACATAAGGCAACTGACATCGAAACAGTCCCAATCTTCTAGACAGGGTGATCTGGGCCATCGCTACAATCGCCGGTAAAAGTAAAAGAAGAAGACTTTTACAAACTTTCTAAAGCATTTGATAAAATTTGGCATCCTTTTCTTTTATCCAAAAAGGTGTGCTTTTATAGAGTATCGATAAAACCCTTCTTCGTTGGATTAGTAACTTTCTTTCGAATCGCAAGAATACAAGTGGTATTAGACGGATTCAAGCGTGAAACGCTCAACATAAATGCTGGTGTGCCACAGGGTTCCGTTATGTCTCCGACACTCTTTCTCATTTTCATTAATGATCTCCTGTCTGCAACTACCAATCCATTAAATTGTTTCGCTGACGACAGCACCCTTAGCTTTTCATATTTGTTTCCAGGTTGTTTACATCCCTGCTCTTCGGACGTGGAACTGAAACGGTTGACTCTTGAACCCAATTTCGGCCGTACTGTCAAGTAGAGTGATTCGTTCTTTAGCCGTATTACGCGAATGTGGAATACCCTTCCACGTCATTCCCTTTCATTGTGATGTACTGAAATTCAAGACAAATGTTCACCGACATCTCCTTTCAAATCCCCTCCTACTTATCTAAAGCTCGCACTGTGTCCTTGACATATAAAGGGTACAAAAAATCCCCTTGAGTGCCCGCTAAATCAAAAAAAAAAAACAATTCTCCATTGAATTGATATGTTACATTCCACTCCTACTCCACTCCTACGTCAACTACAGATATTCTATTCTAAGCCGAACTGCACTAATGTAGAGTGCTTTATCAATTTTCGTGCTTTAGAAATCGACTGTACTGTGTTAATGGGGGAAACCGAAAACTTTTTCATTTCGTTACAAATTTTGTTGAATTTGGAAATTATTCAAATCCAAAAATAAATTCGAAACTAAACAGGTTCCTACGACCAGACTTCTAAGCTTGAATTCATGATTGATGCAAATTCAAAACGAATTTTTTGTTTTCCAATGAAATACTAAAAAATAAAAAACCTTATATTTTTTGTTGGAAATAATTCACATCTGCCTGCATTTGAACAATTTATATTCGCACTTAATTACAAAATAAAAAAAAACCACACTTCCAGAAAAAATAAATAAAAAGTAAATAAAAATAAATAGGTCCTGAGATACAAAAAAAAAAACAACAACATTATTCCAACCGTGTTCTGTCCAATTCCATTTCCTTTCAACAAAACGACTGTAGTCACCCACGTGACATCCACACATGCATGAGTCACACGTCGCGCATATAACATTACCTTAAAGAGCCTTTGCTGTACTTTTAAATTAACTTAACGAGATCGGTTAACATTATTACCGGAAATTGTCCAACTATATCAACTGCAAGCAATGTTCTGCATGCGTATTCCGTTTTGTGTTTTTTACTTTTGTTTTTTATTTTTTACAACATAACATATATTTATGGACATTCATTCGTGGTAATATAATGTGGAATTGCCATTATATTATTTTTTTACTTCCCTTTACCCCATATCCATGCATCCTTTTCAAAAGTCAATAAACCACTATACTGACTGGTGAAAAGGTTGGCAGGTCCTTTTTCAACGATTCGGACAAAAAAAAAAAAACCCTATAACATGATGCCAGTGGATGATGGGTATGGTGCGTTTGGTATCCTATCCAGAACGTTGCATCGAAATTAAAATATCAAAAATGCAACAATTATAATGTGAAATGCGAATAATTTTCATTTTTCCAATAAAATTGCAGCTTTTCATGCATAAATCCCTGGTGTCGGTGTCCACGTATGGATGGTCATCAACTTGGGACTCTGGAATAAATTTACCAAAGACCACGTGATGTTATGTGTATGGTAAAGGCTATTATTTTTATTTTTTTTTTGCATTCATAAATATATATGTATATGTATCTTGATATGCACTTTTTTGTGTATTTTTTATTGCCATGCAAGCACCTTTGAATCAAATAAATAAAAAAAAAATCTACATTCAGGTGCACTCATATAGGTCTATTTATTGAATTTCATTCCAAAAATTTATAAAAATGGCTTTTAGATTTCGATTTAATGTAAAAATAATTTTAAATGAAAATATCTTTTACGTTCATCATACAGTAAAACCAGCTTATAGATATAATATTTTTTTTAACGTACATATTTTAAAATTAATAAATAACAATTTATAAGTTTTATTTATAAGCAAACAAAAAAAAAACAGTAAAATCTGTTTCTGGTCATAAAGAAACTGTCGCTGATTCAAATCACTCTGGAAATCCATTTTGCTTTAGGCTAAATTAAAAATATTCTTTGTGACTATAAGCGGGTAAGGAACGTTTTTTATAAAATTAATTTTTATTTATATTAAAATTTATTTAGTTAATATAAATAAAATAAAATAATTAATATTTTTTAAATTAAAAAAAAAAATCTGTTCAGAGATTGATTTTTGAATTGTTAACTTTTCTTCTAATTTAAAATTTCTTAAATTAAAAAAAAAAAATATATCAAAATCGGAGTGAGGAAAACACGGGCAGGGTTCTTAAATAAAATGTTATCGTTCCTCCACTTTTAGTAGTTCTATTTGAAAAAGAATTTGAAACGCATAAAAATGACAAAAGATAGGCCTTTATAGTAAAATCATTTACACTGTTGCCACGTTTCTACAAATATATATTTTTTTTTGAAAAAAATCTGTTTTTTCAAATTTTGAAATCCCTTTTTTTGAAAAAAAAAATAATGTTGAAATAAGATTGATATAAGATTTCTTTTAAGCAGGTTTTACTATAGTTTCTTTTTTTAATATATTCAATACAAATATAAAAGACATTTTAAAAAACTGTTGGAGTATTAATGATCAATTAATTATTTTAAAAACAAAATTGAAAAAAAATCTTTTTGACTATAAACTGGTTTTACTGTACTTTTTTGAAATGTTTATAAATTAGACATTCAAAGACTTTTTTTTATAAAAGTTTGGAGTATTAAGTATATTAAAAAAAATTGAAAAAAAACTGGTGGATTTCTGAAAATTTTTCTAATTTAAATTTTCAAAAAAGTCGGAGCAGTTTAACCAAATTCTTGAATCACACAGTTTCTGCCAACAATAAGGAATAAGATAAGTAATTGAAATATTTGGTGGTATTTTGTTTTTGCGAATGCACCTAACCAAAAGAACTTGAATGTAAATAAGAGAATAACATCTTGTGTGTGTTTTTGTTTATTCAATTTAAATTATTATTTCAACCAAGGACACGATGAGAGAAAGTGAACTTTGTCATGTCATTTATTTTAATGCCATAATGAACTTCAACGTATGCTGCTGCTGGCTGCTGATGGGTTGATGCTACTACTATTGTATTCCATATCCCAACCTTTACCTTTAATTATAATATATGAGTTCCTTATGCAGCACAATAGCCAACATGCATTATTATATTCGAATATATATGTAAAACATAAATCCTTATATAATTTTTGTTGTATTTTTTAACATGATGATGATGAAATTTACAAATTGAATGCAAATTGAAATTTAAATAATGAAAGCATTGTTTTTCGAATTAATAAGAACTTACAGAGGGGCAGTCAGTATGTATAATGTGATGTTTATCAAAAAAACGAAAATAAAATTATTTGTAGCTCATATTTAAAAAAATTAAAATATGATAATTTGAAATTATTGTAAGGAGCAATAATTAGTCTCGATTTTAATACAAAAGACTTGTTCTTAGAAGCTTGTAGCATTTTATGCAAGAATAAATACTGTAATTGATTCTTCTCAATTTGAAGTTAGACTTCTTAGAACAAGTTTCAGATTGCTCTTCAATTAAATTAAAAAACAACGAACAAACTCAGGAAGTTAAACAATAAAATGATTTTTCCAGGTAATCAATAATTAACTCAGTGTAATATAGTAGATCTAGACAATATATGCATTTCTGGACTCAGTGGACTAAAAAATTTACAACCTGAGGCAAAAATAATAATTTGGTGGCATGTTTCTATAATTCAACATCCACTATAATATGTATAATTTTGTTCATATTTAAAACGCAAAATTAAACAAAGCTGGACAACAGCACACAAAATCAGTAGGCCTACTGAGGCGTATACGCACTTTTAATAATTTATTTTTTATGTGGGCATATTACTTTTTATCTATTTTCTAAATTCAAAAGTTAACGGAAAAATCAACGATTAAAAATGTAAATGTGCGTCACGTATTGGTTATCTCATTCAAAGAGGGAAAGACAGAGCGTGGAAGGGTATTCCACATTCGAGTGGTACGGCTAAAGAACGAATCCCTGTACTTGACAGTACGACCGAAATTAGGTTCAAGAGTAAACTGATGAGTATTCCTGGAAGCGCGAGTGTAACGGAGGAATGCAACTGGCACTTACCGTCAAAGTAACGATAAAGGAGTGAGAGACAGGAAACGTTACGCAGGTGTTCGAGTGACGTAAAAGTATCGATGATGTTCCTGTCTCCGATCATTTTAAGGGCTCGTCTTTGTATACTGTCCAAGAGGCTTAAGTAAGTTGCTGGAGTACCAGCCCAGAGATGGCAGTTATACTCAAGCTTTGGACGTATATAACTTTTCTAGATAATAGCTAGATCAGAAGGGAAAAAGAATTTATTGCATCTACAAAGGAAGCCTAAACATCTTGCGGCATTTTTGGCGACGTTAAGTATGTGATCATTCCACAAAACATGGTTTGTGATACTCATACCTAGAATCGCTAGCTGATTAGTTTCTACGATGCAAGTACCACTCATAGATAATGGCGATTTCTTAATCCCCATTGTACAATGCTGTCTAAGGTACCGTTAATAACGGTCTTTGGGGAAATATTATTTAGTTTAATTTGACGGTATTATTTTGTTTTTTACAGATTTTACAGATTTTAAGAAAAATGTTCACTATGCCATTGATCCAGTCTCCAGACCTTCAGGGTTTTCAAATTAAAAAAGGTGTTGTTAACTTTCTTGCAATAAATAATAGCCATCGCTATTTTACTAAACAGAAGCACATTCCCAGACAAAAGATATATTACGCATTTTCTTAAGAGACATTAACTCAAAATAAATAATAAAATTTATTTGCTCTTTATTTAATTTAATATTTTATTCTAACCACAAATTTATGTTTTTTTGTTTTGGTTAACCAAACATGATTTTTCTTTAATTTAAAATATTTCTTTTAAAATGTTTGTTAAAATTTTAATGCGAAAAAAACATTCTCAAGCTACAATAAATAACATCAGTTTTTATGTATTTCGCCTTTCTATACTTTTTCTTGTATTCCATTTTATTAAATGTTCAAAAAAAAAAAAGAAAACACGACAAAAAAAAAACACGAAGAAGAAGCAATATTCTCTCCCATGGCGCCAATTATAAATTAAAATGACTTCACGCTATGTTTATTCTTCCATTCACTATTTATGAAGCCTTCTCGTATATACGAGTAAGTATATCTAGTCTCTCTCTCTCTCTTTCTCATTTTTATTTAAGAACGAAAAAAATTTAAATAAGAAAAAAAGAAAGCAATTAATTTAGCTGGAATGCTGCAAATAGAAATTATGGTCCAATGTATTTAAGTCAGCTATAAAAATCTTATGACAAATGGATCTCAATAAATCCTTGCACAAAGACGAAAACGTGGAAGAAGATTCGAAATTCATTTTTGATTTTAATTTAAATTTTTAAACTTTTTTCTTATTACTACTTGCAGGACAAGTATGGGATTTGTGTGAGCAGAAGTCAGAGATGTTCAATTCAAGGAAATTCTTTTAAATGAAATCATTAACATATAATAATATTTTCAAAATTTAAAATGAATTCAAAAAGTTAAAATTCATTAAACTACCAATACATACTTTGAGTATTTATAAAATAAGAAAATACGACACAATCTTTCGATTAGTTATACCCTACTTTTCCTGATGTTTGCCTTTCAGTTAAAAATGAAGAGCAACAAAAAAAAATGTTCATTAAAACGACGCATGCAAAAACAGAAATTTCTGATTTATTATTTTTAATATTGCATCGAATACAGGATACGTATCCTATCCTTGAATAACGAAATAAAATTGAAAGCAATTCAAAACTCTCTCTCTGGATCAATGAACCCAAAATAAAATTCTAAAATATTTTGTGTTGAGATAAAAAAAATCGAAACTTATGTATAAAACATCTGTATAGCAATTTCATAAAATTAAAAATAATGATTGCAATGAAAATAATAACATCAACAACTTTATATTTATTTCAAAAAAAAAAAAAAAAAAACACAATACGTGCAGAGAATTTCAAATAAATGATATCGAAAATGAAAAACGAAAGCTGGATAAAAAAGATGCACAATGTGAAACATTTGTGTTATTAAAGAGAGAAGTTTTCAACAGTTGTCAGTGTTACCATAGGAGACATTTTTTTCTTTTTATTAAAAAAGTATTATAAAAACGTTGTGGTCCTTAACAAAAATTAAAATATTATGGAAAAAATGTTTAAAAATTAAATAAAAATTAAAAAAAAATGCAATAATTTATGAAAAAATCAAATGTAAATATTTAAAAATTTTATTTGAAAAAAAAAAAATAAATAGTTATTAATATTGCTCGCTTTTGAGTTTGAAATTTCACTATTCTAAAACTAATTCTTTGATTTATTTTTTGAAAAAAAAACCAACTAAAAAGTTTTGGTTTGAATAAAGCTAATACAGGTAAGTGTTGCCGTTGGTTGGTTTTTCCTGTTGTATATAATTTTAAAGAATATCTCCCCACCGGCTCTAGCATTGTTACACCTGACGCAAATCATCCTCTATTTATTTTAATTTGCGACTCTAGGTACTAGAAGCGCGGTGACCATTCGCCGTCTTTTTGATAAAAATTAAATCCACTTTGATTTGTTTGCTGAAAGAGGATACTGCATTGCACTTATATGATAAATTAACACCATTTTTTTGTCTTCTAGGTTTAGAGAAAGTTAAAAAAGTATTTTAAATTTTTTTTGCACAAAATGTTATAATTTACAAGTGTTTTATATATTTCAACAGAATATACCGTTTATAAGTAAAAAAAAATTATTGAAATTGAGTAAATTCTATTCATAAATTTATTCATGTATGGTAACACTTTTTCCTTTTAATGGTTTTACGAAGCAAAGAATCAGGTGAAGAAAAATAATTTTTTTTTGTTTTTACTAAAAAAAAAATCGTAGATAAATGCAAGAACAAAATTGCCAAAAAAATAATTTAAAAAGAATTAAAGCTTTTTGGTATCCTTTTTAAAATATGTATATTCATATGTTTCAAATAATTTCCATTATTATTCTCTTATTTTGTGTATCTATAATTTTATTCGGTGATATGTGTATAATTTGTTTTTGGGTGTAAAAGTGGAAAAAGTATGCCTTTGAAAAAGTCTAGCACCATTGCCATTTATTGTTGTTTTTGTTTTCGTTACTGAACGTTGAGTGTTTGTAACCTACCTACATTAATTTGTGATAAAAAAATACCGCAATGTGTCTTTTAAATACAGTATGTTCACGAAGATGTGTTGTTTTTTTTCATAAATTTTACATTTTACTCCTACTTATATTGTGAGGGATTTGCACAGGGTGTGACAAAAGATTAGAGGGTGTAATAACGCTTGATTTAAAAAATTGAAGAAAAGAAATCTTTAAAAAAAAAAATAGTACACAGTTCAATCTACACGCCCTAGCCTTTTGTCGAACCTTAATTTGCACTCTATTTACACCGCACACTTAAAAATAAATGGAATCATGGAATTCAAAAATGTAATTATGCATCTTAACTGATTCATGATTCTTTATAAAATTTTAGTTCGTGGTCAAAATAAATGTGTATTATTGCCTTATGATTCTTTTCTTTCAACCGATCTTGTGTTTAAAAATAAATTTCATATATATTTTAGACATGTCAAATTAAAGTGCAGTCCCTACAAAAAAACAAAAAAAAAAAAACATATATTCGAGCTCTTAAATTATGATGTTTTTTTTATTAGGTCCAGCATCCAAACAATGCTGTGCGTATTAAAAAAAAACTGACGTTGTAGAGGTGTGCACCATAATGAAAAGCTCCATCGGGAGTACTTAGCATCTTAATCTATATCCCTGGATATATGCAACTGCATATATGTTTTTTTTTATATCCCCCCATACTATTTTTTGTATATATACATTTAACAAAATATATAAAGGTATGACTGAAAACATTTAAAAGCAAAAGTTGGATATTTATGATACAAGAACAGAATTTAAAAAAAAAAAATAAATATAAAACAGATACAAAAAAAAATAATAATTGTATTTACCTGGTTAGCTGCCGGAACTGGGGATGCTCCAGGCCTTTGATAGTTTGACTGCTGAAGTGGTTGTTGGTGTTGTTGTTGTTGTTGATGGTGTTGCTGCTGTTGTGATGGTTGCTGTGTCACAGGTTGCGGAGTGAATTCTCTTACTGTTCTCCCTTCCGACACGGGTGGCCAGGCAACACGTTTATAACCTAGAATATTCAAAAAAAAAAACGAAACAAGAGAAATAAATATATTAATATGCATTTTTCCCAATTAATTTGACACGTAAATGCAAAAACAATGAAAATAAAAAAAGAAAATACACAACAACGCACAAGTAGACTTTTGAAAAGATACACATCGTTGCAAAATAAAAAAAAAAATTTAATTATAAACACACAACCTAATCGGACGTACTTGCTGTTGTGATTGAAGGTTTTGAAGAAACGAAATAGGATTGTAAAAGTCTTCAACAATCTTTTATTGATTTTTTTGAAAATAATTCAAAGGATACCAAAAATCCAAAGATTGGAAAAAGAATGCAGAGACTTTACAGAATGCAATCAATTTAATGAATGCAAGAGAATGCAAAAAAGAACGCTTTCAACGAAGTCCTTAAAGATTGGATTCAGTCGATTGAAGAACATTGATTGAGGGAAGTATGAATGCAATCTTTTAACGAGTGTTCTGCAGTAAAGCGTGTTTACTTGTCCGATCAAAACGATTAAGATGTCTATGAATGGAAAACTTGTTCTTTAAAAATCAATGTACCACTAGTTTAATTTTTTGCTTTGTGAAATGCAAAAATTCGCAAAAATAGCGATTTTGCAATGCAATTCAATTCAATTCTTTATTTAATGAAAAAAGGGAAATTCTTTTGATACTGAAAACCGCGAAAGAGGCAATCTTCACCCCCAAAACGGCGATTGAATAAATTTCAGATTTGGACGAAAATTACATAATTTTATTTTCCTGGAATAAAAAATCATACATCAATGGAAAGGCCTGACTCCTTAGATTACAGAAATACTGTTTTCAGCTTCCTAGATGAATTCCTGCACGAATTATGAGCATTTAAAGTTTTCAAAAAAAGTAACTTTTTCGGTATTGAAAACCGCGAAAGAGACGATCTTCACCCTCAAAACGGCGATTGAAAATTTTTCAGATTTGTACGAAAATTACAAAATTTTATTTTCCTCGAATCTATAAAAAAAAATCATACATCAATGGAAAGGCTTGACTCCCTAGATTACAGAAATGCTATTTTTAGTTTTATACCCTAACGGCATGTGTTAGAAAAAACGAGCTTAAAATAAATCACTTTGTAGTCCAGTCAAATAGAGCAGAGGCTTACGTTGAAGCTGAGCCAAATCACACCCACTAAGTTTTCTGACCATATTTGCCTGTAATAGTAACCACCATCTTGAATGTCGGTTTTTTTTAAGCTGCAGTTAAGCAATACTTACTTAGTCTGTCTGCGTTGATACTTGTAATTTAGTGGAATGGGTTATGGGGGCCTATTCTGGTTTTGTGAAAAAGTGAATCATTTTCATTTTCATTTATTTAATTTTTTTGGCGTTTTTTTATTAAACAAAAATTTTCAAAAAATGCACATTTTTTTTATCTAAATAGCGATTTAATATATTTTTTTTTGTTGACTGTACAACTTGCCCCTAAAGCACCTTTATTCCATTTTAGTACAAAGATGCATCTGTTTTATTTTTAGGTTTTTATTTTCGCAACATGCTTTGCTTTGGTTTGGTTTTGAGAGTTGAACGAGCTCTGCATCGCAAACAGAAATTAGTTTCTCTACTGCAGGGCAATAAATTTAAAAAAGTTTTCCCAAAAAACAAAAAAAACTTAAAAAAAGGATTTCATTTCAAAAACAACAACAACAACACAAAAAATAAGAAGTAGGTAGGTAGGTGCAGCTTTGTTGTCTTTTAATTAATGTTTATATTCATTTGAATAATGAATCAAAATAATTGTGTAATTAAAATTTAAGAGAAACCAACACAGCAACCAACACAAAATTATTATTCGTGGCGATGATGATGGCGGGCAGTCGCCAGGATAGGCAGTAGGCACTTTAGAAGCAAAAAGATATTGTTTCTTCAATGATTTATTGAAATTTCATTGTAAATAATATTTTGCGTGGGTTTTATTTATATACACGCTTACTTCTTAGCAAAGAAATATTATTTTGCTGTCGCATAATTAAAGTTGTGAATTTGAAGCAAAAAAAAAAAAAAAAAAAAAAAAAATGTTTTATAATTGATGATTTATTTTGTTAATTTAAACAAAACACATTTCTTAATTAATCGATAAATTTAGGGCCCGAAAAAAAAGAGTGTTTTTGTTATAATTTAAAAACAGAAATAAGATTAATCAACAAGCTTAAAACAGTAAGCAATATAGTTTTTTTCTTTCATTTTCTTGGAAAATGTGATAATAAATTTGAAACCTTTGCAAAGGAGAGAGAGAGAGAGACAGTAAATCGGTAGCACCAAAAAATCTTTGTTGAAGTCACTTTAATATTTTACAGCGTTGATATTATTTATGAAATTTAATACTGTTTCTTATTCTTAAATCAATCGAAAATTTTTCCAATATTTGCAATGTCAAAAAAGTAAATTGAAGATATTAAATTACTCATAATATATAATCTTCAATGAATCAACTGTGCAAGTTGGAGACTTTGTACTTTTTTGCTGGCAAAAAAATTGCAATGAAACATGTATTTGTGGCCATTTATGTACGGTTTTGAATTTGAACTTTTATCTTAAAAATTAAAAGAGAGTTTCCAACATTTTTAAAACAGAATTTTATAAACTAGAATGTTAAAAGGTGAATTTTTAAAAAGAAACATAATTTGGAAAGCATAGCGTTTTGAAAAATAGAGCATTGAAAAATAGATAGAATTTTGAATCTTAAACTATTTTAAATTTTGTATTAATTAGTTTAGAAATGTTCGAAGTCCATGTTTAATTTGATTGAAATCGTTTAACTTTTGTTTTTAGTAAATTTTATTCAAAACTTCGTAAAAAAGTTTAAATCCACTTTTAAACTTTGTTTGTACTACACAAAAATTGTATAAGAAATTTTTCTTTTTTTTTTTTAATTAAAAAGCTGTGTTTTAAAAATTCTGTTTGCAAAAATTATATTATGTGTATCAAAATTCTGTATGTGCAAAATTCTAGTTTTAAAGTTGTGTTTTTAAAAATTCTCTAAATACGTTGAGCAAGCGAACTGGTTTTTTGAATTTAATAAAATGCAGGCACGAGTTTGCACGAGCTTGTTCCTATGTTGCAGTGCTTTAGAATAAACAAAAAAAAATATTAAAACCAAAATTTGGTTGCAGAAAAATATGAAATACCATAAAATGCTTTTTTTTAATTGCTGAAGTGAGCTAAGAGAGAAGTTTAAGCTAAAAATTTTAGATGCCATCCAAAATATTTAAAAAAAATTACAGCGATTTTTTTCAAAAAATATTTTTTATTCAAAATAAAATAAAAAAAAAAATATGCGTTTTCAAAATATTGAGTTCTTAATATTTTTCTTAAATGCAAAAAGTTGTTTTGAAAAATTTGTGTGTATGCAATATTATGTAGAACATCTTCCACAATTTTTATAGTAATCCGTTAAGCCGTTTATAAAAAAATTTAAACCTGAAAATTCAGTTCTATGATATGGTTGTAAATAAGAATTTTTTGAAATTCGTTTTGACCAAATAACATAGTTTATTTCATATAAATAAGATTTATAGAGATTTTATATCTTGGGAATTATCTAACAACCTTATGTTTCAACTTTGAAGAAAATTGTTTCGGCTAACTGCTATAGTTCTATGTAAAAGCAATTTGGAGGCAAACAAATAATTTTTAATATTTTTAAAATGCGCAGCATCCGATTTGCTTCAAAACTTGAGTAAAAAATCGTTTGAAAACATTTAAAAAAAAACCGTTTTTGACATTATTTCAAGTTTATGATTTTTTTCAAGTAGCCTAAAATGATGTATTGGTGCTCTTTTCAACAGTTAAAAAAAAAATTTTGTAGTTTTTGTATTTTTATGTTTTTAAATATACCAAAGAAATGAAAAGTTAATCTTGAGTTTTCAAAAACAGGAAAAGTAACGTCTTTCAGTTTTTAATCTAAAAATCTCAAAATTCTTTTTAATTTCTTTTATTTTCAACACTTAACCTTATACGTAGTAACCACCCTAATGTACATATATATTCAAAATTGACATTCAACTTTTAATTAAAAACCAAAAAATTTAATCCAAAAAAATGGCTTTTGAGGAGCACCTAAAACTGTTTATATCTTGCTAAAAAAAGTTATAGTTTTGCAAAAAACTGTAGTTTTAAATCAAATCAAATTTGTTAATTAAAATTTCTTGATAGGCAATATTGTGTAATTTTTTTTTTTTATAAATTTCACTGAAACTATCCCATTGAATAATCTTTCAAATTATAAACAAACTTATGATTTTTCATAACTTTGTAAACAATTTTTTAATCAAAAAGAATTTTCAAACAACAAAAACGAAACAACAGCCTTATTTTTTGTATCTATTTATATTTATTAAAATCCAAACAAAATCATCATGTGGAACTAATTGAGAAAAAAAAACATTTCTTTAATAAAAAAGAAATACAGCTAGAACATTTTTTTTTACTTTTGGAAATTCTAAAAATAACCGTGGTTATTTATAATATGATTCAACAAACAACTGATATAACGAATTGATCGTGATGGTGATCTTTTCGAAAACAAAGTGTGAACAACTTCTTTGTGGAATAATGAAATGAAGTTTTAAAAATAATTTTTTTTTAAATAAGTTTTAATAAAATAATTTTAAATGCTCACTCGTACAACATTTATCCAAGACTTGAACCAGTAAAAAAAATATTCTTTTTTGAATTATGAAACAACAAAATTCACAAAACAAGCTTAACACAAACTCAACACAAATTTGACGCGTATCCTGAATCAAGGCACGGTACAATTTTACGCTAAGATGATCTTCTGTTAACTTCACTACTTGTAATTGAAATTAGAATATTTTCGAGTGTTGTAAAAATTCATGATGAAATTTTTTGTAAAATTTTCAAATTACACACCTTTGCCACAAAGTTAACCGAGAAAACAGAACCGCACTTTTAGATATTGTTGCTGTTTTTTTTTTCTTCTTTTCATTAATAGAAAAAAAGATTATTAAAAAAAAAAAAAAAAAATTCACTCCTGCTCCTTGAGCTACTGCCACTGCTGTTACCCGATTACGAGTAAAGGCATAGAGAATATACCTAACCGGCAAAATGGGCCAATTTCGATTTCAGGTGCTGCTCTCCTCTCCTCCTCTCATTATAATTTGAGTTTTCTTTTTTTTTCTTCGATTTTCTTCATATATGAAATAAACGGAGTTGGATTGGGTTCAATTGGCGCCTTATCATTATTTTTGTTTTTCTTCTTAAAACGCCCCCTCTCCCATTCAGCTATATTTGGAAATTGTGAGTTTTCAAGGATGAATACACCTATGCATAATTGCAGAAATAAATCAAGATGAATAGTTGATCAATGGTGCTGCCGGAAAAATAAAATATGACTCACTGAAGCAAAGTCACACAAAGTTTCGGAATGATTTTTTGATTTGTTGTACACGTGTGCATTTGTGTTTGACTCATTGCAATTGAGTGATTATTTTTGCATGAGTTAGACAAAATTTTAAGAATTTCAAGGTGTGATTTTCTAGCTTGTTAGGTTAAAAGGGATCAACATTGTTATAAGTTTTTTTTTTTTCAATGAAATTTAAGGAAATACCCAAATCTTTGTTTACCTTGACCTTAACATCAATTGGAAAAACAATGAATAACAGAATGACTTTCCGTTTCCATTAAAAAAAAAAAATTAACATATCTATTACATTTAATATTTTTTTTTATAAAAAAGAGACATTTATAAAATTCTTACAAATTTATCAAAATCACACTTTTTCGAATTAATGGGGACTATTTTGTTTTGATGTAAAGTAGAAGAGTTATTTAGCAAGTTATTTCAAGTAATTAAATATTAAAATTCTATTTCTAAAACACGTTCTGAACTTTCGCTTTTCAACTTGTGTTCCTATTTTTAAATAGAATGAGTCAAAAATTGATTGAAGCTTTAAATATATTTTTTACTTTCAGAATACGAATTTTGAGCCCATAATAACTTTCATGGAATTGGCATTTTTTTTACAGAAAATGTTGCAGATATCTCTTGGTTAAGTTAACATGATTTAATAAGAAATATACTATCAAAATTCGGAAAGGAGTTTTGAAATGAGATCAAAAACAGTACCTAACACATTAATTTTAAACACAACGTCATTTTTGAGGACGTCTGGAACTGATTAATTGTTTCTTTTGCTCATTCTTTCCTCGAAAAAATATATGCGTTAATTGCGTGTTCGTATCAAGTTAAAAAGCTTTTCCTCAAAATATTCTATGTTAATGTTTATAAAATGCCAAATTAAAAAAAAAATAGAATAATTTTTGATGGCATGCTGAAAAAAAGGATGAATCGTCGTTTCATTCTTTTTTGTTGAGTTTTTGATTTTAAAATTTTTAAAGGACAGATTGAGTAACTTCAAATTGTTAAGGTGTGTAGGTAATTTTAAAATAAAAATTTTGTGTGCTATTTTTCTAACACTTTTTTATTTTTATTTCTCTTACAGTTGCTTAAGAAAGTTTTAAATTATAAAAATTTATAAAAAAAAAATAATTTCGATTTTTTTTAATTTTGAAAAAAAAAACAATTAAATTTTGAAAATAATCTATGCGATTTTTAATTTTTGTAAAAAAAAAATGTAGTTGAAGATCGCTTCATCCGGAATCTTTTTTACTTCTATAATTGCACCTACCGATAAATATCAATGGTAGGAGAAAATTGTTGGGCACACATTTTTCCAGAGGCGATACCCATTTTCAATTCATTTCCCGTTACATTTTTTAATGAGTTTTTAAACTTTCAAAATTAATTTTTGTTTTAGATAAATAAAATGATTATAATTATAGTTAGATCAACAAATAGTATGTTAAAAAGAAAAAAATTAATTTTCCAATCAAAGAGGCAATGTTTTTTATTTTTTTATTTAATGCTCTTACTTACTTCAGATGCAGTTTCATAAAAAAAATATTTTTTCTTAAAGGTTTATAATTTTGGTTTTTATTAACTTTGTTAACAATACCCAGGCTTTAAAATTTTCAATCCTTTCCCGCTTTTTATTAAATTACTTTTTCATAAAATTATTTGAGTAAAGTTAATAATATTCTATGTACCTACATTGTACATAGCTAGTTATAATCTATTTTGAATTGAATTTTCTGGCAATCCATTTTTATTTGAATCAATTATTGTTTTATTGTTTATTTATTTTTTGCGTTCTTATGTTTTGTATATATAAAATAAAACCAATGAAAGAAAACCCATAGTACTATTCATTAAAAAAAAATATTTCACACGAAAATTAAAAAATAAAAATATTTTTTGGATTCCAAAAAAAAATTGTTTTTTTTCAATACAAATTTTCATAAGATTTGTTTTTAAAGCATACAGTTGTATAAGTAAATACTTAAATTTACATTTAAATCTGCTCATGGAACTACCGATTTTAGAATTACGGTATACAATAATATACCTACCTACTACAGAATTTTTAGATTATTTATGTACATACGGGCACAAAATATTTTTTACAACATATTTTTTTTTAATCCGCTCTTACGATTTTTGAATTTCATTTTCATAATTTTATAAGCCTTTAGCACCATCGCGAAATTTAGTGAAAGCGTTTTATTTAAAATATCTTTAATGGAAGGGTAAGTGTTGTGTATCAAACGGCAAAATTGGTTAAATCCAAGTATTTAAGAGTAGTTTTTAGTATTGAACAAACTAAACCATGTTGAAACCATCGGCTACAGTTAAAAAGGAAATATATTCTTTTCGTTTGACAAACTACTTATTTCCCTTCGAAAAAATACTCTTTTGATTCTTCAATCCTTGGTAAATTAAATATTTTCAAAAAGTTTAATGCAGGTTTCAATTGTTTTTTATTTTTCATTTTTGATAGTGGGATTTTTAATACAATTCATACAATTTTGAAAAATAAAGGTCATGTAATACAAAAAAAAAACCTGTTTTAATATTTTTTAAAATATTTTTCCGGTACATAATTATGATAAAAACTTCGTTTTTCAGTCTAAACTTATTTTTTGGCATATTAAAACAATTTAAATGATGATTTTGAAAAATTTCAGTGGGAGAGTTAGTTCTTTTTTTTTGCTATAGTGAGCAGTTCATAGGTCAGCTCGAAGGGCCGATGATGGCCATTGATCATTTTGGAGAGAAAAATTAATTGGAAAAATCTTGTTACTAGGGTGGAAAATCAAATTGCAAACTGATTTTTCAAAGTCTTACCTTATTAAGTTTTGTACTCAATTATTATGCAAATTTTATTAATCAATGAATGGTTATATCGATAACTAATCCGCTCATGAACACGGAATAGAAAATGTAGATTATTCTCTTGATTACACATCATTCAAAAAAAGAACCAAAAAAAAAAAAATGTAAAAGAAAAAGGAAAAACTCATCACAAGTTGAATTAAAAAAAAGAGAGATACTTAAAACATTATGTATAACCTACTCGTACATAAAATGTGTGTTAGACATAAGCAAAAGAAACGATGCGATCATTCTTTAGGTTATGTTCCACAAAGATCTACACCGCACAATTAAAATGTTTTTTTTTTCTGTTTGTGGTTTTCTTCTTCTTTTTTTTTGCTATACTTTTCTTCTTCTTGTGAAAATTTTGTTCAAAATGATTAATTTGTTACAAAATAGGCAAACAAAAAAATTGTGTGAAGAGGGAGAGAAGAAGTGTGATCGAAAGGATTCCATCTTGAATGTAAGGTACTAGATATATACACTCGGGCGTATGAGTGCTATTTTGATCTTAAAGATTGACAGCAATGCCGTTTTTGTGTGCTGTCGACATCGACATCATAGATCATTGGCATTTTGGGAATAATTTGAATTCAAAAGGTAAAATGAATCACGAAAAGGGAAAAGAGGAGTAGGTACAGCGAAAGGTTGGATATACGATTCGATTTGACTCGAATTTATATGTAGTTATTTTTGTAAATAAAAAATATTTGTTTTAAGTGTGGGCGTTTGAAATTTCTTCCGTGAAATTAAGAAAAGTATATTTTTTTTGAATTTTTAATTTAAATAAATTATTATGAATATGTTCCAGTTGTCAGTGCTTGTGATCGTGATCTGTCAGAAATTCTTTTTGTTCAAAGAAAAAAAAAAGAAATATAATGTTTCAGTTTAATTAATTTTTTGTTTTAATACAATTTGAAATGGGGACTATTTGGATGTCTGACAATAATTTAAACAGCTTCAATTTGATTTATAAAGAGCTTTGATTGGATTTGGAGACGAGAAATGCATTCATTAAATATTACTTTAGAAAATAGAAATGATATTAATTTAAATAAATAAAACATTCATCAGCCAAGCAAAAACTGAATTCAGACAATTTAGATTTAGAATTGAAAAAAAAAAAAACATGCAGAAGTCTAGACTCAACAGAGATGAATGAAATACATAATAATGATTAAAACATTTTTGTTTTAAATTTTTTTGTGAACAACAACAACAACTTTAAGGCACTACCACCAATTGTTTTTACGAATTAATTTTTATATTAATTCGTTTATATTTTTATTTTTGGCCGGAGTTATAGCTATTTCATGCTTGCCAGACAATCATCAGACTCCTTTTTTAGTGGCGCTGAGCTTTAATCCAATTTTATTTTGAAGAACACTTGTAGGATTCGAACCCACGCATATCAGATTTGCTCAGTCTTTGTAGTCATGTGCTCTTACGCACTACACCACTGCAGACCACTGATGCTACGTGTCCAGAAGTCGTACTTGTTCATCAAATGCATTTGGAGTCACAGCATTTTTACAAACGCCTTAAAGTATGTTATCTTGTTCCGCCTCCATTTTTTCTCCATACCTTACTTCGATAGACTACAGATTGTAGTCTGTATCAAAGGGGGGAGAGTTACGGAAGAGTTTGGCGCTGGCCACAGTTTTATTCTTATTACTTTATTATTTTTATTGTACTATTTTGTACATAGAATGTCAGTTTATTAGACTTAACCATTCTTCCGTCAATTGCATTGAATTTTTTGTGAACAACAACAACAACTTTAAGGCACTACCACCAATTGTTTTTGTTTTATAATTTGCGTGTAATTTAGGTTTTTAGTATGATGAATGCGAAGGATATGAAAAGATTCGGAGAGTTTGAAAGGTAAAACCATGGAAAAATATAATGGGAGGGATATATATAACGGCAGTTTAAAAACTCCTCATTAATGTAGTGCACCCAAAGAGAAAATCCTCGAATTTACTTTTTGAAATTTCCAATTTTATAATTATTGAGAGTCCTGATCTATGTGGAATCCTTAACAAGTTTTCCAGCGCAACATAACAAATTCCAGGCAATTAGTTCTCCAGGATAAAAAAATAATCTCTCCTTGTATAAGGTTATTTATACTTCAAACTACGAAAACTTATTTTTTTTAGCATTTTATTTACCGTTTTGAAAAACCTTAACATGTTTCTGATTGGTCACATGAAAAAAATAGTGCCAATATTTTAATTAAAAATATTGGATTAAATATAAATAAATATGGTATTTTTTTTTATAAATATGTTTTTTTTCAAAATTCCCAACTGTATAACAATTTATTTTACTTTTCTTATTTTATTTAATTTAATTTAATTTAATTTTATTTTATTTTATTTTATTTTATTTTATTTTATTTTATTTTATTTTATTTTATTTTATTTTATTTTATTTTATTTTATTTTATTTTATTTTATTTTATTTTAGGTACTTTATTTTATTTAGTTTTATTTTACAATGACTTTTGTTTTGATTTGAAAAATTTTTTTAGTTATTCCAAATTTCAGTCACCAAATTAAAAAAAAATACAAAAATTCACAAGAAAATGTGTTTTTTCAAAATTTCCCATGATCAAAATACTGACAAGATACTGACTAGACAAGACACAAAGTTTTGTCTCTTAGTTACGTAAAAATTTTAAAGAATTAGTCTTGTCCCGCTCTCGTAATATTAAGTGTCGTTTCTCTTTTTATGAAAAAAAAAAAATGAGAATAAACAATTTGAATCTAGAAGCTGCTTAAAATTTACATTGAAACATCCAGTTTTATGTTATAAGAACACAATTTATGATTTTCTTAATTAAAAATACATTTCGGCTCAAAAAATATCAAATGTTTTACTTATTTGAAAAACTACATTCACTTGCAGTCTGTTGAGTTGCTTTGCCCTTCCATAAAGCTTGCATAATATTATAGCTTCATTTAAGATTGCATTCACTAAAGATTGCAATCTTTTTAAATTTTGATAATTCTATTGAATCTAATTTCTCACAGTGAATGACTCACAAAAAAAAAAAAACTCAAAATAACATAACAAAACGAATTTCATTATAAATCAGTGAATAGATAATACCTAACCATAAAAAAAATGTTCCTCGTTGATTCTAAACATAAAATCGCGTCCTTGCCATTAGTATTCATGTTGCTAATTTATATTTACCATCTCTCTCTTTCTCTTCCCTCTCCCCCATCTCCTCTTGATTCGTATTATTTCATTTAAAAGTTTCAAATTGAAGAGACTCAAGACCCTCCTTAGTGCTTAGTGGTGTATATACGCGAGCTTAGCATATTTCGCATTCACAAAGCACAACACCAACAGTTCCTAAGTACACACTTTTGGCACATCATTTTGTGAATCATGCTTCATCTCGAAATTATCACTCAAGCAAATAACTTCAAAAAAAAAAAAAAAACCAACCATAAACAACGAGTTTGTCTTATGTCTTGACGTATTTTTTGTTGTTGTTGTTGTTCACTTTTATTAAAAGGGTGGGTTTTTTTTTTGGTGGTACTTTGTATCTCTCTCTCTGGTGGAAGGATGTATGCTCCTTTTAGCCATAACTTAAATACTCTATGAAAGATCCAGTCATAAAAAAATATACATTCCCAGTGGAATATCCTCTCGAAGCGAAAAATGTCCAAAAAAAAATAAGGAATTCCAAGCTCGAAAGTTGAGTGCTTATATTTTCTTGGCTCTTTACGATGATGATGATGATCTTACACACTACACTCCGACTTTGAATCCTTCGTCCTATATACATCTTCGAAAGCTGATGGCAATAAAGTGACGCTTTAGGTCCAGCAGAGATGATATATTTATACTATTTCTCTAGAAGGCTTGCGAGTGTGGGGTAAGTGTGTGCTTTAGAGGAGAGGGAGAGGGAGAGGGGAAGGATGGACTCAGGGATAAAATTAATAAACATTATATGCTAATAAAATTGTAACGTCTTTGCATTTTAATTATGAGACACAAACTCGTTTTTAATGAAATAAAGAAGAACGAGACAGAAAACAACAAAAATCATCTTTGTCGGATAGGACGAACAAAAAACGACAAAAAAAAAATATTATTTGTGAGATGTTAATTCATTTTTGAGTTTTTTTTTCTTCCTCTTGTTTGGTTGAATTTTTGATGGTGTCGACATTGGAGAGAGTTGTTGTTATGGAAAAGGAAGAGAATGCAATGACAGCTTAGTGGTGTTTTGGTTTATGTCACTTTTTCCCTCATAAAATGTTAATGTCTGCAAAAGGACGAAAATTCTTATTCCTAAAGAATACAACAACAAAGAATGCCATAAAAAGAAGACACAATGTTGAAATTATTGGATAAGATGGTACATGTATGTGTATGTTGATGTATTAGGATTGTCCTTGTTCCTTTTAGCTGATATACAATTACCTAAAACCCGGAACAGACTTTCAAGGTTGCTTTTGTAGTATTCAAGGAAAGAAAGAGAAGCTATATTTTTATATGAGTTTTTTTTTTATTTTAGTCTGAGCAAAGGGACGTGTGAATGATTTATCGTGCATCTAATTGGGATGACAAAGTGGGTGTAACCATAAATGTACATGTGCAAACGATGTTTAATTTTGAATTATTTATCGAGTAGACGGCGGCATAGATGTCTGATCTAATTAGTGTTAAGTACATATTTGATGTCAATTATGAGCAAAAAATCAGCATTTTAGTTTGAATATTTTTACAAGTGGGCAGCTCAATAATGTATATTTTATTTTTAATTTAAATACATAGTACTCGTATGAATGAGAAATTTTTCAGATGACAAAATAACGTGCATTTAAATTTGGAGGAAAATTAGTTAAAAATGTAATTTAATAAGAAAAGTGCGTATGTGCCCCAGTGAACAGATTAATTACTGCAACCGAAAATTACCCATTGGAAAAAAATCTTTATACATATATATGTACATTTAATAAAATTGCATTACATCATAAATGTTTAAACACCAACAATATAAAACAAAAAATGTATAAAAATACATTGCTAAAAATTGCAACAAAAATTTGATATAAAAAATAAAGTGATGTTTTAATTTATGAAACAAAAATTTCAAAAATCTTTGGACTATTTTTTTAAAGCATTTATTTAAAGAAAAAAATCTCAGTAGTATTTTAAGAAAAGTTAAAAGCTTTAAGTAAGAACCCAAAATGAAAAAAAATTAATCAAGGCATTGAATTTTGGATATAAACTTGTATTTCCTTTAAAAAATCCAAAGTTTTTTTTGTTTATCTGCAATATTATTTTAGTTATAAAATCAATTCTTTCATATAAATTTTGATTTACCTTCAACAAGAGCATAAAGAAAAAGCTTTAGTAAAAAGTGCGAGAGAATTTTTTTTTTTGAAATCCAGTCCAAAATTTGGAGTAATGTTGTAGCTGTTTTTCATATTGGAAATTAATTCTTTAAAACAACTAAAAATCAAGCTTTTAACTGTTTAAAAAATGTAATCTTTTGAAAAAACGATTCTTTTTTCTTCAAATTAGTATACTTTTTAAATTTTTATTGTTATTTTATTTATTATGCGTAGGTTGGACCAAAACCAGAAAAAAAAATCGTAATTCAGAGGCGTGTATTTTCCCCATATAAAAGGAAAATGGCCTTTTTTTTAAAGGTTTTTAAATACAAACATGCATATCAAGTTTTTGAAAAATTACTTAAAAGCTGTCAAACATTTTTTATTATCTTCTTGACTTAAAGCAATAACCCCCTAAGAAAAGGCGTCCAAAACAATTGGGACAAATGGCCAGGATCCATGTATCATATTTATTTTTTTTAAGATCAAAGAACGCTCAAAAATGGAAAAAAAGAACGAAGAAAAAAATTATATTGAATTGAGAGTAAAATCGTTCAAAATCAAAGACCTGATTTTTAACGATTATCATTATACATTTTCAAAAATTTTCATGGCTCCATAATAATAATTTTAGTATTTATTTTTTTCATTAAAATTCAAATTCCTACAAACTAAATTCAAATTTTAAAGTAATTTGAACAGGGACCTATTTCATAAACATTGACAGGTAACAATTTGTCAAGTCACAATTTTACAACTGTCAAATTTCTGTCCCATAAATAATTTGACAAATTTGTAGAATTGTCGGAAAATTTGCGACATTTGTAGTTACAATGGCCTCGTTCACAAAGTTATCCTAAAGCAATCCAGATTGGTTTGTGTTGTTGTAAGTCTTGAGAAAAAACAGCTGATTATAAACAGCGGCTGTTTTTTCTCAAGAGATTACAACAACACAAACCAATCTGGATTGCTTTAGGATAACTTTGTGAACGAGGCCATTCACGGGTCAGGAAAAAAATTATAAATTACAAATTTGTCAATATATCATTGACAATTGTGACAGGCAAATGAGCTTCGGTCAAGTTTTGATAGAGAAGTGACAAGTATCATTCAACATGTTAAATATTATTTCTTCAAGTGAAGGTGATGAAGATATTCAAGTGGAATATCGATGATTTTATAGAATTAAGTGACTTTTAATTTAATGAAAAACTTCGCGTCGGGAAAAGGACAGCAGAATATATAATATTTTGTTAAAAATTCGTGGACATCTACAGCATTCTACAAAAACTAATCATGCAATTGATGCTAGAACCCAACTTTTAGGTGAGTTACACTGTCTTGGAAGAACTCAATATTTGTCACGACAAATTTGTCATTGTCAAACTATGACAAATTTGTCACTTGTCTATTTTTATGATCCAAAAAATTGTCAAACAAATGCGATAAATTTGTAGAATTGTAACATGTCAATGTTTATGAAATAGGGCTCAGTTTACATTTTTCTAAAGTGATATTTATCAGCAATTTTCATTAAAATTTCACTTTGGAAATACGAGTACATATAATATAAATTAATTGCAAAGTAGATTTTGATTGTATCAATAGTTTAGCTGTTCCAATGAACTAAAAAAATTTAGGATTTTGTTCATTATGAACTAAGACGCATTGTTTTTCGAACTAACTCTCAATACAAAATAAACTGAGTCCTAAATTGAAAATTGAAATTGAAATTTTATATATGTATATTTTGTACCTTATAGTTTTCCCAAATACAGGGTTCATATATTTCATAAAATGTTAAAAAGCAGATGACTTCAGGACGTATACTTTTAGAAATATGTATGTATAAGGAAATGCAACAACTATTTCCAGGGCTAGTTGAGTGGGGTGTTTTAGTTTTTATTCTTACTATAGGGAATTTTTTTTTACCATTTTTATATCTTCTAATTATCAAAGTAGGAAGATAAAAGTACATATTTTAAATAATTAGCAACTGTATGTATTTTTATATGAGAAACCCTGACAAGATAGCGGATTTGAGTTCAAAACCCAAAAAGATTGCTCAAACACTCTTGTACTGTCTGTTAATCTTCTCTCCCAGAAATTTGGAAAAAAATGCAAGTCCCTTAATTTGAACTAGTTGAACTAACTATTTTTAGTTTTAAACTAATCTCAAATAAAATTTGTTTAGAGATTCTAACTAAAATATTCCCTACCCTTATTTCTTGTTTTTTTTTTTTTCAACAATTAGATAAATAAATATTTCCATTAATTTGTTTACTTTGAATCATTTTCTTTATAAATTTTTTTTATAAGAAATACGAATACTTATAGATACCTATTACGATAATTTAGAATTCAAAACAAAAGGCACCTGCAATTACTTAGATTCGGTAAAAATAAATCGCTGATTTTTCTGCAAAAGAATTTGCATTGATCTATAAAAATGCACTACATTCTATGTTAATTAATCAAAAAAAAAAAAAAAAATATATATTGAAATAACAATTCCGCACCTTCAGATTTTTTTTGTGTTGCTCAAAAATTCCCAATTAATTTCCACCTAACAAAAAAAAAAAAAAAAATCAAAAAAAAAGATATACCTATTCTTTTACAGAAATAATAATTTTAATTGACTGGCACTCTGCACTATGGCTCATTTATATATTTTTCATATATCTCTCTGACCGCCCATAACTCAATCCGCACCAAATCAATCGAACAATAATGTTTTTAAGTGCAATTCACACACTTGAGCACATTTCGTAAGTCGTGTGGAAGATAAACAAATTCATTTTGTATCTATTTTTAAAATATATCTACCTACTTGTAGTTATAAAATTATGAAGTATATCTCAACAACAACAAAAAAAATGATATAAATGTGTTTTATTAATATCGTTTTATTCTTTTCACATCCCTGAATATTTTCGTGTATAACCTTGATTCAAATAAAAATGTATGGCGAGGTGGGATAGTGATACATATCCACCTACCTATGCAACAAAACAATTTTATTTATTTTCATTTTCATTTTTACCTGAGCAAACTCCAATGGAATTTTAAGTGAAATTAAAATAACCCAGTTTCGAAATATGTGAAACTATTTTTAAGCAGCATATCCATCGAGCGAAAATAATTTCAATACATATACTACTTGGTTTAGTATACTGGGTATGGTACATTGTGAAAGATACAGTAAGCAGGTGCAATATTCGATTATTGCCGCACGCTCAAAGGGGCAGTTATGCGAGAGTATCACTCCTCTATATTTATATCTTTTTTACACCATATGTATCTTTTATATGGATGGATTTTATGTGATCATTCGATTAAAAATAGAATAGCAGTAGTTTTTGTGTTTATTTTAAAAAAAATATGACACTCTCTACTAGGGTTGCCAATGTGGTATTTTTATCATTTATTATACTGGACATACATAGTTGATTGTCAAATTTGCTTAAGCCTGCCTAAAAAATCGCTTTTACCTAAATTTGTATCATTTGAAATAAATTTCTTTCAAATTTTCTTCTTGATAAATGGGTTGGCAACTCTATTTTCAAGAACCGAAACCTGTAGGCAATATGGTCACGATATGTCATTTGTGCTATTTTCTGAATTTCGATATTGACACGTTCTTTTGTGTTATTTTATTATTTCATGCATGTTGCACTGATGCTCTCTGAAACAGAATTAATAATTATTTTAATCGAAATTATTTGAAAATTAAAAATAAAACACCGAATTTGTTTATGTAAAAATGAAAAAAAAAATAAATAAAAATAAAATCGGGATATCGTATCGAGAATGTTTATTTTTTGTTTCAGTTCTTGCATATTATGATGATGCAGTTATTTTTAGAAGAGTTCAACGACCTTAGAATACCTAGAATGAATTTTTAAAATGTCATATTTCAGGCTTGAATGGGATTATGATGCATTTTTTTCCAACAATTGATTTTGATTGCAGATTGAAATGAAACTGTACAGCAACAATTTGTGAAATTTTTATAGGCTGATGTGATGATAATTCATTAAGTTTGAATACATCAAACTAGGTTAGCCTTCTATTTTATTTTAATATACATTCTGAAGATAAAGTTTACATTGAGTTGATCCAGATTTTGCTTATAAAACGGGTATTCCAACAAGACCTTTCTCTATAAGTATAGCAACGTTTAGCATGACATTTTTTTTCAGTAGGTAAGTACTAGAAGGTTCTTAAAAAATATTTTGAAGTTTTTTTTTTTTAATTCGTATTGTTATTGACGTCTCATTAAAACATTACATAGTTGCGAAACAAAAAATACATCAGTTCCAAGGTGTATATTTGACAGAAATTTTTTTTGGTTTTAGTTAACGTCAAAATGAAAATATTACCGTTTTTCAGAAAAACTGCACATGTTAAATAAAAACCCTTGTTGGAAGACTTATTTGTATTTACCAGCTGTATTTAAAGACAAAATTATAATTGCGTTTTCAAAATTAAATAAAAAGAAAGTTAATACACTTTATTTAAATTACATTCTAAATTCAACTGATTGGGTTTCTTCAAATTTTCACTGCACCTATACAATTCGGACTATCAAATGGAATTATGAAATATAGAATTATTTTAACAAATGTGCCTACTATAATAAATTAAAAGAAAAAGGTGAAAACACACTTTACATACGTATGTACATATGTCGAAAACACATCTATTTTTCTTTAAAAAAAATCCTGTGTGTAGTAGAATTAAATATAATACAACACTATATAATCTAAAATTAAAACATTACTCAAACAATTTGGATTATTTTTAATTAATAATATTAAAATTTAAAATTTTCCAAACCATTTTTTTTTGTTTAAAAATAAATTTTTAAATGAATTTTTTTTTTATGTTGGATTTTTTTAAAAAGAAGGTTTGATTTAATTTTTTGAATTTTTATTAGGGTATAATTTTCGGCATAACTACCAATTTTTTTTTATAATTTTTTAAATAATAAAAATAAAATAAAATAAAATAAAATAAAATAAAATAAAATAAAATAAAATAAAATAAAATAAAATAAAATAAAATAAAATAAAATAAAATAAAATAAAATAAAATAAAATAAAATAAAATAAAATAAAAAAAAAAATTGTAGGACTTTTCCAACTAGACGGAATAACGGTAATTTTCTGTTAAAGAAGAAGGTAATTTTTCAGAAAATATATAGGTATATATTAATTAACGAATAATGGCGGATATTCATAGTCTTCTGACAAGTTCTTTTTTTGTTATTCATAAACAATTTAGACCCAGGTGCAAAAGATAAACTGGATCTCAAACCTTAAAAACGGCTGGCTCGTTGACTAAGTTGTTTTTTTTTTCTATCTGTGAAAAAAAACAAGAAAGAGTTCTGCTCCCAAGATTTTTTTGAGTTTTCCTTATTATCATTCATCTGCAATAATAGATTTTTTGTTTTCTTGTAGTTATTAAATACATATGTTTATAAATATTAATTCTACCCCTTTTTTTGTTTCGCTAAAAATTATTCCCTCACCCTCAGAAACAAAACAGACACAGTAAAGTGAAATATGAAATATTCAATGAATTAACAGGCAATAGTACTAAAATTGTAGTAGAATATACTTTCAACGTGTTTTTTACTTAATAGAAATGCCAAATTCTTTATGAATAGCAGCTGTTTCTAGCCTGGGTGTTAACTTTAGACTCCAGGTTGGTCGTGGCGCGATGGTTTGCGTGGTCGCCTGTCAACCTCATTGTCACAGGTTCGATCCCTGCCGTAGATCTATGTCATGTTTTTATTCAATTATCATTGATCATTGTTGGTCCGCTGGCTGGTTTACTCATTACATGTTGTTCAGGCATAACACTAACAACATGTGAATGATTAAATACTAGTATGCCCAACAAATATGACACTGAACAAAATAATGCAAATTATAAAGGGACATAGATATAAGACACGGCATTTTCTCCGCTTTAGCCCAGCAGCCAACCCTGGAGATAAAATCTGAGACAACCACCACCTTCAGTCTCAGTACCTCGCGCCACACACCTTTCCCTTCTTATCCTAACCTATCCTTCACGCCCGCGCTGTGTTGAACATATATAAAGGGTACACCAAAAATCCCCTTGAGCGCACGCAAATTAAAAAAAAAAAAACAATTGGACTCGGGTCTAAAGTTTGACAACGAATATGCCCCAATATATCTGCTCAGTACTTTTAGAAATTATTAAGATTTTTCTGAAAAATACTATCCCGCATTGCGGTATGGCTCTGAAAATGGCAAAAATAGTTTTATGAAAATCTGATATTTCAAAGTTGATGAGCGCCCTCTTTCGGATGTTTATATTGATCTACCTGAATGTAAAAACTAAACATTTTTGTTTTATTTTTGTTTTTCTTTCTAATAAATTTGATCAATTTTAAATTAGTTTAATTTATTTAAAATCAAGTGAAAAAATCAAATATAATTAAGTTTGACAATTTTTATGAAATTCACTTTAATTTCTCATCAAACATAAACCTGATTTGCTGAAACCGTAATATTAATCCAAAGTAAATTTAAATTAACTTTTATGTAAATAAATTCTTCTCATTATCCTTCAAGGCTGAAACTATATCACTACACCCAATATAAAATATACAACTAACAAAAAAAAAGGACATATAAGGATATGAAATTTAATCGTATTTTCTGTGTTGAAACTAAATATTTTGACATTTTCAAAATGTTTTATAGCTCATTTATGCTGTTATGCTGATTATTATAATTATTATTACATAATACGAGTATACGACAATGTATACGAGTCGAATTTTACCCCTGACAAAAAGCAATTCGAACGTGAATCCTTTTAAGACTATGATGACGCCTTATAAAGAGCTTCTTAAACATAAACCTACCTCTTCTACATATACATACATAAAACATATATGTATAATTTTATGATACCTATTATGCTTTTAGTTTCATCTCATATAAGACGCCTCATTAATTTATTCAAATGAACCAAAATGTCTAGAATTTCGTAAACTCAAACCTAAATGTTCTTTGAATTGAAAATTACACTTTATTGCTGCCTTTTTTGGGAGAAAACCCTAAAGTTTTCGTTTCGTTTTTGAAGGATATAAGGACATCTTAAAGTTAGTAACTAATAATTCTATGGCCATACTGTGTGTTCTTATTTGTATTTAAATAGGCAAAGTTTAATGTCCTTGAACGATAACCAGACACGACATTTCGTGTTGGAGAAGTACATGACCTTAATTTAATAAATATAAATTTTAAGGTAATTAAAAATCTACAAACTATTCACTTTAAGATATTCGAAATGCCTTAAACGGAATGCTCCTTTTTGTTAGGCCAATTGAACGAAGAGTTATTAGCTTATAGTCCAAGTAGGTAAAACATTTTTTTTTAAACAACTTTCTATGAATCAGATGGAAGACCATGGAACTCTCGTAATCCTGAAAATTCCAAATCCAGAAGAATTCAAAATCAAATTAAAAATATATTCAGTAAGACATTTTTTTTTTGGAAACATGGACAGAATCACAAAACTTAGAAAAGCCACAATTATTAACATCCTACAGCCAGAAAAATCTTACATCGGGTTGGGCTCAGAAAATTCAAAAATAAAATCCCGAAAACCCAAAATTTCATCATCTTACAGCCAGAAAAATCTTACATCGGGTTGAGCTCAGAAACTTCAAAAATAAAATCCCGAAAACCCAAAATTTCATCATCTTACAGCCAGAAAAATCTTACATCGGGTTGGGCTCAGAAACTTCAAAAATAAAATCCCGAAAACTCAAAATTTCAGAAAAACCCAGAATTCTGAAAATGCAATACATAGTCCCAAAAAATCCTGAAGATCCAGAGAACCCAGAATACAAAATTTTTATAATCCCAAAAGGCTTAAAATTCCAAAAAAAAAAACTGTCAGAAACCCCAAAATCCAGAAACGTACATTTTCAGTATTTTTTTTTTAGTAATGTGGACAAAATCCCGAAATCCGTAACTCAGAGAAGCCGTAATTACCAAAAACCCACAGTTTTGAAAACCCGTAATCCAAAGAAATCTTATATTCAGAAACCCCAACCCAGAATCCTGAAAATCCAAAGGTGCAAAAACTCAAAATTCGTAAAACCCAGATTGGAAGACCCAAAATCTTGAAAACCCAAATCCTGAAAACGCAAAATTCGCAAATCGAAATCACGAAATGTATATACTCGTATAATTCTTAGGGATTGAGATTTCAAAAAAATAATTTTAAATCTAGAATTTTAACAATTAAATAGATTTCGAAATTCTTCTGACTATGGAAATTTGTTGAGAGTCAGGCAAAATCCCGAAATCTATGAGCTCAAAAATCTAGAATCCCGAAAACTTCGAATGCGGAGAACTTAAAATACCAAAAACCCATAAACCTAAATCCCAAAAACACACATTTTTAATTTTAAATATTTTTTTTTTCCATTTCAGGCTTCTCGGACCTTCTGCTTGAGGATTTCGGATCTTATGGATTATTGGTTTTGAAATCTGCAACTGTATTTTCTAGAATATCAATAATAGCAATCTCACCAAGCCAACAAAACGGAGGCAGAATATTATGTAGAAAGAGAGAGAGAGAGAGACTGATTATACGAGGTTAGATTTTGTGGGATATTCATTCACCCATATTATTCGACATCATCCTCTTCGTAGCTTCTGGCTTTTGTAATCCTAGTTGCCATGGTGAAGCACAGGAAAGGATGAATATTTAGTCCTGGAAGTTTTCTGTTATTTTTTTTTTGTTGTTTGTTTGTTGTTGTTCGTCGTCTTCTTCCATTTTTGTGTTGAGGCGAAAAGAATAGAAACTCGGTTAAGTACATTCATGAAGCACAGGCAGGGATAGTTTAATAAAGTGGACTATTTTTTTTTTTTGTTTTCGTTGTTTTATTTTGTTGGTGGTATTTTTTTTTATTCCTGCTTAGAGCTCTAGATCAGTGTCTGGGAAGGCTTACTTAACGTTCATTACTTAAAGCTTTATGTTTGCGGATATTTTTCGTTAAAGTTTGCATTGTTCAATGTTCGCGCACACAGTTGTGCGGGGGAATTTTCTGGTGCGACCTTAATAATAATTTTTTTTCTTTTTTTTTTGGAATAAAAGAGTAGAAGAATGTGAAAAGATTTAACCTATTGTGTAGGTTTCTTTTTTTTTTATTTTACTTGTTTAATAATTCAAAGGAATGGATTTCTGGATCAACGCTAAGAAGGAATGTCAAGTGATGCATAGAATTATTATTTTGTTGCAAAACTATAAGTTTGAATGGAAGACGATGAATGAAAGGTAGCTATGGGATTATTATGTCATTTTTAAAAATATGAACTTTCAGGTTTTAGGATGTAATTTCTTTTTGAATACAAAAGAGCAAAAGGTCTCTTGTAAAAAAAAAAAACAAACATTATGATCTTTATTTGAGTTTATGATTTATATAGAATAATGTTTAGCTAAGCCTTCTTCCATTAAAAAATGATTCTCATGCATTTACACATTTGGTTATGTAGATTATTTAAATAAATCTTTATTTATCTTCAACGTTATGTGTAACTATTAAGATATAAAACAGCCATAAGTTTTTTTTTTGTATTTAGAACGGCAACGTTTGAGAGAGATTAAATGTTGTACTCTCGGAATTGGTAAACTTTATTATCAATATTCAAGCATGACATAAAGGAACCATAATTTTTACTAAAGTTGGTTCAGAAAAAAAGCAAAAATTAACAAAATATATGACAAGTTCAAAAAATCAAGCAGTTGTTGGTGAATGACGAATTTCGTCACGCTCAAAAAAGTAAGAAGCATGGGTCAACATGAGTTGTCTAACAAAAAATCACCAAGGTACGATCTAATAACTGCTCAGGTTTTGAGAGAAATGCCTTTAATAGCCTTTAAAAAACTTCAATTTATAATAAATGCATGCCTTAAACTGAGATATTCATCGGAAAATTGCAGAAGTCATTGTTATTTCTAAACATGGTAATTGGTAAGCCACTAACAGAAGTAACATCCTACAGACCTATATCGCTTATACCAATTATGGCAAAAGTTTTCGAAAAACTGCGCTTGAAAAGACTTAGCAAAATAATAGAAGAAAGAAGACTAATGCCAAGTCATCAGTTTGGATTTAGAAATAAAAATTTCACGATAGATCAAGTGCATCAAATTACAGATGTTGTGGAAAAGGCACTTGAAGAAAAACAAATATGCTCGGCTATATTCTTAGATGTTGATCAAGCCTTTGACAAGGTTTGGGACTTGAGCACAAACTGCGTAGGGAGTTTCCCAGGCAGTACTACGAAATACTGAAATCCTACGTTGCGAACCGACTCTTTAGAGTACCGTACGACCAAAATTACTCGGAACTAAAGAAAATTAAAGCCGGTGTGCCACAAGGAAGTGTCCTAGGACCAACACTATATTTGTTATTACAAGTGGACATCAACGCTATCATGGCCACCTTTGCTGATGCTGCAATATTGGTGCCAGATAAATCCGTTACGAAGGCTGCACAAAAACTGCAAAATGCAGTCGATAAAGTTAGTGATTGGACGCAAAAACGGCGAATCAAACTAAACGAAACAAAATCGACGCATTTAAACTTTACAAACAAAAAAATAAACAATGTTCCAATTCTTATAAACAGTATAGCAGTACCTTACTCCAATACTGCCAAATACCTTAGAATGATTTCGGATGCAAAGCTTAATTCTTCTAAAAACTTCAAGTACAGAAAAATGTACTGGTTACTAGGAAAGACATATGGAATCCAACTTTGGGGCTGAAAACAAATGCTGAACCCATCTAAAAATTCTAAAGCAAGGTCCTTCGTGGAATAATAAATGCCCCTTGGTATATAAGAAATAGCGATCTGCATCGTGACCTTCAAATTGAAATGGTTACAGAAGTGGCTAAAAAACACGCTTTATCACACAATCAGCGACTGCAAAGTCATACCAACTCTGAAATGGAGGTCGTCTTAAATGTACGAGACAATGTTCGGAGATTAAGAAGAACCAAGCCTCATGAGCTGATGGTCTAAAAGTAATGGGAAAGTGTTATAACTTTAAACTTCCAACAACGTGATTTATAAATTGAGAAAGAAAAATCATTTGTCGATCTTACTTAATTTTGGGCGATATTTCTAAACTATTTTATTTAAGTGAAATTTGGGCGATAATGTAGTTTCAAATTTTTAGGACTAGAGAAAATGTAAGCCGTTAAATAAAAAATTTGAACCCACTGTTCGTTGAGAAAGATAAAAACGGGTTTAAGTACATATGTAGTTTTGAAGTAAATCTTTTTCTGATTAGAAATACTTATCACAATTTTAATTACGTTTTGGAATATTTCAATAACAATATTTCGAAAACAGCTTGAAATCTAGAACTATCTAGATATTTTATGCGCAAATTATCTCTACGATTAAAAGTAGCTGTACTTACCATACAAAAATATTGAAAATCCTTTGAATTTAATAAAATTTACTAACGAAATCGAAATAAACGAATGATTGCCTGGAATTTTGACTTTTTCTAAGACTATTTCCCAGACTCTTTCTTTTCTTTTTTTATTCATTTATTTTTCCCAGCAATAAAATTGAAGAGCCAGTGAAGTAAGTTAAGTAAATTAAGTAAATTTCTGCATAAAAACTAATTTAAAAAAAAAAACAAAGATTTTCATATCTTAGTAATGTTTTCTACAGAATTGCAAATAGCTTTGTTATGTCCAGTAATGATTTTTTCTTTGAAAATGCTCAATCTATACTCATTTTCAATAGACTTAACTTACTAAACATATTTTTTTTTAACATAGTAGACTATTTTTCAGAAGACAAACAAAACTCTTCCCCGCATGTACCTATATGTAAACTTTTAATCGAAATACTTTTCCATCCATCAATCAAGCGGCCTGCACATAATAAACTTTATAGTCAGTTCAAGATAACACATTATCCTTACATCAAGCAATTTTTTTTTCTTTTTCTTTGTAGTCTCAATTTATTTTTTTTTATTATCTTCTACTAGGTCGGCAACACACAAAAGAAAAGAAGATATTCAAAGATTTTATTAATGATGATGCATATAGTTGAAGTTCAGTTTTTTTTTCAAAAAAAAAAAAAAAAATATTCTTAGAAGATTTTTTCCTTAGAAAAGCTGCATAATATGAATATGTCATAGGTTTATATTCATATAACCTAAAAATTCTTGAAAAAAAAAATAAAATTTAACCTTGAAGTTTATAATACTCCACGTGCGACGGAAAAATCTTTACTTCCCACAAAAAATAGTCTGGCGGCGTTAAATCGCACGATCTCGGAGGCCAATTCACGGGTCCGAAAAGTGTTACCAGACGTTTTAAATAAATCAATTGTGGCACGAGCTGTGTGACACGTTGCGTCGTCTTGTTGAAACATTATGCACATCATGGTTGTTCAATTGAGAAACGAAAAGTCAGTAATCATGGCTCTACAGCTTTCACCATTGACTGTAACATTGTGGCCAGAATAAGTTTTAAAGAAGTACGGACCATTGAATCTACCAGCCCATTAAGTACACCAAAGAGTAAGTTTTTTCTGGCTGCAATAGTGTCTCAACACAGACTTGAGAATTATTTTCACTCCAAATACGGTAGTTTCGACCATTCAGCAAAAAGTGAGCTTCATCGCTAAACATAATTTTGTTAAAATGGCCGCCAGCAAAAAAACTGTTACCAGCTTAAAGTAATCTAAAAAAAAACACCCTTTGCTACAGGTATTTTCATCAAACTTGGAACCTATGGTTTTAAGGTAATTCCGTAGAAGCGAAATCGAATTTGTTCTAAGCTTCGAAAATAACGGTACCTATAATATAACAGAAAATCGGAAATCGATTTTGATAACAAAGACTTCTTTAACGGTACTTGCCATAGAACTTTCGACTTTCTCATATATAAATGGTTTGACAGATTACGTTCAAAATTTGTATAGTCTTAAAAACATGAATATTAAAATTTTCATAAAACTATTTTTTTCTTTTTAAAAATCAATGTTTTGGAAACCGGTGGATATTTTTTTTAGTACCTAACTAAAAACTTGCATACCTTTTTTTAAATTTCTAAAAAAAACAATTTTTTGAAACTAAAGGCCCGATCCTTTAACTCAAAAACAAAAAATGGTGGCAACGGAAATTCAATCAAACTTGGCCTTGAAATAAGTCATTAATCAGGGTTTTACTTAACTTTATGATTCCTGTGATTATTTTCAGTACCTATGTATGTCATTATAACGTCAGGCTTTTCTATGTTAACTCGTCATCCAAAAAAGCCCTAAGAAACATCACTTCAAAATCAAAGTGCTTTTAAAAACAGAACGTTCAAAATAAAACCAACCAAATCGTACTACAAATCAAACTTGCAAAAGAAATAAATAAACACTTTGTTACAAAATCGACAAAAAGGATCAAATGAAGTGCAACAATTTACGACAAATTCCCTTGGGAAACGTATAAAAATGTGCAATCTCAAAAACTTTAAGAGGACTTAAAATCATACATTTCGACGAACAAAACAAAGACGATTTTGACGACAAAATAGAGTATTTCGTACAAGAGACACAACCAACGATGACATCTATATGCCAGCAACATCGATGACAACAAAGGTATAGGTACATCCAGAACAACAATACAAAAATAATACCTGTAGTGGCATGAAAGGGTCCTGGAAAATATAAGCATGGCGACACATTATGATAGCTGCGATGATTGTCGTAGTCGTTATGACAACTACTATCATCGGCAAAGTCACCAACCAAATCGATTGTACTTGTTGTCATCGATTGCAATGAAGGTACCGATTCCATCAAATACTCAAATGGTGGTGGTTGGGACAAGCTTCGCACCTTGTTGACTCCCTCATCTGATTTACGATTTCTAGCACGACCACCAATTCGTTCGGGAGGGTTTGATGACGATGATGATGATGTTGGAACAACAACAGGAACAGGAACAGCATCAGCATTATTGGTTGCTGCGCCATCGTCATTGCCATCGACTACTGGTGTTACTAGGCCCACATTGTGACCGTAAAGACCGTTCACACGATATTTCAAATTATTTACAGGTGATGCCGGCGTCCTTTTCGAATGAAGAAGTGGTGGTGGCGGGGGTGGTGGAGGAGGAGGTGGAGGTGGTGCATCATCACCACCACCACCTCTACCACCAATTGAAGGACTACTACAACATTCCTTGTTATTTATCGAATTTTGTTTCATCTCATTGCTGCTGCTGCTGCTGCTGCTGCTCTTGGGATGTAGTACTTCATTGGTTTCGGGATTGGGCTTTGTGCTGCTGTTAGCTAATTGCTCCTGCCATCGACCATGGTTGTCCTTTTTCGAAATTGAACAGGAGTGTTCTGTGACATTTTCCACACCATATCCTCGATTATCGACCAACGATGGCAATTCCTTGTGACTTATTGTTACCGTATTTGTAATTTTGCTTTGTGGCTGCTTCAACAATGGGGATGTCGATGATGTTGGCACCGCTGCCGACGACAAAGGAGGAGAGGAGCTGGTTGCTAAAGCCTTGGTCATTAGGTCTTCTTGATCCTTTTTCGTTATTAAATACCCAGCGAGGATGTTTTTACTCTGAATAATCTCCTTTTCCTGTTGCTTCACTTGATTAGATGACGACGACGACACAACCACCTCTGCTTCTTCATCTGTACTAACGGTAAATGGACTATTCACAGTGGCAGTAGTTGCTTCTGATAAACTACTTTGACTTCGGCCACCAACAACTGTTTCACCCTCACCGCCACCGCCGCCGCTGCTGCTTATTTCATCAACCACCATCACACTAGGTGGCGTCGGCTGTCTTGATGGAATCATCGATAACATCACCGGAGACAATACCCGATGACGATTAAGATCGCTGCTTCGTGTCAAAACCGCTGTCAAATTCGATAAATCGAGTAGTGCTTGCTCAACTACTGGCACATTTTCCACTCGAGTTGTTATCGATGACGATGACGAAGTCATAAAATCGTTACTGAAAATGATTGGAGATGGAGTACGCCGGTGATGGGGTAGTTTGTGAAAGACACGTCTTATCATTGCCTGCAGGGGTGTCTCAACTATCATAACTTTCGTTGATGGCATCACTATTGGAATTGCATTTGATGTTGGTTGGGGAGTAGTTGGAGGTGATGGAATTTGGGCAGCAGGTTGATGCTGTTGCATTTCTATCTTGTGTTCAGCTTGCAATCGACACAATGCCATCTTTGCTTGTTCCATGTATTTATCGATTTGCCTCAGGTCTTCGGTGATTGACTTTTGGATTTTTCTGCACTTTGACTCCAGGTTGGATATTTCAATTCCATTTGTTGGTGCTGGTGCTGGTGCTGGTGCTAGGGAGGGTTTCTCTACTTCGATTGGTATCACAGTGACTTTGGGTTGCTTTTGCTGCTTCTTCACCAAGTGATGCTGTGTCAGAAGTTCACCATTGTCATTGTCTACGTCTTCTTCTTGTTCTTCTTCGGTAGCAAATGGACCAAATAGATATTCCCCATCGGTATAGTAAATACCCTTTCGACGTTCGTGCTTTGTCTTACATTCTGATGGAGATTTGTTGCCATTACTATCCATTACTATGGGAGTAACACCAATATCAGCAACAGCAGCAGCAGCAGCAGTAACTTTACTACTATCAGCCCTTTGGTATTTGTCACCATTAATGGGGTGAATCTTGTTGCTGCTGCTGCTGCTACTGTTAGAAGATATTGTATCTTTTTGAAATTTGTTTCCATTTCTTGTTACTGTCTTGTTAGAGTCTTGCTGTTGCGGTCTTGACAATAATGTGGTGACGATATTTTCTTGTTTGCAATGTAATTTCTCATCCATGGGATTTGCTGTTGAACTTTCTCTCACGATTCTTGATGATGCACCAGCGATAATGGCACCTCGGTGTGTGCCATCCATCAAATCAATTGACCCAACATTAAAAGCATCTTTTGCAACATCGCATTTTGTTGGTTTGACATCGGATTTTGAATTTAGATTCACATTTAATTGTGGTTTGGCAGTTGTTGTGGCATTGGATGTTCCTGATGCACCATCATTATCACCACTGGTGCTACTGCTGTTGCCAATTTGACTAGTAGTGGCGGCATTGGTTATTGTGGGTAAATTGCCATCATAACTTTTTGTTGATGGATGAAAATGTTGCTGTTGTTGTTGTTTGTGATGCTGTTTGTGATTATTTAAATTCCCCTCTGTGGTGCTTGATGAGGATGTTGTTCCTACCGCTGCTGCAGCAGGTTTTACTAAATTCCTCTGGGCGGGATTAGTGTTATTAGAGTTTTTCTTTTTTGATAAAGAACTGCAGTCAATTATACGAGGAGCTGCTGGTTTGGCGGGCTGTTTTGCTGGAGATTTTCTTTGATCCTGATTTTGATGATGATTATTATTCATGGAAATAGAATCGTAATTAATTTGATTGCCACCACTGGCCAGTTGGGATGATGGTGACAATTTTATGGTAACCGATTTTCTCTCCAATGACGATGGCCAAATTGTTGTGGCTATGTCAGTGGGTGATTTTGATTTTATTTCCCTCCCTGATGTTGGTGATTTGTTGCGTGATAAGCTACTGGGTAATGTTCTGCAGCCAGTACTATAACTACGTGGTTTAGTAGGTGGGAGTTGAGTTTGGCGTTTGTTGCTAGTATAACGATCCAATGATGCAGTTTGGGGTCGACTTATGAAGTGCGATGCTGGTTTGGATGGTTGATAACGGGACTGCTGCTGGCTAAGCTTATCCCATTTTGATAATTTAGCTTCATGATGTCGACTTTCAGTTGTTGCTATATCTTCGAAAAATTGTTTCTTTGGCTCGACAATGCCAACATGCACTTGAAAAGTTATTTCTGCAATTCTGTTGTGGGTTGGCGTTGGGCGCCATTCGGGTGTTCGAGAACGACGTTCATTTATTTTGTGACTTATGTTGAAATTTATGGAGTCACTTGATGTATGATGGTAATCCTGTTCTTGCTCATCGGGATGATCAAATTTCCTAGCTATACTATCGATTCTATGTTGGTGGCAGATTTTTTCATCGAAATGATGCTCAGCAGAGGCACTACGTGATCGATCGTGTGATTGTTGTGGTGGTGGTGGCCAGCTGTGATCGCGACTGCGATGACGTGATCCACGGCGATTTATTTTTAAAACCGTATCACGGTCAACAATTATACGCTGACGTGGACGACTTTCACGGGTATTTTTACATGTCTCTTGTTGTTGCTGAAGATGTTGCTTGTGAAGGACTTAATTTTTTTTTGATTTTTCAAGGGGGAGAGATAGAAATATATATTTAATTTTGAATTTTAATACGAAAACATTTTTCAAAATAAAAGAGATTCAGAGGTAAATTTTATTGGAGAGATCTATTTTTTGTCTTTTAGGTGGGTATTGTTGAAAATGTGATTCATGTTTTTGTTCCTTTGTTTGATGTGTGTGATGATGATATGGTTTTTGGTTTATTTTGAGAATTTGAATTTTTTTTTTTTTTTGGTTTTGGTTTTGATGATGATGATGATGAGACTTGACTGTGAAATGAAACGATTTGTTTAAGTTGTATGTGTTTGAACATATATTTATTGAAGTGATTCATCATGAATGACTTTGTGCAGATTTTTGTGAAACGCCATACAAAACAATCAAAACAACAAAAAGAAATTGTAGATATACTCGTATCTTCGGGAAGGTTGACTGTGCTGAGTAAGTTGGGCTAATTTTGGATTGAAATGATATTATTATTTTTTTTGTTGTATTTTCTGTCTACGATGACAGGTGCAGGAATTTATGTGAACAAAATAGTTTTTGGCATCAGGAGGCTATCTTTAGAGGAACAGGTGTATAAGAAATTAATTTTCTGTAGCCAATTTGTGAGGTTTTGGTATAGAAAGTAATGGAATGTTTTTTTGACAGAAATGTATGGAATGTGCATACCATATAGCTAAACATATGTCTTTTTTATACCTGGAATTTTTTGATTGGGTAGAGGATCAATTTGTGTGTGGGTTTTAGGGGATACTTCAAAGCTATGGTGCATGAAATTTTTCTTTGATTTTTAGTATTTTTAGAGAGTCATAGTTTTGCCTTCCCATAAAATAAATTGGACATTTAGGTATCTTGAATATTTTGGATCTTAACTAAAATATTTTTAATGCCTCAATCATTTCCAAGTAATTGTAGAGAAAACACCATTAATTGCAAAAAAAGACAAGTTTCAAGAATTTGTCTACAAGAATTAGCTATTGGTATACTTAAAAAAAAATGTTTTTTTTCATTTTTTACATGAATTTGAAAAAGCAACGAAAAAGAGGTTTTTTTTATAAAACTAAGCACTGAATCAAAATTCAAAAATAACCACTAATTTAAAGCTTTCATAGTTACACTCAAAAGCCAGCCGTTTCTTTTTGTTTTACTCGGTTGAATTTTTGAAAAATGTAGGCACCACGGTTTTTGGTCAAAATTTTTTATTTCTACTAAAAAAAAGTGTAATTTAATGTTTTTTTTTTATTTCAAAGCAGTTTTGAGAAATTATGTAGTGGAGGTAGTGCTTGACTGCTACCCTGGAAGTGTGGGTTCGGTCCCAAGTCTGTAGGTACCTGCACAAATTTGGATGACCAAAATTCTGTATTTTAATTCTGTTTTTAGACTAAATGTTTGAAAAAATTGTATATTTTCACAAAATATTATTTTCCAAAAAATTGAGAGAACATTTTTTTTTTGAAAATTCACTATTTGTTCTAGTTTAGGTTCTTCGAAGTATGTAACGATTGCAAATCTGGGAAAAAGTTTCGTGAAAATTGTAATTTTTTGTTTTTTTTTTGATGATAGCAAAATAATTTAAAAAAAAACTACAAAAAAAAATGTTTTTCAAATTGTTTTTTTTTTTTTTTCAGAATTTAATCGTTCAGTATGAAGAAACGACTCAACGAAGGAACTTGAAAATTTACAAGATTTCTTTCTATTTTTATAAAAGTTTTTATCATCATGAATAATGTTCGAAAATTAGAATAAGATTTACTAAAATATTTACTTCAAGGTAGTGGAGCACGAATTTGAAGAGGTGTAATCCTTTAAATACCTTGGGTCAATAGTAGCAACCGATAATATAATAGAAGAAGAAATACGCGGGCGGCTGCTCAGTTCCAACAAAGCCTACTACAGTCTGTCAAGGCTCTTCAAATCCAGAAATCTCACCATAACTTCAAAACTGCTGCTGTACAGGACCATGGTCCTGCCAGTACTCACGTATGGATCCGAGACTTGGGTGCTTAGCAAAAGACCCTCCGACCACGTTCGAGAAGTCTTAAGGAAGGGCGATTCCGGAGACGGTACAATCATGAATTGTACGCAATCTACCTTGAAGCAGACATAGTGAAAAAAATTAAGCTCGGTAGACTCCGGTGGGCAGAGCACCTAACTCACATGAGTGAAGAGGAACCGGCTCGAAAAGTCCTTTGTGGTACATTCTATCGAGACGGCAGTGTTGGAGACCATGCTTGCGCTGGAGAGATGGCGTAGGCTAGGACGCCCGAAGCCTTGGGGTACGCAACTGGATGGCGTCGGCTCAAGACCGGGATAGGTTGAGAGACTTGTTGAAGGAGGCCAGGACTGGACCCCGGTTGTCGAGCCGATGATGATGATGATGAAAGTATTTTTGAAAATTACTGTAGGACAAAAAAATGTGTTCTGTTAAATTTTCAAAAGTCTCTTCAACTGTCTACTGTTAAAACTATCCTTAAAATGTTTGTGCTATCAATATTTGGTGATATATTGATGATAAGAGACAAAATGTTATTTTTTTTCATCTAAATCAAAAATCTCTATGAAAAGGATATTAAAGACATTACAAAAAGAATTATCTTACATTTTCAAAAATTGTTTAAAAAATTTTTTGAAAAAAAATTGAAAACAGAGAAATGATTTTTTCATGTATTTTCTTTGTACTGAATGCGAAAAAATCAAACTCTCACTTTTGAGTTTTTTAATTTATTTTATCCGTTTGGAACAACATTTTTGGAGCTGTCGTGAATACTCCATATGCTCCATTTGAACCAGTTATATCAATGAATATACTTAATTGAAGCAGTTGCTGATAATCAAATAACAACCCTCGTTAGGAAAAACAAGCTTTCGATTGCAGAAAGTTCAGAATATTAAGATTTTCTGTAAATTATGAAATATAATTTGATGGATCATTACTTCCAGTATTCCCCCATACAAAAACCCCTTTTAAGTGGCTATTACCATTAATATGCTTTCTATTATTATTTCCGTCAAATTAAATCATGCAACACCTGCTTTCGCCACAAAATCATAAGCAATCCTTTATCAATATCCAATATTTGGTGTACTGAATAAATCTTTCACATTAATATAACATTACCCTCCCCGTGGTTGTATACCATTATGTATGTATGTAGGAGAAGGTATAGTGTCGTAAAACTTATATCCACAGCAGCTATTAGCCTCAATCGCACCTTCAATTCAAATTGGATTTTTCCTCAACTCTCTATACATATAATTTTATAATCGAACACAGCCGGAAAATAAAAGCCTCACAGAAAAATTCTCACCTGATTTCCCTCAAAAATAATAAAAATAAACAAACAGCAAACTTTAACAATGTTATATAGAAATTTTTTAACTCCCCCTTCCCCCCAATATACCCGATCTTAACCTTTATAATCGAACCTTACCTCACTGACACGGCTTCGACTTCGACTACGACGCTGCCATCGACGACACCCAACTTGCCGCCAACTTATTGCTTATTCATTTGCAATTTGTATAGCAATTCCATGAATCAAACATTTAATAACTTTTCAACCCCTCCCCCTCCCCCTCCCCATTTTCAGCCCAACTATATCAACGCCCATCATATATAGCTTTAACCCCTATAGGCCCATGCATGGGTTTTGGAATGTTTGTATTTTTTCAAAAAATAAAAATACAAAAGCAAATCAACAAAACGAAGAACGAATATACACAGTCGTGTGTGTCTTTCGTTTCTCTTCCTCCATTTTGGAATCAATAAGTTTTTATGTGAATTGAAGTTGATATACGAGTATAGCTATAGCAATTTTGTAGCCTCCCTCAACTACTAACAGTTGTAAAGTAATATTCCAAGGGCTATACGTCGTCGTCGTCTGCTATGCGAATATATGAAAGTGTGTTCAAAATAAGCCAGTAGATTAGGATCTACCCTCCTCCGTTATTTTTTTTTTATTTTTTTAAATTGGATACAACACAAAATATGATCAATGACTTTACGGACCGTTTGGGCTATAAACCCAAATAAATATTTGAGACCGTAAATGATTCTTGTGTGTACCAAATAGGCCCACTGGGCACTGAGAAGCTATAAAAAAAAGCAAACCCATTTCTTGGGAAGAAGAAAACCCAAAAGCACCGAAAAAAAACGGAACAAAAATGCGGTTGGTTTCACACATGAAGTGTCCTTAATTGAAAGATCCATCCAGCGGAAATGGTTTGTAGATGAGGAAAGCATTTCTATCGGCAGAGACACTTTTTTGTCCTCATTTCCTCATCATGATAGCTGGGGTATTGTATAGATGCTATATGGAGGCAACAATAATTTTCTGCTAGTACATAGATTTTTTTTTTTTTGCTCTTTAACTGGGAACTTTCTTGCTCTCATAAAATTTAGTTACAGCTCTAAAAAGTGCCGCAGTATAAGAATGGAATAACTTTAACTCCGCCATTGAGACGGAAATCGGAAAAACAAACTTGACGACGAGGAAAGTTTTTCATCAATGCATTTGGATGGTTCTAGAAGATTAAGGTGAATTTAACCGAAAAAAAGGAAAAATATCATTGAGTGCTGCCAAATCTACGGAACTTGAAATAAATTTGCTTCTCATGAAGGCAGAAGTGACAAAAAAAAATTGAGTAAGCCATTTTAAGAATACCGACGTGACCAAAATACACTTTAGTAGATATCAGTCGAGATCATAACAATTGTCAGTAAAATAAGAAAAAGCTTTCTTAGCGAAGAATCTATTTAAGCAATAGCAGATCTTGCTGAATAGCTTGAACAGATCAGCGCACTTCACGCATCGGCCGTACAAATCTTTACCGCAATCGAAGCACTGAAGAGCAAGAAAAATAAAAGAATTGAAGAGCCGAAGTAAAAGCACTGGAACGAGTAAAAGAACATCTCGAAAAACACTCTTGACGCCGGATGACGCAGGGTTCCGCACTGAACAACTAACTGATCAATATCTTGCGAGTGCTGTCTCTTTTGGCAAAAGGGAGCTTGATATTTATAGTGAAATTGAAAAACAAAGGATGCGCTTGGAATACTAATGTAGAATTCTTTGTTCTTCAGATGCAGCACTTGGAAAGCCACATCCGATGTCTCAAGAAAGCTGGAAACGTTTTCTAATAGATGTCTGTGGAACATCTTGAGGACTTTTTGACTCTATCATACAAAAACTTAAGTGGCAGTGGATTGGCCATACACTTCAAAAGGATAACGAGGGAAAGGGTTGCGAGTCAAGTGGTTCATGGAAACTCTCTCACGCAGGCAGGCAGACAAGTGGGCTGTCCGAAGAAGAGTTGAGAAAGAATTAGCACAACTGGAGGAAGAGTTGGAGAGAGCTGAACCGTGACCGTTCACCATGTAGGATTGGTGTAGGTTCTGTGGCTGGCCCGAATTAAAAACTGCAGGACATAACATCTCCAAGGACCTAAGTAAGTAAGAAAAGTTATCATAAAGGTCTTGCTGTAGGAGGCAAAAGCAAAGGCATGAGATTTAGTTTGGGTGCTTTGAGAGGTAGATTTTTGTGTGATTTTTGGGCGTGTGTGTTTCGAAGGAGATTGGAGAAGAACGACGGCCTTAAAGGGCTGTTGTCGATCTCTTCTTAGCTTCATCTCGGTACCGACCCGGTCCTTATCAGTATCGTCTTTGTATTTGTAGGAAAAATAAGAACAACAATTCAAATCTAAAGGCTGCCTAGTATTTAAAATAGTTAATATTGAAATATTCAATTTTATTTTTCGAAACACAATTTTCGAATGATTTTCAGTCTTATGGACAGCCCCATAATTATTTGAAAGCGAGTGAAAATACGTCAGTACTTTCTAACTTGACACTCCTGGGAACTGTTGCAGCATCACACTATCACAAGACATTTCAGGAAATTGCAAAGCCGACGAACTTGCAAAAATAGGAACAAATTTACGTCTGCTTGCACACAAAGCTGGTGTGGGTATGCCTTTGGCTACATGCGAACTTATGTTAGAGCAAGATGCTATAGAGAAAGCAAACTGCCGGTGGAATAACATCACCTGTTTAGCGACAAAACTAATTTGGCCTAAACTTAGTGCCAATCACTCTAAACAATTGATCTCTCTTAGTAGATTGCTTATTAGCTAGGTTATAGGTGTCCTGACTGGACACTGCTTAAAATGTAGACATGCACTTCGACTTAGAGCCCATTTAAATGATTTTTGCAGGAGTTGCATGGAAGGAGAGGAAGAAGAGACAATCTCTCATCTTCTTTGCACCTGTTCCGTCCTGTCACAAAGACGAAAACTTCACCTTGGAGACTTCTTCTTCAATGATCCCAGCGATCTGGTAAACTCCGACATCACTTGTCTCCTACGCTTCATTCGAAACTCTAACTGGTTCAACGAGTGAGGTTGATCAACTAATGTATGTGGCATCACAACGGACCTAATTTTGGTCTAAGTGTGTTGCATTTCCAAACCAACAGCCACTTTAACCTAACCTAACTATCACAATATGAAGTGATTTGATTACCAGTTAAGCAACACATCAAATAACTTCCACAAAGTTCTGAGAAACAAACCACAATTACGGACCAAAATTGTAATCCTCTCAAGCAACTCCCGAGATAAGCTACCAGCCACAGTTTGTTTCACCTTCTTCGAAACAGCTATAAAGGAACTGCAAGTATCTCGTAGAAAACAGATCTTAAGGATTTGCTTTGGGCCTTATTTTGACGTTAGCGACAACGGGCCAAAATCACTAGGTAAAGAAACTCAAAATACTAAGCCAATATACTCCGAGAAAATTGAAATGAAGCTGATATTAATTTATTCGCTATTTCCATAAAAAATTCAATTTACCACGAACATTTCAATTTGCACTGAAAAACATTGTGAATTGGAAATCTTGTTCTAGGTACACTATCTGGTAAAATTCCACTCTTTAACAAAACTTAAAAAAAAAAAAAAAATCCTACGGCATCATGGTATATATTCACTTGATAAGGAGAGTTAAGTCCCCAGCATTACTAAATAAGCTCCCGACCATCACGGTACGCATAGTAAAAGAAAAAAAAAAAAACTTTTATTCTTGCCGCATGTAATATGTTTTTGGGATCATAAAATTCCCCTCTAACGTCTGCTCTTATCCTGCGTCTTCCCAGCATAATATCCTTGTGTAACATTGAAAATCAATATAACCGTTCCCCCCGAATAGTTAGACTGCAAAAAAGATACGACCAAAACTTTATATACCTAAAGATAGAACTAACCATTAAGGATATCCTTTCATTTAAGTGCTGGAGCTTTAAGGATTGACCCGACTAAAAACGGCCAAATCAAGTAAGCAAGCAAGCAAGTCACTGTGGCCGAAACAATCCATTAAACAAGGGTGAGGAGTTAAAATTCTTCCTCCTACTCCCTGCTTTCTCGTTTTTAGTATATAGCTCCTTGACGCGTTCATATATGAATTTCACAAGAGGATGTGAATGAGGAAGATACTACACGCACATCGTTTCTGAGAAAATCAGATAATGCTCATCGGCACCAGGACCATCAGGACCATGGAATTTCGTTTTATTGATTAGCCATTTATGGTATCGGCTGGCTAGGTCGGTCTTCCTAGAATATATGTATATACGACCAAAAGCTTTTGCTCTAGCAAAGCCATTCCAAGGAATAGCCGGATGAATATAAACAGCAAACAGCAAGAGCTGTAGACTGTAAAGTGAAGTTGTACAACATAGACAATGTAGAATTGAGTCCATTTGTACATTAAGCCATGTTAATCCTTAATCATCATATAGTGCCAGGTATCGCACATAAATGGAATCCCACAAAACTTAAGTGCAATCTAGTGATTGAGACTTTTGGAGAGTTCCTGAATTATATCAAATACAGGTAGTTCAATGGTCTTCAATATTCGGCCCATACACAAGATTTAACGGCTTATGATTCTAAGTAAAAGTAATCTAGAGGATTCATCCTGCTGATGAAGAGGCAGGTTGTAATGCTTATATGTAAAGATCCTCATTAAGGACCATGTCCTGTTCGACATTATTTCAATAACCTAAAAACATGGAGACAATACACGACATTGTGTAAATACATGAATATACGAAACGAACAAAATTATGATTTTGTGTTTCTCTTTCTATGTTTACAAGTCTTTGTTGTGTGTTGTTGGTATCAAAGATAAAAAATATTAAATTTTTAAGAATTATTCACTTACCACCTTGTTGCTCGTTTTCTTCTTCTTCGAGCGCCCTAAGGACGGCCGAGTTAGCCAAGTTGGATGGCTTGAGGAGGGTGTCGTCTACTTCGATCCTGGAAAGAAAAAAAATTAACCTAATTAGAAAAAAAATTATATAGCACAGGGCTACTTTGTTTTCTGATGTTTTATGTAAAAAAAAAATGGATGTAGAATGTGTGTTGTTTCTGAAAGTGGATTCGCAAAAGCAGCTGCTTGAATCTCCTTCCTAGAAAGGTTAGTTCGATGCTATTCTTCGTCTAGATTTTTGATGTGAAATAATTGTTTGAGATGATGTTTAGATGATTTTTTTTTCAAGAATCAATCAAAAATCATTTTTGAAAATTTTAATATTCAATATTTTTGATATTGTACAGAGTTTTGTTCATTAATTTTTTAATTGCAATGAGAATATCAAAAACTAAAAATCCAGTTCAGTAGCAGGTACCGTTAATAATTGTTTTTGTAAATATTTTTGACTTAAACTTAAATTTATTACAGAACTCCTCTGGAAAAAATCAACAGCTTTAATAATATTGCATATCAAAATTTTTAAGAAAATAGTTTTTGTATTTTGAAAAAAAAAAAATAGCGGGTAAATCATTTTTACTTGCATTCGTAAAAAAATTCCAACTCTAGATTTCGTCAAACATGAGTGTGATGCGGAAAATGAAAAAAAAGTAGTTCAAATTATTCTGTCTGTCTGTCCTAAGTTTATTTGGATTTCTACAATCTAAGTGGGTGCCTCTGGATTTTCTTCAAAACAATTTGTATAAATAGTTTTCCCCAGGAAAGTATTTTGGAAAACTTTTATTTTTTTCATTTTTTTTAAATTATTGTTTTCAAAAAATTGAGGCCTCCAGTAGGAATATTTTTTTGATTTTTAGAAAGAGTTAATTTCATGTTGATGTTTTTTTTTGTTTGTCATCAAAAAAAACTACTGGACCGATTATCATGAAAATTGGTATATATGTATATATATTTTTCCACGGAGAAGGTTTGTTTAATATGCCCATCGCCATCAGGTGGATGGCGTAGCAAAGCGCGCCGAGTACAGTTAGCTATAAACAAAATTCAATGCAAACATTTTGAAAAAAAATATTTTTTGGAGTTTTGAAAATCTAATATTTGTACATATTTAACAATTTTAAATTATGACATTATTGGCAGAACAGTTTAATTAATTATTTATTTTCTTATTTCTTTTTGAAAATAACACACTGTCAATGTTTTTAAATAAAATAACTAATATCTGTATGATTTTAAGTATTTTTTAAAACAAAACAAAAAACAAGATCGTTCTACTTAAAAGGAAGGAGATATAAAGGGTGACCCAACAAGAACGCAAGATTTAAATTTGGCGCCATTCGAAGTGTCATTGTTTGACATTTAAACAATTATTATTTTTTGTTTTTTTTGTAGAAGGTATAAGGTTAATAAAAATAGAGCGCTACACGAATGAACAGCGCATTCTCATTGTTAAATTGTTTTATCAAAATGATGAAAGTTTTGCGGCTACAGTTCGCAAAATGCGATCAATTTAGGGTTACAATAATGCTCCAAAAGAGTCAACTGTAAAGCGATTAATGCAAAAATTTGCTGAAACTGGGTCTGTAACTGATGTAAAGACAACAACGCGCCATCGACCAGGTCAATCGACCGAAAATATCGCAGCAGTACGTGATGATATCGCTCAAACTCCATCCACCTCAATTCGACACCGAGCTCGAATTTTGACAAAAGATTTACATCTTCATGCATCTTCATGAATGTGGAGGGGATGTGGTTCCAACAAGACGGCGGCGCCACATCTCATACAGCCAGAGAAACAATTCAATTGCTGCATCAGTCATTTTCCGGTCGTGTTATTTCGCGTTTTGGAGACCAGAATTGGCCACCTAGATCGTGCGATTTAACACCATTGGACTTTTTTCTTTGGGGTTTTTGAAGTCGATGGTTTATGCGAATAAGCCGACAACGACTCAAGCATTAAAAGAGGAAATTGGACGCTGCATTAATGAAATACCGCAGCATTTATGAAACGGTCATTGAAAATTTCATTAAAAGATCGCGTATGTGACAGCAAAGCCGCACCGGCCATCTGCCCGATGTGTTGTTCCATACATAACCTCATCCTGTCTACTTTACGATATAATAAAGAATTCGCGATTTTTTTTAAATATCTGCGTTTTATTTAAAATTTAAATCTTGCGTTTTTGTTGGGACACCCTTTATATGTATATATATGCCCTTTCAATTGATGGAAAATGCTTTTACTGTGTTTTTCCACAAAAGTCCGTCCGTGCTTATAACTTATCTTTTCCTTGTAGCCCTGATAACAATTAACTGAAAAATTAGATTTTTTCTTTGCAAGCGACCTCTTGGTGTGAATTTTAAATATCTTAAATTTATTACCCAACCATTGAGTTTTGGACTTTAAAAACGCAGTAATTTGATTAATTTGACTAACATAACTTAATAAGGCGACCTATACAACATAATAATGTGCGTGTTAGTAATATCCCTAATCGGTTGATATTTTAACTTCTCATCATCATTATTAAATGATAATTTGTTTATTTAAACAATTATTATTATGTCTAATTTATGAAATGATGAAATGTAAATATTTATATTTAATATGATTAAGTGAGTTATATAATTGATTTTATTGAATGTACAAATTAACTAGTTATTAATATTTATTTATAAACATAATAAAAAAAAAGAATTTGCTTTGTTTAAATATTTTACATCACCTCTTTAACAAAAAAAAAAGATTATATGTATCACAATTTTAAAATAAATAACGTGGATGAAATATAAAATCCCATCTAAATGGATTTTTTTAATTTGCGACTATTGGTAGCAAAGGACGAGTTTTGGATCCGTGAAAAAATAGAACTCGAAATTTTGATCAATATTTAGATTACTATGCAATTCTGTCTGCCTGGGTAGTTTGATTTTCTTAAAACTTGGTGTATAGTGTTTTTCACCATACGATTTTTGTGATTTTTCTAAACATAAAAAATAACGGTACTGTCATATATTTTTTTGTCTTTTTGGAAAAAATGATATTTTTCGAAAAATGCTTTAACGTTAAAAAATATAAATTTAAATAAGTGTTGGGTCACATGAAAAAAAAAAATATTTTAAAATGTTGGACAAAAATACTCAATACTTTAACTTTCAAAAAAATAATTTTTTGAATTTGAAATTTGGTAAAAAACGGGTTTTTAATACTATCATTAATAATTTGAACAAAAATTAATTTTAGATTCAAATAAAACGGTACCTCCCATACAAATGTTTAAAAAAAATCGTTCACAAAATTCTCAAAATTTCTCGTAAACGGCTCCCAGAATTTTGATAAATTTTTTTGTGTAATATAAATAAAACATGTGTGCTTCATGCCACCATTAAATAGAGGTTCATATTTCCATTTAAATTAATTATTATTATTATTTTTTATTATTTTTTACACAAAGCCTTAAAAATTATGTGATTGCAGAATCGAGCAAGTACGTGTGACCCAGCCAGGCATTTTATTTAATTACAATATTGATATGAAAAAAAAAATACAAAATACAAAATAATCAAACAGTGATTGGGATAAATTATTTAGACTTACTGGGAAAATAGAGTTTAATTCACAATTAATTTACACACATAAATGATATAATAATAACAATCGTCGAAGTGTTTCTCACTAAATTAATTAGCAAACAGGCTTTTGATTACAATTCTTTTTTTTTTTGCCAACTCACTACCTATGTAATGTGATTGTATTGAAAGTATTTTTTTATACTATCTAGGTATTATAAATTATAATATATACAACAAATAGCCAACTCTTTAATTTCCTGATTTAAATATGTTAATTAAAAAAAATAATTGTTTCTCTTTTTCGATATTTTTTTTATCAATAGGTACTCATTATATTCAATGATGCATAATATGATTGCAGTTAAATGACAAAAAAATTTGATTGGTTAATAAAAAGGAACATAAGTTTGAACCTTAATATTTTATTACAAATTGATATCGTGATTCTTGGAAATTGCGAAGTTTGATTGTAATCATGAATGGTAGGGTAAGCAGCCCTCCGATCATTGGCATCACTTGGTTTGCTCATTGTCATTCATAGAAATAAAACAATTTTTGTTTAGTTTATAATTATATTTTTTTTTCAATAAAAGTAATTAATTTATTAATAATTACTAAATAAAGGAAGAGTTTTCTTATTATATTGTCACAGCTTATCTAATGATTGACACAACCGATTTTTTAGCTTTTAAGTTAACAACCTCACTTGGACTCTTCAGTATACAGTGTGGCGCTTGATAAGACGAGACGTCTCGTCTAAATTTTGGAATCATTTTCGAGAAATTTTGGTTTAATTTAATGGTTTTCATTTTTTTTTGTAAGTTTTTGATTAAAAAAAATTTAAGTAAACTTAAAATTGCAAGAAATTCCATTTAAATTCGTAAACATTAAGAAAACTTACAAATACGCTTAAATTTTTTTAAAATTTTAAGTAAAAAGTTATTTAAAAAATGGTCTCTGGTCACTTCACCAGACATCTGGTCAAAATGAAAGACTATAAAATTTTTTATAGAGTTAAGAGAAACTGGTGATTTTTTTCGTTGGTGTTTTCTATTTTTAACTTCCCAAAGGGAGTTATTGTAATCGGTCCGATTTGTCAAATTGAAATTTTTGACATTTCTCGACGTTTCAAGGTCCCTAGAGCCTATATCAATCATTTTTAGAGAGATGTCTGTGTGTGCGTGTGTACGTACGTTCGTACGTTCGTACGTCCGTACGTTCTGGTACCATTTTTCGTCGTCGATATCTCAAGAACGAGTAGAGATATCGACTTGAAATAAATTTTGTTTTACAGATAATAACTTCGAAAGAAGCTGAAAGGGCGTTTATTAATATTCAATTAGTAGTTTTTTTGCTAAAGCAGTTTAAAAAAGAAGTGAAAATTTTGGTTGGGCTCAAATATCTCACGAACAAATAATGCTATTGACTTGAAATAAATTTTATTCGACACATTATGACGTCATACAAATTTGATATGAATTTGGAAAAAAATCAATATACCGTTATTTTGTAAAATCAAAAAAACTTAAAAAAAAATTTTATAACTCGAATATCCTTAGATGGAAAAACGATATTAATTTTAAAATAATTTTATTTTACGAAAAATTTTGTTTTTGACTACTGGTGAAAATTTCCAAAAAAAATTCAATGGACAGTTTTTTTTGCAAAAAATTAAAAGCTACAAAAAATTCTACCAAAAATTGGTATAAATTGTCTTTCGACTTAAATTTCTCAAAAACGGGTAACTATATTGACTTTTTGTTTGTTTTATTTTCTACATAACATAATTGTTAGCAACTGATAAAATTTTGACAAATATTGAATTTGCAGTTTTTTAACAAAAAATCAAAAACTGTTAAAAATTCTAAGGAAAAGTAGTTACAATTTTATTTCAGCTGAATATCCTGACAACGAACAACGATTTTGCCTTCTAAAATATTTTATTTTATACATAATACAATTTTTGTATGAAAGGTTAAATTTTGACAAATATGTATCTAATTGAAAGTTTTTGACAAAAAATATTAAAAAAATAAACTAAAAAGTGGTAAAATTGGTTTTTCGACTCGAATATCTTGAGAACGAGCAATGATATTGAGTTTGCCATTAGGTATTTATTCTCTATAATATATGTGTTTTTATAAAACTCTTTAAATAATTAAAATGCTTTTCAATCTTAAAATAATGATTGTTTGAATTTAACAGCCAAAGTTTGTTTCGCAGAAAATTTGGTTATTTGAAAAAAACTAAATATAAAGTTTTCAAGATCACAAATGGGAAGTTATCAGTGTGGGTCGCACCCAGCCTCTTTTTTTTTAGTTAAATTTATCGTTTCTATTTTATTTAAAAAAAAATGTTTTCACAAAATCGTTGTCACCGTTTATCGTTTTGGTTTTCGAAAAAGTTCCATACAATCGTAATAATATTGTACTAATATTAAAATTGTCAAACAAAAATTTATTTAAAAAAAAAAAGATTTAATTATTAAAATTATATTTCTGCATGGTGTACCAAAAGTCACTTCCTAATTTAAAATGATAAAAACTTTTATGGATTTAATTTTTTATTAATAATTTATTTCAGATCATAAAGTTTGACTCTAGAGCGGTACAACTCATCTTAATTAATCTTCCAATTTTGTTTTACAAATACTTTAAGAAAAAATATTAAAAAATTAAAAACAGAAGAGTTTTGATTTTTTCAAATTAGGAAGTGACTTTTGGTCCACCCTGTGGTAAGTGTTTATTATTAAATATTAAGAACTTGGGTAAAATTTTGATTTCTAAAAATGTTTAAGAGATTTAATGTTGTAGAAAAAAAAATATTTTTTGAAAAAAAAACGTCCTAAAGAATTTTGAAAAAAATTTCGAAAATTTTAACCCACAATTATCAAACATTCAAATAAATCTTTCAAAATATATTTAAAACCATTTAAATATTATTTTTGAATAAATCAGAAGTAGATAATATTTAATTGAAACAATATAAAATAAAGATCCTTCATATCAATTTAACCCTTAAATAAATTTCTACATAGTGTTGTTAATTTATTTATTCATAAGATTTGAGAAAGTTTTTAAGGAGAAATTATTTAAGCAAAAATTATATACAAAATCCAGCAATAATATTAAAATACTTAAAATAACAAAATCTTAAACAAGTTTTCCATGTATTTAATTGAATTTTCGAACACATTGTTTCAAGTAACAAAAGATTGTTAAATCAAAATACAAAATACGATATATGAACCTGCTGAATTGCCTTGAGGTGCATATCACCCATTATCACCCAAAACCATTTATACTCAAATACATACATACATACATCCTTGATTATTATTTATCCTTAAATGTCTCCTTAAAATTTGCCTATTCAAAAAGGATATAAATGATAAAATATTCCATTCTGTTAATTGAATTGAAATTTTCTTCAAAAAACAATAACAACAACAACAAGAAAACAAATAAAAGGTACAAATGTGCACACACACACACACAAACACATAAAACTATAATAGAAAAGACCAAAAACAAAACCCAATGGATTTCAAAATATTGAGATCAAACAACCGTTTAGTTGGATATTTAGGTTAAGGAATTTCCTTAAGGATAACAATTATTCCTTTATCTCTCTAAACACATACATAGAAACACACATAAATAATACGACGAAAAGATTCAGAATTTACTTTCAAAAAATAAAATCTCTCATCCTTGCCATTACCACTCAAAAGATACTACTTCTTCTTCTACTTGTGTATGGCCTTAAAACATAAATATCCTTTGACTATATAGTGTCCCCTAAGGATAATATAATCAGATGAAAGGAGACTTGGTCGTTTGGAATGGCTGGCATTGAGAATAAGAATGAGAGGATGCAATGGGAGACCGAATTATGGGTAGTATATGAGCCTCTAATTAATTTTGCTCCTTGACCACATAATGTATTATATGGAAATAATTTTCTTGGAATCTTTTTGAAAACATGTTGCTTCTTAATTAAATCAAATTGTTTTTTTTTTTTTGTGTGTGAGTGTTATTTTAGATGATTTTAGATGTATGTATTTTTCAAGGATATAACGACACAAAATTATCTTATGGAGGATGAAGCTGGATGGGGGTATACACTATACACATGTGTGGTTGCGGATATGGGCCTTGTTTTGTCCATACTTTGATGGCAGAGAGATTCATATTATAGGACACAGTCTAGGATTACACAAAATGGTAATTTGTTTTTCTGTTTCATTAGGTGGATAAGTCACTTTTTGAGGATTATTTCCCCCTCCCCCACCCAAAAAAAAATATATTTATCCTTGGAAGACAAAACACAATCACTAAGTTGATGGTCTTTTCTTTTATGTCCGTTCTACTCGTATTTGATGAATTGGTTCTTGCAGAATGGGTAGATAAGATATTTGTCTACTAATAGCAGTGATAAGTAGTTACAAATTGTTAGCAAAGAGGAATGCTAAAGTTATTGCAATCACAGTCAGTTTTGGAGGTTTTCCTTGTTTTTATGAAAATTCAGTTAGTTAAATTTATTGCTTTGTAAGGCTATTGAATAAAAACTTTTTAGAAAAAAAAAATTGCTTTGAAGTGTTATTGGAATTGATTTACTTTTTGTGTTCTCCAAGAAATCTTTAAATCAAAAGTTATACTAAATTCCACAGTGCGCGTTAATGAGAAAACGGTCACACTATAGTCAGTAACTTTTCAATGTTTTTCGCATAAATTCAAAACTAAGCCAACTTTGAGAATTGAATCTTTTGGTACAACATCGACTTCCGGATAGTCATATTTTTCAACAAATCTACATTCTAGCTCAATTTCACCATAGCTTATTCATTTGGGAACATGTTTCCATCTTCCAAAGGCTGCACATTGTCATCAATTTGCTCATTGTAACTCTCTCAGAACTAAAATATTCATCTTCTTGTTGGACATAGTGCAATCAAAAATTATGTTTTTCAAAAATTGTTACATTATAAAATTAAACACGCAACATTGTGAGAAAAAACGATCATTTCTGATTTGAAAACGTGAAGAACTAAGCGTCACCTCTGTCGGGAAGGTGACTCGTCTAAATTGCTTCAAAATTATTTTAAAATATAATTTGAATATTTATTTACCTGTAGTTGAAATTATTTTGAAAAAGTATAATTTTGACGACATTCTTTAATAATTCAAAAATTCTACCTCAAAATTTCATATTTTGAAGGTCCTAAAAAACAGGAAAAAAATTTTGAAAAAAATACAAAAACAGGTCGATTATTCAAATAACTCTCAAATTCACTACTAAAACTCGTCACCTATGATTTTGAGTTTTCCTAACGCTCGCTAGTCGGAAATGGGTTAAGAAACATTTATTGAAAAATTATGAAATATTTTAAGTATAAGAGAAATTATAGCTAACATTTTTTGTAACTTAAATATTCATAACAACTTCTCATTAATAAGTCTTAAAGCTTTGAAATAATGTACCAACAAAAAATGTCTGCTACATATTGTTTCTTTTTTTTGCTGTTTTTGCTCGTTAGCCTTTATTTGCTTGTGACTATAAATAGCATATTTTCGCCCTAGAATGTTATTTTTTTTGTGGGAAAAATTGAAATTGAATTTTTGAAAGAAAAAAAATTTACAAATTCAAATTTGTAATATAATTAAAAAGGTCACCCAAACTCTTCATTATACATCCCGGATGTCTATGACAAAGTTTCGCCTCAGAGTGTTAGAGCGTTTTTAGGGGATTTCAAAAACGGTACTTCCAATAATGGAATGGTTTTTTTAAATTTCTCATATACTATTGGACTTATTGCTTTAAGATTTGATTCAAAAAATATTGCATATAAAGTTTTTTTATTTTGGATTTGAATTTTTTTTTATTGTATTGATATTTATTTTATTTATTTTCACGACCGCTCTGTGTTGAAACATAATAAAGGGTACACTAAAAATCCCCTTGAGTGCGCGCAAATTATACAAAAAAAATTTATATTTGATATTATTTATTTAATTAAATTCACTAAACTTGGATCCTAATTTCTAGTTTTAAAAATAGGTACTTGAGAAAGCAATTAATATTGCGGCCCAAATCAGACCTAGGTATAGGTAGGTAGAAATGGCGATCACAGGCAAATAAGCACTATAATGCGCCGTTTTGATACTATAATTCATTTGACCTATGGTTGAAGGGGAAAGATTTATAGAGAAGCTTCACAGCGAAGTTTGCTAGAGCATCACGATCATCACGATGTCATCCTCCCAATCCTTTCTGGATGGGAAATTAACCTTAAAATTCTTACTGAGGGTCAAAGTATAGGAGTGCAGTAGCAGTGTTTGCCGGGATATGGGAAAGAATCAATTTTGTTATGCTGCTGTGGCCGTATGATTTTGAAAATGAACTGGAGATTCTTTTAGCCTAATCGTGCTGCAAGAGACTAGATAGTTAATAAAGAGGTCGATTGGTCAATATTATAAGCTTTGCTAAGAGCAGACCACCACACAATCGAACCATATGTAAAGAATGGATGTACAAAGGCAATCAAATTTAAAAAAAAATATCTATGTTTTCAATGGGTATACTTCTGCCAGATTGATCAAAACAAATATTGCATTTAAAGGTTTTAGCCTCTATTTTTTTTTACGAATGGATATATTTCAAAAACAAACATCAAAATGATTTCAATTTCTTAGAAAAACTCAAAGAAAAAAATTAATTAAAATTGTCATTAAAAAGTCATTAAAAAGACAAATTGTGTTGTTAAGTTTATTTGACAGGTACCGTTATTTTTGGAGCTTAAAAAAAATGCCAAAAAAATTAGTAGAACAAAAAAAATTCATTTAAAGGTATGCTTTTGTACTATAATTCTTATTTATTTATATTTTATTTCGTTAAAATGAAAATATTTTTACAATTTATAAAGTATGTCGCCGCGTTGTAAAAATAAAGGTTTTTTTTACGCATTTTTGTTTGCACTCAACATTCAAAAAAAAAAAAATTGACTCTTAATGCAACATGAAAATTATTTGCATACAAAAATATGTAAGTGGTAGTTAATATAATTTCAATAAAAAATACATACTTAAAAAAAAATGGTAATAAAAATCTTGTATTAAAAAAACTAGAAATTCTATATTTGGAAAAAAGTATGCGTTTGCAAATGCAAATGATTATTAAGAAGGATATTTCTCATTTAGAATGCATCTAAATAAAATTTGGTTTAAAAAAAAAGAAGTGAAGTTGAGTCAGTTATTTATAATTATACGAGTACATTAAATTTCTTCGACACATGTTTATTATATCCTACACCAGATGTTTTTGAAGTCGAAGTTAGTTTCTGAACAAAATTCCCTTTTAAGTTTTAATAACTGCTTTGTAATGCAATATTTTTTAAATTTTATTTTGTACAGTTGAATTTTTACTTAACTTTACTTTATAAAAAAAATATTCGAATGGAATACGAAAAAAAAAAAATAATTCCTCATTACGAAATATGCATATACTTTTCGAGATGAAAACCAAAAGAAAACATTCAATGAACACTCAAAAAAAAATCAAGAAGAGACACACAATAAAAACTACAGGAAGAAACCCAGAAGTATACCCAATAATTCCAGAACTAATAGCAATTGTGTATTTTTATTTGTTGTATTTTTCATTTCAAGCTCTTGTTGTTGTTTTTTTTTTCAATTTATTCTATGATTAATTCTTAGCACTTAATATTCATTTACTGGAAAATTCCTTGTTACTTTTGAGCATTGATCCATCAGCAGCTGTCATTGTCACGACCGACAACGACGCCGAAGCAACTATATATGGCACTGCCTTGGTGGAACAATGTTCCAGAGTGCCGCAGCGTGTCTCGTCTTATTATTACACTTTTTCGTTGGAAATTTCAATTGATTCGATTATAGCTTAATATTGGAATGTCCTTGGTATATATACAAGAAAGGAAGAAAAAGGAATCTCCTTCGTCCTTGGCTTCCTCGACGATATATAGCACTGAGGCAACTTAAGGACTACAACACACACAATGCAAATGGCGCACAATAGCATCGCAATGACACAGAATAAGTACGACTCGTAGCCGCCGCCGAATAAAACGGTTACGTCGTCGTCTGTTACCAAAGTAATATATGTTTGTCCCTTTAGACGATGCAAATAAGAGGTTTTGCTAGAAGGATCCTTACAGTGATGTGACGGCCACCCACAGTCGACACAGTTTTGTCAACGATGTCGCAGTCGATAGATTCACAACTTATAATCGTCGTCATCGTCATATTGGAGCGTTACGCCCTCAGTAAGAAGAACTGAGAATCCTCCAATAAGCCCGCTCCGCTCCGCTCCAAACCGTCGTCGTCGTTGGTCGTTCCCTGATATATTTTTTTTTTTTTTATTTAAAAGTTCAATGCGACTCCAATTCGTAATCGATAACAATGAGTAAAAGCAATTTCATTTAAATTGATTGCATTTACATAAAGCAACTTTATTTTGAATTTTCGTCCTCTTTTGTGTGATCCTGTTTATCATTCATTTCTGCATTTAAACTCTGGAATGAGAGATATGTTCATATATATGTACATAGGGTTTGTGCGGGTGTGTATATTTGATGTTGTTCAATATCCAACTTTGGCAGGCATAGTAACAAAACGAAATGAAATGAAACGACACGACAGGGATATGGATTGATATGGTTCAGTTAAAGAAGAGGGTAACCTGCTGATGATGGTCCTCCTGTCTCTATAGATTGTATGTATATAAATATGAAGCTATATGTGTGTTACACATTAATGGGAATTTATCATGCCACAAGGATCAAACCCTAGGTAGATGTATGTATTCCAAATAACTGCACTGCCATAAGCTGCTTTGGCCTCCAAAATAAATTTTGGGAGGAAGAGTTTAACGATTTATCCTGTTTTATTTTTTTTTTTCAATAATTTTTCTTTGGTAATGTGTGGATGTGTGTGGGAATGTAGGTATTTATTTAAATGCATATTGTCAGCTTTGCTGCTTAATCCTGTCTCTATGTAAGAAAGAGAGAGAGAGAATTGGCAAATCGAATTTATTTTATTCCGAGTACTCTGGCAAATTTAGTATAAAACGAAATAAATTGCAATCAGTTTTATTTTTGACTGTTTTTGAGCTTAAAATATGTTGTTTTATCTTTTGTGTTTTTGTTTTAATTTTCTGCGATTTCATTGGGGTTACTTGAAGATTTATAAAAGCTAAAAACTGTCCGGTTTTACATGGACTCGAAATTTATTTTAAAAAGAAAATCTTTGAGTATTAGATAAATTTATACCAATAAGATTTTGTATGAAATAAAACAGTTTTATAGCTCTTGCACCGTTTCAAGACTCAAATCGTCCATTTTCTAGCTATTTTGTGCATTAGACCAGTTTATACCAATTGAAATTTAGATGAATTATACAATTTTTAAAGTTTTTTTTTGAGTTTCGAGCTTCGAATTAACTCAGTTCTCATGTGAATAAAATTTTTTTATACCATTTAGATATTTCACAAGGTTTTCATTTAGTCGATAGGCATCAACCATATATTATAGACTTTAAAAGTTTGTTAAGTTTGACTGAAAATTAATATAAGCTTTGAGCATTATACCAGTTTATGGCACTGAAGTCCATTTTCTTAGAGGTGAGTTAGATTATGAATCTATTTGATTTGATTTAAAACAAGGAGGTCGAATGCGAAAGGTCTATTAGACCATTTTATACCACTCAAGATGTTAGACAAATAAAATAATATTTCATTATTCTTTCAAGTCTTAAACCTCATGTGAAGTTAAAATCTCTTATTTTTAATTTTGTGAATTTAATAATTTCAAAATAATTATATAATTTTTGTGTGAATAGGACCACTTTGTGCCAATTCGAGGACAGTTAAATAAATTTCAAAATTTAGTATTAACTCTATGCATTAGACCAGTTTATACCAATTGATTAATTTATGAATTATTATATGTATTATTATTCAAGTTTACCATCAATTTCCTTTTCGTTTTGTGCATTAAAACATTTTATACCAATTAGAATCTAAGTAGATTTAGTTTATACCAGTTGGATAATATTTTTTCAAGTTTAAAATTAAAAAAAAAAAAATTTGTTTTTACTGTATGCATTAGCCAGTAGTTTATACCAATAAATTTATATAAGGTAGTTGTTTTTTATTGGCTATGCACCAATTATTAAATACAAGTTAAAGCAAGTACATACAACATAGATGTACATTTAAATTAAATTTGTTGCTTAATTTAAAAAGAATATTGAATTCGATACTATCCTGTAAAAGTATCAATATAGGAGGTTTATTATATAGAGGTAAATTCAAATGCAGTTCTGCATGTCATTCCGATAGAGTGGATATAATTTCAAATATGTATTGCAAAAAAAAAAAAAAAATAGTTTTAAGCTCAAATAGATTATTTTGTATTGTGATTGTGTTGATGGTTAAAAAAAAATAAATACAAAAAAATAACAATAGCTGAAGTGTTTGTCGTCACTTTGAATACATAGTCGCAACTGGAGAGTTATTTTTAAGTGTTTAATTTGGTAATGTTTAAATTGTAATGTAAAATAAATTAAATACTTTTTAATTTACATGAAAATAAAATGTTAATAAGTTTTAATCAGTTGCATGATGTGTATTTATTTTTAATTAATTTGTTTTAAATCGCAAAAAAAAATAAATAAGAAAAGTATGTACAGTGTACACCATAATCAAATCGAATTTCATTTCATTGTGAATTATAAGTTCCAATTCTACTCGTATTTGGATTTAGTTGCTACTTTGACTTACAGCTATTGAAATCAAATACCTGGAAAGTATGGAGGAATAAGTTATGAACAAAGTTGGAATTTGTACCTTAAATCATAATTTATATATTTATTCGGTAGAAACTGAATTAGATTGAATGAAGTTTTTGTTAAAGCCGAGTTATTATGGACTTGCGAGTTTTGGAATACAGCATAATAAATGAGAATAATGGAATACACCAGAACTAAGTTCATTAGGGTGACCCATTATTTTTTCGCATTTTCGCTGTTACTCACTTAGAAAAATGATTATGTAAGATATCAGCTTTTTAGCCTTATTGGAATTGGATGTCTAACGAGATCAAAGTTTTGACCCATACTCATAACAGTTACACTGGTCAACTAAATAATACAAAGGAAAGCTGTGAAAAAAGCCAAAATATTTTTTCTAAAGGTGTCGAAATTTGAATACGAAGTCAGAGAAATACTCACTTCAGATTTTCTGATAAACCTTTTCTAAAATTGAAAAAAAAAATTGAATATTTAAATTACATTTGTTGTTCAAAAATATTTTTTTATTTCAAATATAGATTTCAGAAATGTAGTCTTTTAAGCTTATTTATTGTGCAAATTTAATTTTGTAATGGTTGACGATTAACGTAAAACAAAATTTACCAATTCTTCAACTTTTTTGAAAAAATTTACTGAACATTTATTTTTGTGGCATAGTGAATCGTTTTAGTGAGGAAAATAAAAAAAAAAACCCTAAAATTCATTATTTTAAAACAAAAGTTACTTCAAAAAAAACAAAGATGTCTTCTACCTACATACACATACATTATATTGAAAAGTAGAATTTATGAATTTCAATTTTCCAAAAAATTTGAAAATATGAAAAAAGGTGTATACAAAAATTGACCAAGAACATGGTTCTATGGCAGGTACCTTCAATACGCGTTACGTATAAAAAAAAAACAAAGAAAAAGTGCCCAAAACTACTGGGAAAATATGCCGCAAACAAATGAAAATAGTCCATGATCTTACATTTTTTAAAATTTTTAAAAAGTTAACCTATAATATAAACAGTATAGAATATTCAAAAATCTGAATATCGCAAAATTTCAAACAAATCGCATGAGGTTTTATTTATCGATTTTATTATCACATTTTTCGAAACTGTCAAAAAACTGATTGGAAATAAATAATATGAACTTTCTAAATGAAAAAATTTTCAAAAATTAAAAAAAAATTGCGAGTTTTCTTTGATATCATTACCAGAATTTTCAAAAAAAAATTTAATTTAAATAAGTAGTGTTTTACATTTTATATTTACATTTTGAATATTTCCAATTTTATTACCAAATGTGTCTTATACAGGATCATCATCATCATCGGCTCGCCATGGGGGGTTCGGTCTTGGCCTCCTTCAACAAGTCTCGAACCGACGCCATCCAGTTGCGCACCCCAAGGCCTCGGGCGTCCTGGTCTACGCAAACTCTTCAGCGCCAGCGCAAGCATGGTGTACCACACTGTCGTCTACCATAGAATCTTCCACCAAAGACTTTCCGAGTCAGTTCCTCTTGGCTCATGAGAGCTTGGCAGGGCCCACGGAGTCTACCGATTGCACCACTTCAAATTCGTTCTCCGCTACCTTGATTGTTTGACCAACTGTTCTTCTCGCATTCGACGCCACCATGTACTTTGTTTTACCTTCACTAATGTGCAGCCCCAGATTCTGTGCCGCCTGCTCGATCTGGATGAAGGAATCGTGTAAAACTATCGGTCCTTCCGATGATATCGATGTCGTCTGCGTAAGCCATTATCTGGCTGGACCTGTTGACGATGGTCCCTCTTGTTGCCGTGCCAGAGTCACGGATTGCTTTCTCCAACGCCAGGTTGAAGAGGAGGCAGGCCAAACCATCCCCTTGTCGGAGTCCATTAAAGATGTTGATTGGTCTGGATAGCAACCCGGCTATTTTTACTTGACTTGTTACCTTGATCATGGTCAACCTACAAAGCCATGTCTTTTTATTTGGGATGACGAATTCTCTCATGGCTTTGTAAAGTTCTACCCTGGCTATGCTATCATAGATGGCCTTAAAGACTATAAACAGTAGAGCTATTGATTTAGACCGGGTACCCAGAGTACTGAACGGTTACCCGGGTAACCAACTCTCCGGCAATGTGTCGGGTACCCAATCATGTTACCATCTGTTTATTAGAGCTCTTGATACCCGCGTAATACCCGAAATGGCCGGGTACCCGGTCAGTGTAACTTTCTCTCTTATAAAAAGCTCGATGAAAATCGTTCAGGTAGAATAGGATGTAGTGTGCCAAGGTACAAGCAGGAGAACAGACAAAATTCACTGAAAAATATATTATTCCATTTTTTGACACCAGCAAAAAACTTTCCTTGCTCTTCAATCAATTAATTATCTTTTTTTTAAACTGTAATCAAATTTTGTTGGCAAGTCAGTTGAACAAAAAAAATAAAAAATTATATAATTAGGTACCACACGCACTAAACCAATAAAAGCTTAACACAAAAATAACAACCTGAATCTCTCAATAAATTAATTATTTTCAAATTAGAAATTCCACAGAAGACCTAAAACTAATTAGCACACCGACATCGTAATACAAAATGAACCAAAAAAAAAAAAAAAAACTGAAAAAAGGTTCGTTCAAGGCGAATTTTCTTGTATGTATAAATTTTAAAGTAATTTTATTTTTTTCTTTCTTCATTTTTGCAAATCGAGGAAAAGGAAAGAGGATATATTTAAATTCATAGCGCGTACGAAACATAGCTCCATCCCAATTTGCCTTATATTGTGTCTTCGTAAGGACATACATGCACACACAACAAGAAGATAATTTTCTATGCGAAAAAGGCAAAAGCAACGCCGAGACGGAGCGGAGCGGAACAGAGGAAACTTTAGAGACAACCGGCATTTTGTGTTGGTTTCAGTACCAGTGTCGGTCGGTTGCATTCAACTTAACTGATTTGTTTCATTCAGAATGATGATCGTAACCCTGATGGAAAATCTACAAGCAAAACTCATTTGGCTAAGAGTTTGATGAGATTTACAACCTTAGAATATTCTCGTCCTTAGTTGAACCAGCTGTCCCTAACTTCATATCCTTTATACTACTCCCACTCTTGTGTTTTTCATCATCGATGGCTGGAAGAAGCCAGCCGATTTAATGGGTTTTAAAAAGCTTGACCAAGAATTTAATCGTCGGAACACTACACCTCAGTTTCTTTCTGTCCGAGTTAGTTCGTATATTCTCGGCCCAGTGTGGATGTGGTTTGGTGGTTAAGCTCAAAACCACAATTTAGCAATTCCCTCAGCAGCACTTGTGCCAGGACATCACTTCTACTTCTACGGACATGCGAAAGACCAAACCATATACAGAAACAAAATGTTTACATTCAGAGGGTTATCGAAGACGACCGTAAGGGGATGGAGTAGGTATCACTTAGTGAAGGACGAACAGACGGACGAAAAACGGACATAGACGAAAGACCGAGTACACATCACAATTTTATAGAAGAGAAATCTTTAACCCTTTTTAGAAAATGAAAATGAAAATGAATTTCATTTGGTTAATCGGGTGGAAATTATGGTTCCGACTTGGTACTCGCATTCAAAACAAAAATAGCTATCCATTTTGCAAAGAGACAGAGAGAGACAGAGGTTGCTCTTTGGTCCTTTTGAGAGCCAAAAACGAATCACCATTATTACCCATGAGCTTTCGCAATGGATATCGGACACAAAATGTAATCTATTTTTGAAATGTATCTGCACGACACGTGTGTACTCTGTGTGTACCTATCTAAAGAGACCGACAACACACTTTGTTTGCTTCGAAATCACTTAGGGTAATTTGGCAAAGGGTTTTTTTTTTATTTTTGTGTTTTTTTGGCTCTGATAAAATTGTTATCAATGTTCAAGTGATTTCATTTGAAAGCGGTTTTGGTATTTTAATTATTCATAAATAATTTAAATCTTTTGGGCAACACGAGACTAAGTTTAATCGTTCCAAAACCAGCAACTATACGAAACATTATGTGGTCACTTGGTCAGGAATGTTATTGTCGAAATTTTCATACTTCTTAGAACAAAATTGCATTTGAGGATTTCTAAGGATGCTTAAATCAAAAACCCGCTTAAATGTCAGAGACACAATGCGAGCTTTAGGTATCTAGGAGGGGATTTAAAAGGAGATGTCGGTGAACATGAGTCTTGAATTTCAGTTCATCACAATGAGAGGGAAAAACAGAGCGTGGAAGGGTATTTCACATTCGCGTAGTACGGCTAAAGAACGAATCCCTGTACTTGATAGTACGACCGAAATTGGGTTCAAGAGTAAATTGATGATCATTCCTGGAAGCACGAGTATTACGGTTGAATCGTTTAAGGGGAGGAATGCAAATGGCTATTTCACTAGAGCACTTACCGTAAAAGTAAAGATAAAAGACTGAGAGACAGGAAACGTTACGCCGGTGTTCGAGTGACGTAAAAGTATCGATGATGTTCCTGTCTCCGATCATTTTGAAGGCTCGTCTCTGTATACTGTCCAAGAGGCTTGAGTAAGTTGCTGGACCACCAGCCCAGAGATGGGAGTTATACTCAAGCTTTAGACGTATACATGACTTTAATAGGTAATAGCCAGATCAGATGGGGACTAGAATTTCTTGCATCTCCAAAGGAAATGTAAACATCTTGCGGCATTTTTAGCGACGTTAAGTATGAGATCATTCCACAAAAGATGATTTGTGATGCACATACCTAAAATCGCAAGCTGATTAGTTTCTTCGATGCAAGTGCCATTATCATAGATAATTGCAGGGGGGATAGGTCTCGCTTTGACGACAGAAGGCAGCATGAAATGAATCCAACCTTAGGTGGAACAATTTTTGCAAACTGTGTCCTATCAAGGAAGATATGACCTGCCTACAACAATATACAACGATATAGCCAGGATTACAGCAGTTTGTACTGGGCACGGGCCTATAGGGGAACATGCAAGAAAGCTGAGAATCCCCTACAACTCTCACTGTCGAAGCTGTGAAGACCCACAAGAAAAAGAAACTGTGGGTCATTTTCTCTGCAATTGCCCAGCCTTAGCTTATTTTAGAATGTCTTCCTTTGGAAAAATATTCCTCGATGACCCAAGTGAGCTTTCTGAGAAGAAAGTCAAAGACCTGAATAAATGGTACCAAAACGGCGCTTTTCAGCGCTAATTGAGTCTCAAGGTCAAGGCTAGCGGCTACCATCTCTACCTACCTACCTAGCAGCGTTTTTGGCGATATTGAATAGGTGTGATCATTCAACAAAAGGTGGTCTTTGAGGCAGATGCCGAGAACTGAAAGCCTTTTGGTTTCTTCGATGCAAGCGTCGCTCAGGGGCGTCGGTTATGCTTTAAGGATAGTAGAGAACATTACGTTTCTGGAGCATTACACGGTTTTTTCAACAAAATTGTGAAATTATGTTTGTTTTTGAAATTAGAACGTTGTTTTTTTTTTCGTAAAATCGATCACTTAAAAAGTGATATGCCTATGGTTGGACTAAATTGGTCCAGCAATGACGCGATGAGCTTGCGAGCTTGAACATTAACCTCGTTGTCACCCTGATCTGGGTTCCGGGCCATAGTGGTATCGAGGGAAATGAATGGGCTGATGAGCTAGCCAGGCAAGGATCGGCCCTTCATAAATCACTTGAGGAAATGGTTAAAATTCCTCTTGGTGCTATGAAGGGAAAAATCTTTTCTATTTATCAAACTGAATCAAATCAAAGGTGGATAAATTTAAACAACTGCATTATATCTAGGAAGATATGGCCCACCTATACAAAAAACCCGTACAAACGATCTTCTATGCAGGCCCAGGCAAGACAAAGCCAGGGTTGTTGCGGTATGTACCGGACATTGGCCTATAGAAGTTCATGCAGAAAAGTTGGGCATTCCTCACAACACGTTTTGCCGTAGTTGCAGTGACCAACGTTAAAGGGGTACCTTTTCCTTTGCAAATGTCCTGCTTTGGCAAACATTAGAGTGAAATCCTTTCACGAAATCGACGAGCTATCTGAGACGAAGATCAGAGATCTGATCTTTTTTCTCAATGCGACAAAATGGCTCTAACATACTCCGCTGTGAAGCTTCTCTGTAAATCTTTCTCTTTCTGTCATAGGTCAAACGAGTTATGGTATCAAAATGGCACACTCAAAAGCTAATTGGATCACAAACTAGGTTGCCTTGAGACCGCCATTTCTACTTACCATAATTACTCCATCTTGGAATATCGTAGGTTTATATTTTTTCTTACCATAATGCATCTCAAAGTATTTTAATTGTGCAAACACTTTACTTACCTGGAAATAAAAAAAAATAAAGAAAATTAAATATTATGAATTAACCAAATACATAACAAGTTAAACATTAATGAAATAAATATTAATTGCCAACTATAAGAATCTCTATTCGGCCATTTCCATGAATGACAGTCACACAATATAATTGTGGCTTTAGTTAACATTTGTCAATAGATTCTGTTTTGTCTAATATCCAAATGATGTGATATTTGTTGTATTATAAAACACTAAGCCGTCCTCCAACAGAATGCAGATCACTGATTGACATTTTGCAATTTTGTGGGGCTTAAGCACATCTAATCAGAGAATTTACGATGATGATGCATTGCATTGCATTGCATTGCATCGAATGACAAACATTTATATATGCAAACTGAATATTGCATTGAATATTCTTAACCCTTAAGCCATTGTCTGTCAGTGATTTAACTTATGTTATCCCCCTAGCAGTAATTTACTAAATCGAGCAAAGGAGGACACAAACAACAAAATCCCTATATTATAATAATATATGCAATGCATGTTGTATATGCAATGCACTGCACCTAGCAATGCTCTTACACCTTCCATCCAATAACCTGTGCTCTTCAATCTTCAACGATATAGCATAGAGTACCCACACGACATAATAATCAATCTGAATTATTAAATTCAATATTCCGTGTTTCAATAACCAATAATTACAATTAGCTACGTGTAATGCTCGTCATCATCATCATTATCACCAACATCACCATTATCATCATCATGGGCATTGTCATCGGTAATAATAATAATTATTATCATCGCAGCAGCAGTAGCAGCAGTAGCAACAATGTCTCCTCTCGGCAACAGTCTTCATTAATTCCAGCACCCTCCTGCCGTCCTGGTTGGTGATGTTGCTGCTGCTGCTGATGGTGTGCCAAAAATAGCGATAAACGTGTAAGCAAATAGAAAGCGGTCGGTTGGTTCATATATGGTGACTCTTTCATTAACCCATAAAATAATGATAATGTGTCAAGTTATTATGAAAATGTAGTGATTACCCTTTGTGATGACATAAGCCACGCCGCCATCCGCTACCGCTGGCTGTCGGCTGTAGTCATCCAACACCCAAAAACCAGCAGAGACGAGGATGTGGGAAATGCAAGTGAATAATCGGAAAGACCATTATCAATTCTCAATTCTGACTGAAGTTACTAATCGACCACCACAGAAATGGTTTCCCAATCTCGACATGTGTTGACATTTTGCCGTGGAATAAGTGAATGTATCTCACGGTTGTTGAAACATCCGTTTCCCGTCCCAATTATGAATGTATAAATAAACTTCAATTCGACACGTATATAGTGATTTTATTTCTCAACTCCACTCGCAATTTAATGAATATTACTTTAAATTCTATACAGCACCGGTATGAGGATCCACTTTTAAGGCTCTATAACATCATTATGGTTGCCAGATTAATTATTTTATTACTATGCTGAGTATTTTACTGCTGAAATGTTACCAAAAGAGGGGACTGCTGGCTACTGGCTAATGGCTACTGGCTACTGGCTACTGGCTACTGGCTACTGGCTACTGGCTACTGGCTACTGGCTACTGGCTACTGGCTACTGGCTACTGGCTACTGGCTACTGGCTACTGGCTACTGGCTACTGGCTACTGGCTACTGGCTACTGGCTGCTGGCTACTGGCTACTGGCTACTGGCTTCTGGTTACAACAATCAAAATTAAATATTATCAAATTTTGGAAATACAAATTCCAGATTGTATTAAAATAATTAATATAACGATAAACACACAAACATTTTTAAGATGCACTGACCTGGCAACATAATTTAAATTCAATAACAAATTCATCATAGTTTTTAGATTAAAATTAAAGGAAATCCTTATTCATTACGAATGATATCTAAAAACAGGATTTTGTTTTCAGGAAAAGAGATTTAATGCGCCATTGAAATGAAATAAATGCAATGCACCAGCAGAAGGACGATGATATATGTGATGAGATGTTGCCACACTTGAAATTAATCAATTTCAATAATCCACACGATTTTCAATCGGATAAGATTCTTTAGAAATATGGTAATTACAACATATCTATTGCGCATTAATATTTATGCCTACAATACAAATCTACAGGATTCGTATGGGCTTTGTTGGTTTCTGTAGAATATTGTAGATTTACTTTTACTTTTATCCTTGGATCCAGTTTTAAATGAATTTATCGTTCAGATTTTATTGAAAGGGCAAAATGAAATTGTATTCAGTGAAATAGGTGTACAGTAGGTACATACCTTTAAATATATTTTTTTTTTAATTTATGAAAGAAATCATTTTTTCAACAAAAAAAAAAGCCTTTCATACAACGTACATTATTATGTATGTATGTACATCATTAAAACGCCACTAGTGCTGTTTATTAAATAAAATAAATTTTAAGGACTTTCAATTTACGGAGACGATATGAATATGAACGGTAGGTATATATGTACATAAATATGAATTGCGAAGAGAAAAGTTTCCCACAGGATATTTAAAAAAAATAATATTTTTATTTATCTACTCATGTCTGCTGTTTTCCGGTAGTTAAATGGAATTATTAAAATAAATCGATATTTCCAATAAACCATCAACACGCTGTTCCATATGAAGGCTGGGAATCGAACCCCAAACCTCTGGCACGACAGTCTTAAGCACTATGCATTATTCCACATTCTACTCCACATTACGTTAATCTGTTTTTTTTTGTCAGAACTGCATAAATTTTTTAATCTAAGACTGAATAAAATGGTGGTAAGCCTTAAATTCTGATTTCAATTCTAGAAGTTTTTCTGGATTGGAAAGTTTAGACAAAGAGCCAAGAAGGTAGTCCTGAAGCAGAGTAAATATAACCAAGAATTCATTTTAGTTAAATAACTTAAAACTTTGCAAGCATAATACATATCTTAATATTTGTGGTGAAAGGGTGTTTTTTTTAAGGGGAAGATTATTGCAATAAAACCCATACAAAAATTCTAAAATGAAATTTGCCATTGCTATTACAACCTCATAAGAGACCATACAAATATTTCCAGCCTTAGGCGGTTTTCTTTTATGGAAAGTGTTTCATATGCTTGTAATTTATATGGGTCTTTATTTTTTTTATTAAATTTTATTGCTTTTGAAGGTTAAAATAATTACACTAAAAATATGTGCTTTACGCCCACATCGCCATTAGCGAGATTTTATTAATAGGATTTAAAAAAAGAGAATTGTTTTCAAAGAAGAAAATTTAGAAAATCTTCGAATTTTTTTTAATTAGTTAGGAAAAAATAAAACAGTTTTAAATAATAATAACTGGGTGAATGGAAAGTGATTCTAAATTTTATTAAATCATATTTACACACAATACATTCATAAGAAATACTTATTTTATTGCAAATTATTGTTCAAGCTTCTACTTTTCCATGTTTGAGTTTTTTTAGGGTTTGTTCAGTCACCAAGCAGGAGCCATTATAATTTTCTGTTGGCTTAAAGAATTTTGTGGATGCCAGGGAATTTTCAAAAAATTTAAAACAAAACAAAAAATAAAAATTTTAACCTATACTTTTTTTTTCTAAACAAATTATGGCTCAAAAAAAGTGGTTGAAAACAAATTGTTGAAAGTGATTTTTTTAAATAAATTTTTTAGGGACAACAAAGTGGAAATTTTTTGTACCTAAAGAATAATAATTGTTCAAAAAATAAGTAGGGGTAAAAATTTTGTCGAAAAAGTGCTTTTTAGGTTGAAAAAATTTATTAAAAAGAAATTCTGACAAAAATAAAATTGTAAAAAAAATGTCAGGGTAAATTGTTAAGTTTTAATTTTTTTGAACCGTTAAAATAAAAAATAAATTTTGTTTTTAAATTTAACAGAAAAGAAACAGTTTTATTAAAAAACAAGTCAAACAAAAAATTCTATATAACAAAAAAAAAAATAAGAAATTTTGTAAAAAAAGTTGAAAAAATCAAATTTGTGAGGAAAAACCAAGTGGAATTTTATTTTGTAAAAAAAATTTGTCGAAAAATAAAATTTCAAGCAAAATTTGTAAAACAAACAAAAATTGTACAAAATTAAATTTTGAAAAAAAAATTCTCGAAAAACATGATCGGTATCGATTTTAATCGATTATTATGATTATGTAACTTTATAATTATTGCTCTTTATCGTCGCCAACCGTCTTTAAATATTCCAAAATCTTCCCTGACAAGCTTCCCTTTTAGCTCTTAAATATCTATTCATAGAAAGCAAAAAAAAATTGGTAAATACATTTTTTTTGTTTTTAAATTAAGACATTTTAATGCGTGAGCCTTCTTTCCAGTTCAGTGGCAACGAATCGAATGAGGTACTAATAAGGCCGTAGTTAAATAATATTTCGTGGGGATATAATTTTTCAAAAAAAAAAAAAAAAATAACACTATTTTTTATCCGTGTCATATAAATGTAGGTGATAAAAAAATTTAACAGTTTAAATTTAAGTTATTATTCATGTAAGAATACGAATTTATCACAAAACAAAAATTATTCTAAATGTCACTAATTTCTAAAAAAATATAGCATTTTATAAAGATCTAATTTCATAATCTAATTTCCGCCAGGTGGCTTGATTTGAATAATGCATTCGGTTACCTCAATGAAACATAAAACAAAATATTTTTGCAAAAAATATTGCAGATTTTCTTAAAATGCGAAAATGCTCTTTTATACAATTTGCAACTTTTCCACCTTCTCTCCCGTAAAAATAAAAGAAGCGCTAGCCAACGAATTTACAAGGGAGAGGGGGTGTCAGAATCCTATGACCACGGCCTTGCCTTTAGCTTCCCTTTCTTTTAATGAATAAGAGTGCTTAAGATGATTGTCTTTAAAATCTTAATAAATTAATCAATATTATTATTCTTTTAAATACCGTTAAAATAAAAATACTTTTTTTTTAAATGGAAAAATTAACTTCCACGAACTGGTTAAAAATTTGAATTGCTAATTTAAAAAACCAATGAGTGGAATAAAATAAGAAGTAGGTGTAAAAATATTTACATGTACGTAAATAGAGGTAAAAAAAAAGAAAACAAAAATAATTGGAGGAAAAATTTTGGGTATAAATACTAAATACAAACTCCTTACACAACCTATTAAGTTTTTATCCTTTCGCTTAAAATAACATCCTAACAATAACTCTCTCCCATTTTTAAATTTATTCCATACACTTAATATGAAATCGATTTTGGTTAAAAAATTATTATTTACATTGCCTTGCTTGATGGGATTGTTAAAGTTAATGATTCTTTTTATCAATACGCCATCTTGTGACGCATCTGGAAAACTGTGTGGTTCACAACTCAATGAAGCTCTGAGTGTAATATGTGGAAGAAATTTTTCAAATTTTCCTGTGAAGAAATCAAGTAAGTTTTGTTATACTATTTTTTATCTTTTTGAATTCTAAATTTAATGTTTTTTTTTTTGTTTTCGTGTAAAATAGTTCAATTAGAAGACTTTGAAAATGATAATTTGGAAGATGATTTGTTTAATACCATCGAACTGTCACCGTTTTGGTCAAAGTATCAATTAGAGTCGTTGGCAAAGATTCGCCGAAGGAGAACTGGAATTGCTGACGAATGCTGCAAAAAACCTTGTTCCATTTCTGAGATTGAAACTTATTGTAAGTTTAATTAAAATTAAAAACAATATTTGATAAATTGTTTTGCGGGTGAATAAGTTAAACGAAAATTTATATTATTATCGATTTTATATATGACTAATAAATGTTTGGATAGATACAAAGAAAATTGAATTTGTATATTTTCTAGTTTCAACATTCTAAGATGTAATAAAAGTAGATGCATATTTTGAATTCCTTAACGATTCATAGTAGACATTTGCAGGAGCTTATTTTATTAACATCTTCTTGTTTGTATCTTTTTTAAATATATTAAGACATAGTCACAAAACGAAATCACACAATTTCATCTTCAATAGTTTGAAGACTTTGTATTGGAAACAGAATTTTATTGAAAAAAAAACAATAAGATTCACTTCTTGAGCTATTTTGCTGTGGAATTGCTCTTAAATCAACAAAACAAAAAGTTTTTCAAAATATTCCAAAACAGAAATAGGATTGATTCAATGAAGAAAAACTTTAAGAAATTTAATAAGATCGACGGATTATTTTAAGAAGATTAAAACTTAAAAGATACATTAGCAGTATGGAAAACTTATTGCTTTAAGAAGTTTGATATGAAATTTAATCCTCAAAAATGCAAATGCAAAAATTAGGCAGAAAAAAAATAAATCTTTCTTTTGTCTGCAGTTTAACTTGATTAATCATTTGAATTTTCTATTGCGAATGGGCACATATGCAGAGGCTGAATGAGAAAGTTTACCGGTCAAAGTCTTTTGCGAAAAGTTTACATATTTTAGCGATGCAGCTCCGATGGATGGCATTTATAATTGATTTCTTATAACAAGTTCAAAATGCGAATTTTTGAATATCATATTATTAAAATCTAATTAATTTCTGCTCAACACCTCATTTTCCTATGATTTTTTTTTGTCATTTTCAAAGAAAAAAAAAAGAAAAATGTTTGTCAAATAAAAATCTTCAAATACAAAAATTAAAAAAAAATGTTTTTTGAAAAATAAAATATTTAAAAAAAAAATTGTAGAAAAAAAAATATATCCGTAATTCAAAATTTTTAAAACCAATAAATGATCTAACAAAAAATGTTGTCCAATAAAAGTTCCAAAACATTTATTTTTAAGGAATAAAGAAGTTGCCTGCAAATTTAATAAATGTCAAATTTATTTCAAAAATATAAATAATTTCGTTTAAAAATCTTCATTCGGAATTTTTCCACACATTGAGCTTTTTTTGAAAATACATTTTTCCTGTTTTACATCAACCACAACCACACTTCCGCTTTTTGTATTTTTATAAAATTTCCATGTATGACAGTTCTTTTCAATAAAATATCATTTTCAAAAACACAACAACAAAAACCTATTTCAAAAGATCATAATATTAATCCATTATAGAACCTATAGATAATAATTTCCAAAAATTTTGTATTCTAAGCTTTAGTAAAGAAAAAAAAAATATCTATGCGCCACCATTACAATGTCATGACTCGACAAAATAAAATATTTACCTCTTCGATTTTGAATTTTATCCCAGTTGTATGTTTTTTTTTGGCGTCTGTCAATGGATGTTTTTATCTCACATCCTTACTGCCCAGATATGAGCTAAACATTTTGTATGCTTCAATATATTAAAATATCGGTGATGATATGGTAAGAGTATTTTAGGGGGGGGGGGGGGGGGGGGGATAATAATAATTTATTACCATTTCCAAGAAGAGACAGCTATCATAGCAACGAGACGATGACGATGACGACAACGCAGTTTAACAGACATCATGGACATGTGTAGGAGTGGGTATGTTTCTACAACATTCTCGTATTTCGAACTTATTTTGTTATTTAATTTATGAAAAAGAATATAGAATTATTCTTCAACGGAAAGGATGCTACTTATGCGATCGGAAATGGAAATAGTGGATAAAGGATATTTTTTCCTGTGGTCGAAGAATCCAGTGATGGATTTAATACTCTTAAAAATGCTGAAAATATCTAGAGGTGGATTCTTTTCAAAGATGGGGAGCTTGAGATGCAAATTGGTTAAGATTAAAAATTTGCACTGGTTCCATTAAGGATAAATAAATATTGTCATCTTTCAAGATTTCATTAAAACTCAGATTTTTGACTAATAGAAAAAATTAAACTGGATCGCTCAAACAATAAAGTACTATAGAATACAAAAAAAATATCTGGGAACCGTTTTCGAGTAATTTGAGATTTTTCAAAATGATGTTTGCTTAACATTTGTATGGGAGGTACCGTTAACAATGTCTTAATTTAGATCTTTTTAGGTGGGCCGAGATGAAAAATGTCGGTGCCGTTTTCGAGAAATTTAAAATTTTTGAAAACGGCTTTTTAACATTAGTATGGGAGCGGTACCTTTATTTTTAAAACTTAAACTAATTTTTCTTCAAATAATTAAAGAGAGTATGAAAAAACCCTTTTGTAATAAATTTCGAATATCAAATTGTTTTTGAAATATTTAATTTTCAAAAAAAAAATATCTTTTGTAAAAACTCAAATTATTATTTTTAATTTATAGTTTTAAGATGCCTTTGAGTAAAAATTTTGATTAAAATCACTGGAACAGTTTTTTTATACAAAAAGTTGTTAGGAAATCCACCCACCGTTTAGGCTGTACATCAATAAACAGATAGACAGAATTGCGAGACCCACTGTTTCCGAATTCCCTATTTCAAGTTTGATCAAAATCTCGAGTTCGAATTTTTTCATGAATCCAAAATTTGACAACTTAAAAAATTCTTAAATTCAATATTTCACCCAATTCTAAACGGTTTACAAATATTGTATTAATTTTTTTACTCGTTTTGTTTGACGACTTAATTTTTTTAAACAATTGCTGAAAATGACCTTTCTATTGCTGCTCAAACTGTCATATAAAGTCCAGCCCTGTTGGAGCCACTCGGACTGTCAGTGGTTTTACCCTCTATTTTGCAGCGTGCAGGCAATACAAATAAATGCGAATGTTATTAGTTTTATTATATTTAAGCAAAATTTTATTATGAACACGAATCGACGTTCACGTAATGGTAACCTTTTCCGGTGATATAGGTTTGCCTTTTTTTTTTTTTTTTGGTTAGGGAGAATAAGAGAAATGTGTATATTTTGTAAATATAGAGACAGAAATATCTATGTTTGAATTTATGAAACCTAATATCTTATTCTGTGCGTGTTTGTGTCATTTTATGAATATGATATGATAAAAGTTGTTAAGGTTTTAAGGATGCTACAAGGTAATACCTTGAACATTATGAAATGTAATTTTGAAGTCTGAGGTTAAAAAAAAAAAATAATAAAAATAATAATATTGCTATGTGGCCAAAAATCATAAATTATATTTCATCTGAGATATTATTTTCTATGAATTGAGCATCTTTTTAGGTACTTAGTCAAAAACTTAAAATACATTATTTTTATTTTTGAAGGGCAGTGATTTCACCAATGTTACCAATGTTGTTTCATGGTTTTAAAATAGAATGCATTTTAAAATTTGACCGATCTCCTTTTGAAATATTGAAAACAAAAAAAAAAAACAAATTTTACAGAAACAGTGAAAAAAATTATTTTCTTCTAAATATGTCCTTGGTCAATAGAAAAATATAGCGGCTGCGTGGAGTAACTAAAACCAAGGATAGGTATTTATTTGAATTCCTTATCCTCACTTTACAAAGCCATGATAAAATTCAGCATCCCAAATAAATTGATACGACTTCGTAGGTTGACCATGACCAAGGTAACAGGTCAAGTAAAAATGGCCGGATTGCTATCCAGAACAATCAACATCTTTAATGGACTCCGACAAGGGGATGGTTTGGCCTGCCCCTTTTTCATCCAGTCGTTGGAGAGGGCAGGTAACCTGGCTCGCATGAGTGAAGAGGGACCGGCTCGAAAAGTCCTTTGTGGTACATTCTATGGTAGGCGACAGCGTGGTAGGCCATGCTTGCGCTGGAGAGATGGCGTAGATCAGGACGCCCGAAGCCTTAGGGTGCGCAACTGGATGGCGTCGGCTCGGGACCGGGATAGGTGGAGAGACTTGTTGAAGAAGGCCATGACCGGACCCCTGTTGTCGAGCCGATGATGATGATAAACCCCCAGAATTCAAAAAAAGTTCAAAAACTCCTCCTATTAGGTATTTTATACAAAATTAACGTTACCATACAGTACTTTATGATTTTTTTTTAAATCCTGTATTATATGATACCAAAGGGAGAATACCAGAGTTACGCAAGACGAAGTTACGCAAGACAGAGTTACGCAAGACAGAGTTACGCAAGGACAGAGTTACGCAAGGACCAAGGACAAAGTTACGCAAGGACAAAGCTACGCAAGGACAAGGTACGCAAGGACAAGGTACGCAAGGCAGAGATACGGAATGAAAAAGATATGCAAAACCAAGATACTAAAAACCAGATGTCGTTTGGATATTGGGATGCAAAAAGAAGACAATATAGTAGCTACGAAATCGACACAGGTTGTGGTAGCTGCCACAGAATAATAAAAAAAATAGTTTCATAGGGTGTTTTGAAAAAATTTCAACTTCGTTATTGCTTGAGCAAGGTTGGGGTCAGGCAGGAGAAGGGCTTCAAAATGGGACGCAAGTAAATTTTCATCAATTGTGTAAGATATTCTAGTATTATGACCATTTAAATCCTATAGTGAGCCCAAGCTGGGGGGTTGCACCACCCATACACACCTCGGTGTGGCATACACCCAACCTCGCACCTACCCCAAATCCTACAGTGGGCCCAAGCAGGGGGGTTGCAGGGGGGCAGCATGCCCCCCATACACACCCCATTCCGTATCATTCCGTATCTCTGCCTTGCGTACCTTGTCCTTGCGTAGCTTTGTCCTTGCGTAACTCTGTCCTTGCGTAACTCTGTCTTGCGTAACTCTGTCTTGCGTAACTTCGTCTTGCGTAACTTCGTTACTATTTCGATACCAAACGCTGTAAAAGTATTTATTGGAGTTTGGAAATTTTTTTTCTGAAAATTTGATATTTTAAAAACAACAGTCCAATTTTTTTTGCTATAAAAGAAATATTTTCAGCAAAATTTTTTGTTTAAGATTTAAAAATATTTACATAAATGTTAAAAAATAAACTTTAAAAATCTAACATCACTCGGAAACGCTTGAAAGAATTTCCTTAAAAACTTGTGAATTTACGAGAAGGTAATGCTAAATAATAAATTTTTTTTTTTTACAAAACTGTGTTAAAAAAATAGAATTGTTTTTTTTTTAACATTTTTTACAGAACTGGAAAAAGCGCCAAAATTTGCAATCACCAAAATAATAACTTTCCAATATCCCTTTATCGAACTGTACCAAAGTATGCGTTGGCGTCTGTTCCAAAATTAGATGAAAATTACCCTCTACATATTGTTCCACTATCTATCAATAACTGTTCCAGTAGGTACCTGAATGTCCTACATTATGTACATTGCACATAACATACCATTCTCCATACCATTACCATTATTATCCATAGCATCATCAAAGCCAGAAAAGCAAGCAAGAGATAGAGACAGAGAGAGAGAGAGAGATAGAGAGTTTAAGTGTACCTAATACATTACACATAGTATATTGTACAAAACCACTAAGCTACCAGTTTCCAACGCTATTTGTTCCGGGTTTTTGTCGAAAAACGGTCATCCCAACGCCATAGTCATTTATTGTTATTAGACCAATCTATCCCTTGTGAGGTTTTATACCTAACATCTCTTCTCTTCTCCATAACCCCCAATCCAGAGAGCCAAACAAAAAACCCATATAATACACACCATTCCAAAGGATTCACTTTTATGGATGATGTGAAATGGTGTGTATTTGGCTTTTACACACAAGGAATTCAAAGCAACACAAAAGGAGACAAGTAAACAGAGAGGATATGCGATCGTCCTTTTTCAAAAAAAAAAAAAAAAAACTAATAAAAAATAATTATACCAACCAAAACTAGAACACTCTGGCGGGAACAGCTAAGCTAGGTATCCTAGCTGTGTAATACAATTCAATACGACTTTATAGTCATAGCCAAGGAGCACTTTAAACGTAGGTTTATACTGTACACGAAAATATTTCCTCATATCCTTGTGTGTTAGTACTGACGGGAAATAAGCGAATTAAAGAGGACGAAGGACTCATCAGATTATAGGACGAGTGTTAATTTTGTTAGTCGAAGAAGAAAATCTCCGGAAATTCTTTTTCTCCAACGCAACGGTGCTAAAAATGATTTTGATAATTTTATCTGTCTACCTGCGAGTCGAGGACGAAAATGTCCTTTTTTTTTATAGAATGTCTTTTTGTCAGTCTAAACCTACCCCAAAGCAGTTATGTGTGCCTTTCAATGGCCGGTTGGAGGATTGTGGAGGTTTTTAAAAAGTGCTCCTTGATAGTTCCACAAAAAAATATGCAATAAGATATAATGTTGGTTTGGCCTAATAATCCAGAGCCAGGAGGGGTGTCCTTTATTCACCTCTATAGTATCAGCAGGTCTCAGCCTGCTTTTGGATAATTCCTTCGAAAGAGAATTAAATGTGTAGAAATGGATGTCAGTTTTTTTTTCTTTTTGTTGCTCGTTTTTAATAGACACATGAAAATACATTTTTATGTCGAGTAACAGAAGTGCACTGCTGTTTTGTGTGCGAAAATGTGAAATGATGGCACCCCAAGGGGTGTTTAACTGTAACGAATCCTCCCAAGGAACATAAAATTTATATATAAATTAAAACTTTCTTCTATCTACTCGTAGCACGGAAGTATATTCTTTTTAACTAAAATAAAAGTTGAGTGTTGGCATTTTCGTTTGTGTTGTTGAATATTGTTAATGAAAAGAATATAAAGGTAACTCTACATGACAGACGACGCGACGAGTGACTTTTCTCTTATTGAAACTGATGTAGAATATTATTTCATTAAATTGGGAAATTGGAATTGACTGTTTTTTTTTTATTTTCTTTCGGTAAACAAGAATCAAAAAAAAAAAAAAAAAAAACAAAGAAGTGTTTTGATTTATAGTTGGTAATTTATTTTTGGACGTGATGTTGGAGGGAAATTATTGCCTGGCATGATTGCCAATGAGATATTTTATTGCCTATATACCTTTATTGTTTATGAGAAATGGTTTGGTAAAGTTATCGTTAAGAAAATAATATATGAAACAATAAATAAAATAATAATGAATATAAAAGCAACAAAAAAAAAAAAATAGCTACCCTTAAGATATATATGTATGTGTAAGGGAGGAGAATTGTTTGATTTAGTTGTTGTTTTAGTGCCAGTGATGCGTTTTTTTGGAATATAAATATAAATAGCGGGTGTTTAGGTATATTTTAAGTATTCTTTGATTAAGAAAAATATTATCCTATAACAATTTTGGATTATTACAATGTACATAGTAACATGGCAGTATGGCTTTCGGCTAAGCTATAAAAACCCAGTAATCTACAGAGATGGTAGTTAAAGTTGATTGAAACCAAGCGATATATCTCACGTCTCGTAGAAATTTTTTTAACCATTTTGGTTTTGTATTTTATTCAAATAAATGTTATTTCCAACGAATTGTAAAGTTTTTTTTTAATTAATCTTTCACTTCACATCCGTTTTCTTTTAGTATTTGTTATAAATTATGATGATTGCATTATTCCTTTTTTTTCAATAAATGCATTTTAATTTTTAAATTAGGTTAAGTAAAACTGTTTTGAATAGAAAACTGACATTTCATTCAAACATGAATTGTAAAATTCTACTTTCGAATTAAATTCAGGATTAAAAAAAATCCAAGTGCAATAATATCTTGAATATTATTGATTTAAGCCGTTTTGACATCTATGTCAAGTAATGGATTTTCTTAATGCTAAAACTCATTTCCTTATTTTTATTTTTTTCAGGGCATCGTTTTTGAACGAGGATCGATCCAAGTGGGTGCTGGGCGGACAATGACCACCAGTTTGTACGTTGTCAAGGCGGAATCAGTTAAGGGTAGGTTGGATTGCTGAGCGGTTCTAACTTTTTAATAGTACAATTCTCAAAAATCCAATTTCACCATAGATCCGGGGTTCCTTATTTTAGTGCTGGTGTGAGCTTTTTGAAACCGTGCCGAGGAATCTTTACACTTCTACACTGATGGTTCAAAAACCAACCAAGGTGTAGGAAGTGGCATATTCTCGGAAAAACTGAATCTCAGTCTTTTCTTCCGCCTATCGCCTACGACAATTGCAACGTGTTCGAAGCGGAAATTCTGGCGATGCGATCAAGGAGGTTCTTTCTTAGCTCAGAGAAAACGTTATATCCAACACGGTTATCCGGATCTTCTCAGATAGCTAAGCGACTAACATCTCTAAGGGGAATGTCTGAACAGTTTGATATTCACCTCATATGGATGCCGGGACATAGTAACATTTCGAGCAATTGTAGGGCGGACGAACTCGCCAAACAAGGAACAATCACTCCTCTACAACCAGAAAGGAACAGCATATGTATACCTAATGCTGCATGGAAACTCATGATAAAGCAGGATGCTTTAAAGAAAACCAACCTCAGATGGCAACTAAACAAATATGCGGCCTAGTATAGACTTGAAATGTTCAAAGAGGTTGTAAAATTTAAATCGACTGCATATTAGCTCCACCATAGGTGTTCTTACAGGACACACGCAATACGAATGGGCATGTTCTCCGACGATTTCTGCAGGAGCTGCATGGACGAAGAAGAAGAGGAAACTGTTCAACATTTTCTGTGCACCTGCCCTGCTCTCTCAGCTAGAAGAAAACTCCGTCTAGAAAAATTCTTCTATGAGGACACTAGTTATCTAGTGAAAACGGACGCTAAAAGTCTATCCCTATTCTTTAGAATATCCGAGTGGTTCCTATAATCTTGCTAGTTTTTCTCTTTTTCTTAACAGCCATTTTAAACCTAACCTAACCTATCGTTTTTGAAAAATTAATTATCAAATTCAAAATTTTGAAAAATAACATTTGTAATAACTTGAAATAAAAAATGGAGTTTGGCATTGAAAAAAGCTATGACTTGACGTTTGTTTTTAGAAAATCCGTCATAGAAGACCCGTCATATTTAGCTTTTTATAATGCAGTTTTTTTAAAGCAATAAAACAAATACTTTTTCCAAATAGTAAAACATTTCTGTTTTAAAAAGAATATTACTTAAAATATAAATGAAAATCTTATTGTTTTAAAATTATGTCAAACTAATTTACAATTTTTTTTGTGCTGCGGCAAGTTTTATGGAAAAGTTAATAGGATTTGTCTCATTCTTTTAATGAGGCCTCCTTCCTTGATAATAAAATCTAATTATTTTTCTTCTATTTCATGAAATCGTTTTTTTTTCTCTCTGTATACAAATATAAAACTGAAATCCTTACGCCTGTAGTGGATATTAATTTATTATTATTAAAAAGTTACATCGCACCGATAATGAATTAAAGTTGTTTGCGCGAACGCGACCATTGTTCAATTTCAATTATCCAAACACTTCCTCGAATTCCGAACATTTCCTAAAATTTGAATGGCCTCGTTCACAAAGTTATCCTTAAGCAATCCAGATTGGTTTGTGTTGTTGTAAGTCTTGAGAAAAAACAGCTGATTATAAACAGCGGCTGTTTTTTCTCAAGAGATTACAACAACACAAACCAATCTGGATTGCTTTAGGATAACTTTGTGAACGAGGTTAATGTCAAAAGTTTTCCTACTCGCACCTTATCCTTTCTTATCCTCATTCTTGTTCTGCTTTCTAACTCGTGTGCTGGCGCAATTTAAAGCTCCCAACCTAAATAATTAATTAAGAATATTGTAAAATTGTAAAATTGAAATTAAATTTAAAATTAAAGTTGTTTAAATAAAATGAAATAAATTAACTAATAAATAGCCAAAAAAGAGGCTATATACCCGCATTTAGTTGACCAAAGACTTAACGACGTTTTCTGAGGTCAAATCGGCGGGCAAGAGGCTCTGGATAATGACCTTCGACACACGGTTGATTAAATTAGAAAAAATAAAATATAATCCGGATGGTCAAAAATGAGATGGAAGAAGAAGAAGAGTTCAATAAACATTTCGCTGAAAACTGCAAGTAGCCAAACTTTCAAAAGCAAATTATGATGACCTCAGATAGCAAGCTAACTCAAACGCTTCTGGAAAAAAGGACCAAAAATTTTTCATCAAATAAACTGTCTACTCCTAAATTTTTTTGAATACTTTCCTAAATCCGTCGAGATCATAACAATAGATAAAAAAAGAAGATCCTCCTTTCAATACTGCTAACAAAATTCACGTGTCATTGTCCTAACTCCAATAAAACATCAATCATCACTTTTCCATCAAATACTATGGGTACAAAAAAAAAAGACTGAATTCAAAAAATAGGCCTGGAACAACAAAACAAAAAGTTAAAAAATCTAAAGCCATCACGAGGAAAAGCACAAAAAAAGAAAACCAAATCTCTCATCGATATACATAACTCATATGGATTGCAAGGCGCGATTATTATTAAGAGCCGACACGTTTGTCTCTATATTGTTGCCGATTATATATTTCCCGGATCAATAATCCATGAATGGCATCCTATTCGCAAAGCACTCTCCCGCCACAGGCAGACAGGATACAGGAACAGGATATACTCCGAGTGTACTCGTACCTACATATATACTATACACTCGCTCCTCTTATTGGGGTTTAAGGATTAAGTGCTGTTGTCACTGTGGCATCATCAACAGGAACAGCAGCAGCAGAATCATCATCTTCATCATCATCATCACCAGAAGCAGCAAGCACAAAGCATACGATTGCAATTTGTCGATATTCGATAAAAAAAAAATATATAGGGGAGATATTAATAATTATTTTCTTTCAATTTTTTTTCTCTTTTTTTTTGTTTTTCATAAATTCTGCCAACTCATTAAGAATTTTATAGATTGATCTAAAAATTACGCTCCTACTGATTTGCTCTATAAGAGGACTTTTTTTTTCTCTTTCCCTCCCAATCGTTTTATAGAATAATATCTCTTGAGTTGACAAGGAGGCGAGAAGAAAATAATGAGAAAAATAAAGACGATGGATGATGGCCAGGATGATAATCCTTGAAGATGAAGAGTACTTCATCCTTCGTTTTTAAAACCCAAGTCGGATTTTTCTTTCTTTTCTCTTTGCACCAATATCATCATCATCATCAACACCAATACACAAACACAGTGCCATAATCGGTTAGAGATGAATTGAGAGGATTTTCATTTTGAAAATTTTCAATCAGAAGATCGAGAGGAGCATCAGATGAGCCCAAGAGGTTGGCAAATACCAAGTGGGATTTAATTTGTCCTGAAAGTGTTCATAATCTTTTTGATGATTTCTTACTTAACTTACGGTTTCTTGTTTTTTTTGTTTTTTGAGTCTGTATATTTTTGTTCGTTAAGTAGCCATTTTGGTTGACTTAAATTGAGAAGAGAAAATATGTAGAATTGTTCTATTAGGTACTTCTCTTTTCTTATAAATCTGGCTTAATTAACCTTTTGAAAATCTGAAGCACGGTAAGGAGGACTTTAATTAACTTCAGTGTTTCCTATTTTAATGATTATCTTAAAAGATTATTTGGTATTTTTGATATTCTTAAAAATATTTTATAAGTTCCGTAATAGATAGATCTCATAACAAGGAAATACTGTCTAATTAGGAAGCACGCATCGCAACACAACTTTCTAATGACTTCTGCAGAAGTTGCAGAGAAGAAGATGAAACAATTCCTCACCTTCTTATACATGACCTTCTTCATCTTTGAGATAACAGTGATGTTGTTAACTTAGGCAATTAGACATCAAAAGTCTCTCCACTTCATAAGAAGCTCAAAATGAAATGAGAAAATGTTGGGCCTATGTTACTTACATAGGAACTATAGGAAAAGTCTTACATTCGTAAAAAAAATCGAGTTCGAGATTTTGATCAGACTTCAGCAAAAAAGTGGTGCCACACAAATTATTTGAGTTTTTAGAGAAAAATATGAATTTTTTAAAATGTCTCTTTAAATTTTTATGGAAAATATTCAGTAATATTTATTTATTCAAAGTTGTGAATACTTTACTATAAAATTACTGTTTTCAAAATTGAGGGTGCCATTACTTTCCATAGAACATTTTTTTTTATTTAGTTTTCTTAAAAAATGGATTATTTGATTTTCAGCAATTTTTTGACACAAAGTATTTATCTAAAAATTAATATACTCGTTTATACAATGAAGGGTTAATGACTTGGTTCAAAAAAATGTCCCCCTTGGTTGTTCTCTATTAATTATTTTTTGGAATTTTTTTTAAACAAATTTTTTTATTTTAAATAAATTTTTACTTTCTTCAAAAAATTTTTTTTTACAATTTTGTTTTGTCATTTTTTTTTGTAAAAATTTAATATCTGAAACCTTTTTTTTCTGGCATTTTTTTTATTAGAAAAATGATGATTGATTTTTAGGCGGCTTGACAAATTTTTGCAATTTTTCGTTTTTGATAAATTTTGTTTTGTGAAAGAATTTTTTCTATTTTTTTTAAAGTTTTTTTTCTACAATTTATTTTTTGAATAACTTTCACTTTCAGGGTTCACGAAAGTATCCATTTGATTTTTTTTGACAATTTTATTTTTAAAAATTCCAAGTTTTTTTTTGACAATAAATTATATATTTTTAAAAAATAAATTCAACGAAAAGAATTTTTAAATTTCGACACCATACGTATTTTGAAAATTTCATGTAACCCTCAATATACTTTTTCATAAGAAAAACTGTTAGCAGGTAAAGTGTATGCCTCATAAAAATGCCATAATAAGATAAATATATACATAGGTGCCATTACATTCTAATTTTATTTTTGATTATTTAATTTGGGTCCCGAGCAATCTCTCGACCTCTGTGCCAATATGCAATAAAAAATTCAAATGTCAAAAGTTAAATTAAACCAAAGTACATTAATAATATCTCTGTCTGTGCCTTAAGTTTGTATTTGTAAGGATTTTAATAAGAAAACTCCTTAAAACAATAAGTTTTTCATATTATTGTTGGATATTTTAAGTGCTATTTGTCTTAAAATGATATGAAATTCTTTTGAAAATTCAATCGTTTTTTCTTCATTAAATTGATTTGATTTCTCTATACAAATATTTGGAAAAACTTTTTGTTTTGTTGTAAAATAGCTCTGAGCATTATTGTTATTTTAATAGTTTTTTTTTCTCTATGCATCTTAAAATTGTAAATACTGTATATAACCTTAAGTCATTTTTAACAAAAATTTAAAAATAAATCCTAATTTCCGAATCTAAACCCTCGATTTTTTTTCCTCGAAAAATCAGTTCTAGAATTGTTTGCCATGTCAACTTCAAGTAACAAAAATTGAGTCTAAAAAATATAAATCGAATTGCTGACGTTACGTAGGTAGGTATTTGCCACTGATCGCCTTTGCAGAATACAACATACAGCTACTTTTAGCTTATATAGCAGCAATACTGCTTTCAAAGAATTTTTCAAAATCTGATATTCCATATCCAACGCCTCTGCTTTTCATAGAATTTTTCAAAAACTGCCATTCAATATCCGATGCCTCTTTTTGAACAAACAATTTTTCTGCCTGAAAGAATTATTTGATTTCCCCCCCCCCCCAAAAAAAAAAAAAAATCAATGTGTCCTTAACTTAAATTGAGTTGGTCACTTCAACATGTCACACTCAAGAGTATCAAAACTCCATGCAAAATGTTAACGATGTTGATGATGTCGACGTTTACCTATCCTAGCATATAACATTGATATTGTGTATTGGCCTGAGCCAAAACACTAAACTTAATGCTAAAAAAAACAACACTTACTTTTTTTCTTGTGAATGAATTCCAGCATAAAGCCTCTTTTCCTAGTTTCAATATTTATGCACTGATGTCCTTTCATCTTGCTTAAAAATGACACAAAATTCGATGTGAAAATCGGTTCAGTAAAAAAAAAAGTCATTCAACACGCTGATGCACACATAACCTCCTGAGAGATTAGACAAAATTTCTTCACACAATCTCGACTCTATTCGGACTATATGAGAATAATTCTGGGGAAAAAAAATGCTTGTGCACTTGGAGGGTATAGCAAGAGGATAAGGAAATCCCTGAAAAGGATGCTGTAGTATAGCATCCGCCTAACAGATGTCAAAAACTTGTTTTCTCCAAATACCAACCTTTCGCTTGAAATTATTTTCCATTTCGATGTTTTTTTTTTTTTTTTTTGAGTTCGATCTCCTCTTGAGTTTTTGCAATCATCGATATTTGCCAAGGATGATGGAATCCTTCGACGCATCAAGCTTGAAAAAAGTGTGTGTGTGTGTAGGCAAAGGAGTTTCGGAGAAAAAAAATGGATTTTTTTTTGGAATTTTTTTTTTTTCATTCAGTTTTCAATTTCCTTGCAAAGCATGGATGACAATGACGAGAACGAGAACGACGACGACACGAGGCAACGCCAACGACGACGTTGTTGCACAAATACAAATACTAATACAACAATCGACGACACGACACAACATTTTCGTTCCGTTCAGTTTTCGTCCTGTAACGAACCTGTGCAAATGGATGATGCTTGGTTAAGATGATTGGAATGCGATTATTTGACGACAAAACAACGCCTCAGGATGATGATGATAGGTATTGTTCTTTGTTTGACATTCTCAGGGAAAGATGCGAGCTTTTTTTTTTTATTTATGTAGTTACTTTCCGATGTTGAGACGTATATTATATTTTTTTTTAGGTGTTTTTGATAAATTGCTATGGGAAAGGCTTTGTTCGTCATAAACATAATATAGATTCTGAAAATGTTCATTTTAATGATTTCTCTTGATTATGATATAAAATAGAACTTGAAACAATTTTAGCGGAAAAAGAATTAACAGAAACACATCCGAATAGCTTTAACCTTCTAACTTTTCACAGAATTAAAAGGTTAAGGATTTCTTTTTGTTTGGAATTCAATCCAGAATTCTGAAAAATGTTTGCTTCATAAGATTCAATCATGATTTTAGCACTTTAACTATAACTCGTTGTACCTGGAAAATTTATAATTAAAATCTCAGAATTCTTAAAGGCAGATGAACCAACAAGAGGGAGATAAGAGAAAAGGAGAGAAAGATACATAGAGTTAATGACTTAATTGAACAATCATCCGATATTGGACAACTCAAAATTAAGTGGAAGCATTTTTGGCAAATATTTCGAATAAATTTTTTAGATGAATAATTTTGCATTTCTAGACATTTCTTGAAAAATTAATTGATAATGGTTGAAGTGATATTTATTTCAACTATTGCATCATGATTTTCAAACAGGGTGATTCCAAATTCTTTAACAAAGAACAAATTTTGGACTGCGAGTCTGGGTATCATTTCAGAAAATTGTGTTTTTTAAAACATTAAATTGATGAGGTATTTTAATGTAAAATTAGGCATCTGAGACGGACATTTGAAGGCTCGTTTTCGTAAAACTAAGCTCTATCTCAGTCTTGCCCTTTGACCAACAGAGCCCAAGTAACTTACAATTTCGAAGTCCCAACTATTCCTTTGGTTGGGAAGTAATGGAATGGACATGGACAATGCTCTAAAAAAAATGTTCCGTTTGTTTTTACTTGCGACTATAGGGCAAGCTTTGGATTCGTGCAAAAAATTGAACTGGAGATATTAATCAGACCTAACATTACGATGATATAGAACGAAAAAAAAGGTGGTCCCGCAATTCTGTCTAGCTGTTTTCTTCAAACTTTGGACATAAGGTTTTGGGGAGATTGCTTAGAAGGGAAATTAATTTTTTTTTTTAGCTCCAAAAATAACGGTACCTGTCATAGTACCATTTAGACAAAACAAAAAGTTTTATCTCGAAAACGGCTCTAATGGTTTTGATGAAATTTTTTAAATCGGGTTTGTCAATTAAATTTAATAATTTAGTCAAAAAATATTTTTGAAAAAAAGTTACTAACGGTACTTGCTATAGAACCGGATTTATGGTTTTCGGTTTTCTATTAAACTATTGGACGGATTTCGATGAAAATTTTTCTAAAGGTGGTCCTATATAATCTTAATTATATAGCATATCAAAATTTTCAAAAAAAATATTTTTTGTATTTAAAAAAATATTGAAAGCTCAATATTTTGAAAACTAATAAATATTTTTTTTTAAATTTGGTTTTAAGTGTATGTTATCAAATACTAAAAATGTGCGTACCAACTTTTTTTTTATAAAAATGCATTTGCTTTTAAAATTTGTTTTTATACTAAGACTTTAAAACCAAGATGTTATCGCGCATAGGAGCAAGTACATGCGACCCAGTCGTGTATTTTATTTGTTAAAGAAATTGTAATCACCCTGTTTGCAAAATCATTTCCGACAAAATAATGCAATAGTTGTAATAAATATCACTTCAACCATAATCAATTATTTTTAATGTTCTTCTTTCGAACTTCAACAATCTGATTAACTTTGTTATTATCGTATTACACTAAATCCATCTCAAGTTACTACTTCCTTTTCTAGGAATTTTATGTAAATAAAAAGGAAATACGAGTATTGTTTCAAGCTGTAGTTATATAAATAAAAATATTTATTCAAACTTACATAAAGGTGGAAAATTTGAATCAAATACCATTTTATCAGCAAGAGCACTCTTGGGAGATGCTTCAAAGATTACAAAGAAAAAAAAAAAAACCTTCAGGACAATAGTAAAATAATAAATTTTAATTCAAGAGAGGCTATCGTGGTTCTCGTGGAACTTGTATAATGGAATAGAATGCAGAATGCATTATAAAATAATAATGCAGAACAAAACAAGAAACTATGCAGAATATTGAATTGTTGCATAATTGCTAGCAAATTTATTTTGAATTTGAAGCTTTGTATTACCTAAAGGTAAGTTAATAATAATCATATTGCAAGTCAATGAATAGGAAAGAAAATATGCATATTTTGAGAAGTTGCAATCAAAGTTTATATATGTACATATATATAAAGGTACTACAAAATACTGCAGGTACTGCAAAGTACTGCACAGGTACTGCCAAAGTACTGCACAGGTACTGCAAAAGTACTACTGCTCAAGTACTTTGGTACTTAAGTACCTGGTCCTTAAGGGTACTGCAGTGCACCATTACCAAGTACTGGTACTTGAAAGTACTGCAGTCTTGAAATACTTAAGTACTTTGGGGGTTGGTCGTGGCGCGATGGTATGCGTAGTAGCCTGTCAACCTCACAGGTCACAGGTTCGATCCCTGCCGTAGTTCTATGTCATGTTTTTATTCCATTATCATTGATCATTGATGGGCCGCTGGTTTACTCATTACATGTTGTTCAGGCATAACACTAACAACATGTGATTGAATAAACACTAATATGCCCAACAAATATGACAATGAACAAAATAATGTGAATTATAAAGGGACATAGATATAAGACACGGCATTTCTCCGCTTTAGCCCAGCCGCCAACCATGGAGATAAAATCTGAGACAACCACCACCTTCATTCTTAGTACCTCGCGCCACATACCTTTCAATACACCTTTCCCTTCCCATCCCTATCCTTCACGTGTTGTTCAAAACAGCGCGCGCAAATTATAAAAAAAATAAAAAAAAAACTTTACCGGTCTTGCTTAAGAATCAACTATTTTCGTAGCAATTTCTTATTCATCTGGAATGTAACGCATTTATCTATCACAATTTTCAAAACCAGAACATTAAAAAATAAATATTTGCAGCTTCAAACCAGTGCTTTACGTAATTTTACCTCGTCATTTCTTGGAAAAATCTTGAAATTGGAATAAGGAAATTAAGTAATCAGAAAAATTTGAATTGATGATATGATGACGATGATTGATTGATAGGTTTTTTATATTTCTTTTGCTCATTTTGAATTTAAAAGAAATTAAATAAATATGGAATTGAACAGGTATTTCAAAAAGACAGAATACTTGCTTTCTTTATAATTGAGAACTCATGTTAAAGGTTTAGTGTCGACATCCAATTAGTTTCACTTACCTGAAAATAAAGAAAAAAAATTGTTAGAATATTATTTAAATAAAAATAATTACAATGAGTATTTTTTTTTTCTAAAAATATAAAACATTAAAAAAAAATCCTTGAATGTGGAAAATAAAAATTTGTTGATAAAAAATTTCGTCTAAAAACATTATTTTTCTCAAAAAAAAAATCTCAACAAACTGGAAATGTTTCGTCAAAAAATAATTCGGGGAAAAAGTAGTTTTGCCGAAGTAAAAATCTTCGTCCTCACAAAAAAAAAAAGATTAAGCAAAGCAGCGAAAAAAAAGTTGATTCGTGCAATAATTCAGTATATGAAAAAATTCGGATCTCAAAAATTTGTATTTCAAAATTCTGTAAATGATAAAACAAAAAATTGCGCACAGTTCAATACAATTTTTTTTTAACGTTAACAGAGTTTTAGAGTATAGAATTTTTAAATATTTAGAAAACTTAACCGTTGGTCGGTTTTAAAACATCAATTGGTTTAAAAAAAAAAAAAACAATTTTCATGGACATTAAATAAAAAATATTAGCTTTAATTTGAAAATACAAATAGCTACAGTTCAAAACAGGGTACACATTCAGAAAGGTTGATAAAATTACTTTAAGTCAAACAGAATATTTTGTTTCGTTTATTTTTTTTTTGTTTTTATTTTGTTATCTATTATTTAAAATTATCTAAATTCAATAATATATTGATATGTTTTTAATAAAAAATTAATAAGAGCATTGAATATTAGGAAAAATTAATACTTAATTACGTAAAATTTTGAAAAAAAAGTTGTTTAATTTTTTTTTCAAAATTTTAACTTTGAAAATAATTTTTTCAAAAACTATTCACTCGAACAACTTAATTTAAAGTAATATCAAAGATTAGACTTTTGGCTCTTTAAAATGGTATAGCATAACTACATAATATGTAAAAATTCCCGTTATTTCTTAATATTTTTTTTCAGTTTTAAGCGTTTATTTTTAAATTGCCCTTAAACGGGAGAAAATAGACCTCTTTCCAATTCCCTTAGTCCAACCTACACGCCCTAGCCTTTTGTGACAGCTTATGCAAATCACCCTGTATAATAAGTTGGTTCAATGTAGACTTAAAAGATGTTGAAAATTGAATATAGAATTTAGGATTTAAAAAAATATGTGATCTCAAACAAAATAAATTGGTTGAAAAAATGACCAATTTTTTTTCAAAAAAAAAAAAAAAAATTCGTCAAAAACATATTTGTTAAAAAATCGCCCAAAAATATATTTGTGAAAAAAATCTTTTCTTAAAAAGTCAAAAAATTTGTCGGAAGTGGAAATTGAACCTATCAGTATAATTGTACTTAACTATTATAATCAATAATTAATTACATACGTATACATAATATGTGTCATTCTTGCCCGGGAGATGAAATGCAGCACTGCCTTGCATTTTTCCAATGCTATTGCAATGCTGCACTAAAATGAAAATTAAACAAAATTACATTGTAGCAGAAAAAATTCAAAATTATTATTTCCATAAGACCAAAAAAATTATACTCAATAGCAGGGCACTCGGTCGTATACGTACTTTTTAAATTAAGTTTTTTGTTTGTTTATATTTCGGTGGCTTTTTTCGATATTAATTCACAAATATATACCCGCCACGCTAATAACCGAAAATATTATGAGATATATTGATTTGAGTTTTTAAGGCATAGCTTTTGGACCAACTTTCGCCCAATCATATCTTAAAAAATTCAGTGATGAGCTATACCGTTTTTACTCCACTTTACTTATATTTAGTTCTCCATTTCACCATTGTGATTCAACTTCCCAAAACCCTGCATTGAAAAACTTCAAAAATGCCAAAATAAAAATTTAAAAAAAAACACATCACTAGAATATTTTGCAACACAAATATTCGATATAAAATACTGAGTTATTGTGTGACAAAAAAAAACCTCTTCAAAACGACATACTGCCTCAGGCATTTTCGGCACGACCGATCACATAAAGCAACTTTCAATCGAAAATCTGCTCTCCCTCTAATTATCTCCCTCCAAACTATTAATTTTTTTTTAGTTGTAGCGAGGTTACTATTTTTTTTTTGTTAATATGAATTTTCACACTCAAAATTTATACTCCTTCAGGCCACGTTACAGAGCAGGTAAAGTTAGTGCAACGAATTTACCTTGTTTTCACCACCAAACGTGAAGTGAAAAAAAAAATTCATAGAGAATGAAATTAATTCAAATCAATTGAACAAGAGAGCTCTCACATTTTTGATCAAACCTATACAATACAAGTAGATATGGCAAAGTCTCTTTCCTGGTCCTGTGGTCCACTTGCACTGTCATCGAATGTGGTCGCAATTCGCAAAATATACAACATAAAAAAAATGCAAAATTAAAAATGAAAGGAAGTTGCATATTTGAATATCTACACTACGAGTACATACACAGGTTACTCGATTTGAGTGCTCCGTGCCATGCCGACGTCGATGCTGATGCTGATGCCGATGCCCAATGCCGATGCTGTACCAGATGCGGAACAAGAATTCATCTGTTTGTCCAATTAAACTCGAAAAAGGCAAATCAATCGATGAATGGACATAAAAGTAAAAATTTCAAGTGTAGATTGCGGACGAATGGATAAGTGCGCGGAATATATCGCATAGCTATATGTGATTGAATGTGGGGCCTGTGTATTATAAAAGGACTCTCAATACGAACAATGATCATCATATATCCTCGGGCAAACAAATTGATTTGGTTTTCATCTTTTTTTTTTATTTTTCATTCGGTTTTTTTTTTACATTGCTCACTTGTTTCAAAAAAAAAAAGAGGAAAGAGAAACTGTGTCCTTTTTTTTAACTGTTTTGGCTTCGAATAAATTTCAATTCTGTATTTTTTTTAAAATTTTTTTTCTTCATCCTTTGGAGATGCATCCTTAACTTTTCGTTTGAATCTCGTTTTTTTTTTTTTATTTTAAATAAATTCTTGTTGAGTCGATCGGATGCAGTAGAACTTTTGACCCAAAGTTCATTGCAACGATGCGCACCGCATATTTGTGAGAGTGTGTTCGGATTGAAGGAGAGTGTTGCGTGATGGGCGGTGGAGGATGAGAAAAGGAGGCAATGATGTGACTATAAGTCGGTGGTCCGGGCCAGGACTGAAAGGATACTTTAATTTGTTCGTACAATTGAACCTTTTCACTTTGCCGGACTATTGAGGATTCGAAGTTTGGAAAAATTGTGCATAAGTTTTTTTTTTCTTTAAGTTTCTTTTACCTATTTTTTGGTTTTTTTTTTCGTTTTTACTTTTGGTAACTTTTTCATTCTCATAGTAAATACTGAAGAGTTTTATACTATATACCCATGCAGTGCAAAGATTGTGTGTTTTTTTTTTTTTTTTTGAATAAAAGTTAAAATGTTAGTTCCTTGGAAATTTGCATAGAATCTTTTGGTTTGGCTTAAAGGCAAAGAGAACAAGTGATGTGTGTTTGGGAAAATTTAATTTTATGGTTATGCTGGATATGACCTTAAGATCGGAAGATATTAAACCTGAGATCGAATATGTAGTAAGGTGTTTTTGTTTTTTGTTTGATTAACCTTTTCAGTGAGAACTATAGATAGATTTCTTTCACATGGCCACCACGGGCACGCTTGCAGAAGTATAGACGCTGAACCCAATTTTATGGTTTCCAAGCATAATACAGCCGATTATGCTGAAATTTGACGTTCAATATTCGTACTAAGTTGATCAACCGACGCTGGCCTATGATCTATGGTCTATGCCATATAGACTTGACGTAGCCCCAGAGTCGATTGAGGAGCGCTCAATCGACTGGGCCATTTCGTGAGATAACACGCTCACCAAACTTGGATTTCATTAAATAGATTATGACATTCGCTGTCTGGCTTGGCTTGTGGCACCGCCGCGCGCGCCGTCCGGTTGAAAACACATATTGTCCAAGTCCATATCATCCGATTCGGGCCAAAAATATTCGGTTATCGTTGATCGGTAGCGATTCTTTTTCACATTAACGTGCCGGTCTTGATCATCACTCCCAATGACGACGCGCGCCGGCCCATAAACCACACCAAACCGCAAATTTTTCGGGGTGCCGTGGTGATTCATGGAGTAAGTGTGGATTGCTGCCTGAACAATAACGCATATTTTGCTTATTGACGAAGACATTCATCCAGAAATGAACCTCATCGATTATGACGACAATAAATTGGACGTAGCGCTCTAAAAGTTGAGGCTACTGACTCCGATTTTCGGTAGCAAATTTTAATAATTTCGACTCGTTATTGGATCGTATGTCTTTCCATTATGTAATGGCAAGCTTTACTAAAGAGAAATGTGAAGAGGGCGGGAAAAAATATGGCATCGTTTGCTTACCCTAACGGTCTACTTTTGTAGCGACCTGAAAATTGGGCGAAGAGAGGACCCAATTTGTTCAATGGTTTAATGATTCAATATGCTTGCTACAAAAAACATTACTTAATCTATCAGTCATGTGTTTCTGAGGAAATGTGACAATGATAAATTTCAATGATTTGGTATAACTCGAAAACAAAAAAATTTTGCTTGAAACATTTTTTTTCAGAAAAATAGATTTTATATTAAAATATATAATTAATTTTTTTTTCTATGTATTTAAAAAAAAAAAAACTGAAACTAAATTTCTTATAACTTTTTTTGGAATAAATTCAACATTGCCTAATAGAAATTTTCAAAAAATTTATGTTTTATTTTGAAATCGAAAAAAATTAAAGTTTGAAGCATTTGACCCATTAAACCCCAAAGGTACCAAAAAGTGAAAACATCAAATTTTTATAACATTTTCCGTTTATTTAGATCAATGTTAAGATATTTACAAAAAAAAAAGTATTTAAAAAAATTGAGGTTAGAAGTTATGAAGGTGTACTTTATTTTAGTACAATGAGATTATACACGTTAAATAAATTTTAATTGATATGAAAATTTTTAAGGAAATATTTTCCGATACATAAGGTTACAATGCACATTTCACAGCACCATTTTGATTTGATCTTTCATGACACTGGCGACATGTGAGTTGGTTAGGTAATTTTTTGGGAAAGTGGTTACCATCGCTCTCCACAATGCTTCGTTTGACAGTTAGTTTATAGGATTTCCTTGCTTCAAAGTATGAAATCTCAGGTAATGAAGCGTAACTGTTTTTTGTGAACTCAAGAAGATCCCTCTTACAGTTGTTGGCAAGCTTGTGGAGACGCTTCCAAGCATTGGACGCAGTAGACGAAATCATTGCTGTGAACAGGTTTCACCACCATTTCTTGCCTCTTATTTCAATAGAATAAGTGTTGAAGAACTGGTCATGCAGGTCAACAAAGCCCATGTTCATGTTGTAGTTTTTGAAGAGTAGCGGTTTATGTTTTTTGTTCCTCCTTACTCCACCTTTTGAAATTTTCACAGGGTTCGATTTGGTCGTGGTTTGTGGCCATTTTAACGATGCTATCGTCCTTCCATTTAACAAAAAGCAATTTATTGGTCTCATCAAATTGGTGGTCAAAAGTTCCTCTGTTCTGCTTTCGGAATTCTTAATTGGGAGGAAGAGGACATTTTTTCAGTCGATTATCACGAGATGTCCCAGTTGCTCTAAATTTTTTTTCTTTTAAAATTTTCATCAGACCATGGTCACTTGGGAGCTCAATATTTCTAAGAAGATCGAGAACCACTCTTGAACCTAATAGCAGGGCTTTGGAAGAAGGCTGCCAAATATATGCTTCCTGCTTCCAGTACATATATTCCCTTGTCTCAGAATGGTATCCAGAATTCAGAATTCCAATAAACTTTTTCAAATCTTCATCGTTAAAAGAAAAATTATGTTGATTTTTTTTTGCCCTACATATAACATGGTTTGACTTACAATGAGTTCTCTAACCTCGGCATCAAACAACTTTTTAAAATCTTCAACTTTGTTTAGGCCACACAACTCTGCAGCACAGTTCTGAACTCTTCCTAAATAGCCTTCTGTTCTTTCAAACGCTGTTGTTGAAATGGACTCTGTCCATACCGGTGGAACAATTAACTTTTTCAACTCGGACAACGGAATATCATCTTCGCTTTCGAATCCTTCGTCGTCTGCCACCCACTAAATAAGATTCCCCAAAAACCTCAACCTCACCTGGAACATCCTGCGGTAGATCTACTGTCTATATGTTGTCTTCGTTCATATCCTCTTCGTCCGTAACATTGTCCTCCGGTGGCGTAATCATCACGATATCAGCGTTCAATATCTCCGTATTATTGTGCATTCCTTCTGGGGCGGAATCGAGATTTTGGAAGTGTTTTCCATAAAAATGTTTAGTAGGAATAGTTTTGAAATCCATTCTGGGTACTTAAAAAAAATAATGATCCCATTGTACTTTTTAAAGTACAGATAACTTTTGCTTTGCTCTTACAAAATTTAGGCAGTTCTTAACACCCACTTCGCCATCCAAGAAAAACCATATAAATTCGAATTTTTTGATTCGAAATGACGTCAAAAAATTAATTAATATTCTAATCTTTTAAATCAGATAAAGTCTAATTTCAACATCAATTCAAATTGTACACGCAGTGTAAAATAAAATGCTGGAAAAGTTTTTTTTTCGATTGAAAATTTATAAACTCATCCACCCTCCCCCCATTTAGATATTTATTTATGTATAATTTAAGTGGTAGTTTTAGTTAAATAAGCCTTCTATATTAGTTTTAATTTTGAAATTTTAAATCTCATTTTGATTTTTTTAATGTGACAACTAAAAATTGTCAATTAAAAAGCGAACATAGTTTTTACTTTCATTTACATAAATGTAGATGAAAGATGACTGCTGCTGATGATGATGATGATGATGAGTCCAATTTAAATTAACCATAACTATTAAATTATTGAAACTGCTCTGATGGCAATAAGGCTTTTTTTTTGTTATATTATCCGCTTTTATTATTAACCGAATAAATTAAACAAAAGCATTTTAAATAAAATTGCATAGGGAACACAAAAAAAATGTTCTGTAGGTTTTTGTTATTTTTTTTTTTTTTGAAACAATAATTATTATTGTGGTGGATGTGGATGTGCCATTGGGAATTTAAACTAATTTTTTATAGTTTTATATTTTAAATAACTATGTACTGAAAGAAAATTGTGGTTCGAATAAACAGCGTAAATTTGGGGTGCTTTCCGAATTTTGTTCTCTACTGTATATCGTTGATTTAAGACAAAGATTTTATAAATTAAATGAATAAATTTATGAAATTATTAGTGGTGTTGTTGCTATATGCTTTTATGCTTTTTTAGAAAATCAAATTTTTCTCGAAAACGACTCAATCTATTTTTTTTTTGAAAAAAATTAAATAAATTTAAATTAAAAAAAAAAAAAAATGTGTAAAATATTTTTTTGGATTTCCTGAAAAAAGTTCCTTATTTTTATGCATAAGCATATACAATTAATGAAAAAGTATTAAAATTAACAATTTTTTCCATTTTGAAAAAAAAAATAGTACACAATTTTTTCAAAGTAAATTATTTAAAAAACGGCTAGATACAAAATTTTGAATTTCGTAAAAAACGGTTTTGTGGTTTTGTACTATATAGGTACTGTCGTTTTCAAAAATTCCAAATTTCTCGAAAACGGCACAGACAATTTTAGTAAAATTTGTTGAGTGCATTAGTGTTTTAAATAATATTTACTTAAATTCATAATATTTAATTAAAATTCAATTTAAAACTTAAAAACATTTTTTTTTTTTGAAAAATCCAAAACAAGAAATAAAAAAAAACTAAAAACCCAGTCCTATGGCAGGGACAAAAAAAAAATTAATTGTTGATTACGCGTTCATTATTCTTTTCTTTGAGTGTAGTTCTGGATAGACCTTTTTTGCTGGCGCTTATAGTTTAGCATATCTCATATTTTGTTGGGGTTTCATTTGAAATTGTAATCATCAATTTATTATTTAAGGGTCGTTTGTTCTTTTTTTTCTGTTTTTTTTTCCCCCGGTGATGCAGCGATGGTGGTTTGTGGTGAATTGTGGTTGTGATGATGGAAATGTTTAAAAAAAAAGTATATAGATACATTCGTATGGGTACTTAGTTAATACTTTTATTACTTTTGCAATATTTAAATGATTCCACTAATTCAGTTGGGGAAAGCCACAAATAAAAAAAAAAAAGAAAAATAAAAAAACCTAAATGAAATAATCCAAATAGAATGGAATGGGAATGGGTTAAATATAATTTATTTACATTTAAAAATACGTTTGTTATAAATAACGAACTCTTAATAAAAATAAGCTTATATCACTAATAGATGCCACTGGCAAATTAAGTTATATCCATTTAAAATACACATAATAAGATTTAGTTTACTATTATTATAAATGATTTTTTTATGTTTTCGCAGTTCATTAAAAAAATAATTATTGTTTTAAAATTTAAATTGGACTAATTTTAAATGTTTCAAAAAAAAAAAGAGGAATAAAATGTTTATTTGAATATGTAAGCCTTTAATGGTTTTTATATTTTTTTTTTCAATCATCGTTTAAACGAGATTTGAAATTTAAAACAAAATTAAATTATGACATACAGTGGACTCACTCTAAGTCGAATTTTTACGATCAAGTATAATAATTATTTTGAAGAATTGCTCCATTGGAAACCACTGCTTATTCGAATTAAAGTGTTTAAATTTAAAATCATGAATTTTGTTTGTACACTTTAATTTTAATTAAGAAATTCAAAAGTTCACTAATCAATCGATTTTGGGGAAAATACTCTAAACTCCAAATTAAGAAAAAAAAAATTGTTCGAAAATTGTGTACATCTCGTCTCGGTTTTGTTGAAATTGAAAAATGTCGGTCTCGCCCAGCGTTGCCAACCACTTTTGACAAAAAAGTGCCTTACTTTGAAAAAAAATGCCTAAAATATTTTTAAAAAACTGGCAAAAGATAAAAAATTAAACACAAATATAAAAAACAAAACATTTGTATTTCATTTTAAAAAACCATTAACTATTAAATTATAATTTTATAAAACAACGAACACCTTTCAAATTCGTTTCGAATGCCATTCCACTCACTGGAAGTTAAAACTGAAATAATATTTAAAAAATGACAGAAAAAGTATTCCGAAAATCAACAGAATTTGAAGGTGGAAACAAATTCTTTAAGACCGAGGTTACATTTAAAATTCTTTTTCACCTTGCGTAAAATATAAGTCAGGATGTTGAATAAAAAAAAAATAAAAATAACTGATAAAAAAGATTCCTTTTGAAGAAAAAATAAGCCTTAAAGCCTTAGCTAATGAAATAATGCCTAAAAGGCATTAAAAAAAGCCTAGGTTGGCATCGCTGGACTCTCGCCTCGTGGCCAGTCTACATAAAATCAAGCAATCGTGACTTGAAGTAGCAGAAGTCGGTCGATACAAAAATAAATTGAAAAGTGATTTCGAAAATCGCAAATTAGCAAATATTGAATTCTTAAAAAGTTTTACGTGTTTGCTGAAAAGATAAAACATAACGCACCACCAGTTTTGTTTTACAAAAATCTAAAATTGCATTTTTGAGTTTGTTTTGTCAGCTTTCCTAATAAAAAAAAAACCTAGGGTCTTATTATAAATAAATTAGGGATTTTTAGAAGCACAGATTTTTGTTAGCACAGTGGATTGAGAAATTAGGTTTTGATTATCTCATTAAATCCCAGGAGTGGCGTTCATTTGAGGGAATATAGAATAAATTATAAATTGCTGCCTATAGACTGGGGATCGAACCCACACATCCAGGGTAGCTGTCAAGCACTACCGCGCAGAAATAAAAAAAAATAATGTGTAAATTGATATGAAATTTAAAAAAAATCGAAGTTGCTAAACAAATTCTGTTACCAAAGTACCGGTCAAAAAAATTGAACTTTTTTTGTAACAAAAATATTTTTTTTCTAATATTTTAAGTGTGTTGAATTCGAACTTGAGCCCATACATTTTTCAAGACTCTGGTACGCTCTTAACTCGAATCCAAGCTCGGAACTGCTCTATTACGTCAGGTTTTTGAGAACTACACCTTGCCCTAACATCAACTTTTTCGATTGAGGTTTGTTATATAGTTTGTAGAGGTGTACTACTTTGCGCCAGAGCAAGCACGTTAAAACAAATACAAATTTTAAGCTTTGGCGGGATTTTAAATTTTCTGCCGGTTTTAAGTAGTTCCCTAGAGGTGAAATTGGAATTTTTTTTAGGTTCAAAAATAACGGTGTCTACGATTTTGATGAAATTTGTTCTCTTTCTTCGTGTAGTTTATTAAAATTTTTCAAAAAAAAAAAAAATCATTTTAAGGGTATTACTGTAACTTTGTTTTTAACATAAATTGAATTTTTTGAAAAAACCGCTCAAACGATTTAAAAAAATAAATAAATGTGTATTTTTCCAATACATCAGTTTTGGGCTTAAACTTTAGCAATTTTATAGCTTTTAAATTTTTTTTCTAATGCCGCGTTTATTCTGAAATCGTAGGTGCGTATTATTTCTTTTCAAATTCGAGTAGGTATAATTTCTGAATAAGAAATTGGAATACCAAAATCCAAAAAATCTTCTCTGAAATAAAATCAAAATTGTCTGAGGAAACCCTTTCTTTTTTTATACACAAATCGATTTGAAAATCTTTCGTAGATTTCAAATTACCTAAATGTCACCACCATCCACTTTGCACACGTACCGTTTTTTAAACAACTTAACTTAACTTACTACAAAATTTATTGCCTCATTTTCACAAAAGCCCTCCTATACCTATGTTTTTTATTTTCAAAAATAGTGCTTCAACTAAACCGCCCTATATCCATCCCTTATTCCCACTGTGACATGTTTAAGAACCAAAAATAAGTAGGTAAGTACACATTCTACCTTATATATACATGTAATATAAACTCAACGCTTTTTCGTGTCTTAATTCCAGGCGCGTGAGAAGCATTTTCAATGTTTCTATTTCACTTTTAGCTTTTTCCTAGACACACACATTCTGTGATGCAAAAGGAAAAAAGGACGACACCTTTTTTTGTTTTTTTTTTTTATAGATTACCACCAGCAACTGTTACGAACACCGCACCACCACCTGTGCGATAATCGTATTGATGGCGGCACATGCAGAGACAAATTAACAACACGGAAAATTCAGGCATTACCATCAGACGAAGACAACGACAAGGACGACAAGGACGACGACGATGACTTAACCTGTAAATGTCACTTGCTATATCATACTAGGATAGCTAAAACGTTTTCACAAAAATTATCCAATTCTCTGCACTTTAGATCCTTTTGATTCGAAAATTGTGTAGAGCTAAGAAAGATTTTCCTATACCAACATTATAGCTGCCTAACCAACCAGACGCTGATTTATTTTTGGAGAAAATGGGAGATGGCGCAGCGACACGGGAGGGTTTAGAGGAAAGGGTAGATTTCAATCCGTTTCTGTAAGCTCAGCACTGGAATGTCACAACATTGGGCTATGTGATGTATAGAGCCCCACACAGCAGGAGCATAGAGTCTCAGCGGATAGTAGCCAGGATAATCTAAACAACACCCACAAATAGATACGACTATTTACATCGCGCACTTCGTATTTCTTCGGTTCTTCTCTCCTATTTTCTAAATCATCAAGGGAGCAAGGATGAGACGACATTTTCCCTCTGTTCTGGATATACATAGCTGCTCCCCTTTTGGAATGGAACAAAAGATTACGTTGGCATCTTGTTTAGTTAGCAAAAAGTGCCACGATGAATCCCTCCAGATCCCGTAAAGGATTTCACCGAAAAGGCAGGTGATAAAAGGATAACACGTGACAGAATTAAATTTTCTTAACCAAATGTCACGATCCTTTACCTACTGATGTGCCCGACGCCGCCGCCACCGTCATCGTCGCCGTCAAAAAACCACCCCAAAACCTAGACTCTCCAGGACCCTTATACGAGCGGCAAAATGGACTGTGAAGAAATATGCTGGTCTAGGAAGGATATAAGCGATATGGGTGGTTGATGGGTGATTTGAATTGGTTTGCTTTGGTTTGGTTAGTCGACGCAATGTTCGAGATGGACAAGGACATCGCTCTTGGCATTTGAGTGACTCTGTATACAATTTTCGGAGCATCAAAGTAGCCAACACAATGCTCGATGCAGCAGCCATCAGAGAGCAAAAGATAGTCCTGAACCATGTTTTATATAGCTTCAGATATATGTATAGGCTGCATGTTCGAATAAATGGATGTAGAGCGAGAGCAAGAGAGCCACTTAAACCCCGGGGATATGGTCTTACGTGCTCGAGACCGAATTTGAACTGATTCGATTAAAAGTAAACAACTGATTTAAATTCGAGAGTGAAATACATTTGATGTTTTGATGGCCTCTAGCGATTGAATGTCAATGAAGTGCAGTTAAAGCGTTCGAACGTGACATGTTTTTTGAGAAGATTTCGGGTATTTCACATTCAGTTCCAAATTCCTCAGTTGGAGTTCAGTTTTTTGGGTTTATCGAAATTTATAATATCCTATACTCACACGTAGATGGCACTGGAATGCTTATTCCACAAAATTTTCAAACGTATGTAGATTTTCGAATAGGTACATAAAATGAGTGGTGGGCTTATGTAAAGAATAAAGTATCTATGTACATTTGTTTATTTTTGAAAACAGCAAAAAACCATTGAAATGCGGTGGCGGAGGCTATACCTATACACGACCGACAATGCGATGATGATACGAATTTAGTGGTGCGTTTTGTCACTTCGATTATTTTCGTCTTTTTTTGGGGATTTAATTTATGTGATGTGTGTTTGGATATTTGCTCTCTGTTCGCTCCTAAAAGTCCCTAAACTCGCAAGTCCTGTATATTTTTTTTTGGAATTTGTTTTGCTATCCATTTGGGATGTATCCTATTGTATTAACATGTTGTGTGTTTGATGTTTGTTCACCGAATTTTAATGCTCGTTTACGGTACGTGTGAGTTCTATTCTAAAATAAATGTATACAAAAAAAAAAAAATACACAAATATAATTCAGAATAATTTCGATTGTATTGGCAGTTTTTATTTGTTGTGGGATGCAGCAGCATTTTCCTTGGGGGGACATAAAAAGGAAAAGGTTTTTTTGTCGATAGGAAAATCAGAAAATAATTTTTTAATAAAAATAATGTGTGATAGAAAAAAGTTTGAGGATCAATGTCCTTTCACCTATAAAATGTCCTTCAGCTTAACCCATTTTCGGGAGCTACCAGTTACAGAAGATACACCACAAAGGTCACATCGCAGCTATTCTAACAGCATGGGAGAGTCTACATACCGCATGAAGCTGAGAAAAGTTCACCGTGATAAGAGTAACCATTTTAAAGATTTGGACACAGAAGCTAAAGAGGCCCTAAGTAAGTGTGACCGTTTACAGAATTAACAACTGACACAACAGAACTGACACAAACAGATTAAGGCCAGTTTCGAAAATGAGGAATTAGAAGAAAGAACTTTCCTGAAAAAAGGAGATCTTCATCATCATCGGCTCGGCAACCTTTGACCCGTCCTGGCCTCTTTCAACAAGTCTCTCCACCTATCTCGGTCTCGAGCCGACGCCATCCAGTTACGAACGCCAAGGCTTCGGGCGTCCGGGTCTACGTCATCTCTCCAGGGCAAGCATGGTCTACCACACTGCCGTCTACCATAGAATGTACCACAAAAGACTTTCCGAGCCAGTTCCTCTTGGCTCATGCGAGCTTAGTGCCCTGCCCACCGGAGTCTACCGAGTTTAATTTTTGCAACTATGTCTGCTTCGAGGTAGATTGCGTACAATTCATGATTGTACCGTCTCCGGAATTGTCCTTCCTCACAAATGGGGCCAACAATTCTCCTAAGAGTTCTCGAACGCGGTCAGAGTGTCTTTTGCTAAGCACCCAAGTCTCGGATCCATACGTGAGTACTGGCAGGACCATGGTCCTGTACAGCAGCAATTTTGAAGTTATGGTGAGATTTCTGAATTTGAAGAGCTTTGAGCTTTCAACTTGGATAACCTAAAAGATAACCACCTCCTATGTGGACCACATTAACACCTTGTGGATCATCATCAAAATAGTGCGTTGAATGTCGACCACCACTACGTGATTCTTTAGTCCATCAATACGAAACTTAAATATGCTGATGGGATCTCAGAACTGCAGCTGTACGTAATTTTAGGGTAGCAAACATGAAATGGTGGCCCCGTACCATTCCCTGTATTTATCTATTCTATTTCGGACGTACTGAAAAGTCTGAGTTCAGAACGCTGTCCTAAACATGAAGAAACAACTCTATTGGTTTTGAAGCCCATGGCTTAATGCATAGTGCGTAGTATTGTCATGCTAGAGGTTTGATTTCGATTCCCAGACTCGACCATCGTCCAATCACTTCGAAAAGGTAACTTGTACATTGCTATTCAAGCGATGCAATATAACCCTTTCATGTATGCATATCGTCAAAGAGCAACCAACAAAACAAAAGGAATTAGAGAGAAGTAAAATACATCTCCAGAAAAGAAAAGTGTTATTAAAAGTTATCGATTTTTCGAGAATCGATAACTTTTCCTACAGATTCTAAAATTTGAAGCAAAAATAAAAAAAATTGACCTAAAAAACTCAGCATGCTATCCAACTTCTTTTCGATTGGCGAATGTTCTTCTCCCATAAACTGACACTCATCAATTTACAAAACTAAATTTTGTTCGACTTTCACATTTAGCAAAATTCTCACCCTAAAACTTCTCTGTTAAGGTAAATAATAATTTAAAAACTTTTGCAAACAACCTAAAACTTTTCCTAAAACTCCAAGCTTCTCTTCGACTTACATCACATTGCACACATCAAACCACACATCAGTGACATTATGACATAACTCAACAGTCAACACGCATAGAGCAAAATGCAGTTGCTGTTCTTTCATATTTGGAAATAACTAAACAACTTTCCATATTGAATAGTTTTATTTATTTAAAGAGTAAACAAATCAAATTTCGAACTCCATAAATTCATCGATTTCTTATAGTCTGTGAAGTGGGGTGGATTTTTAGATTCGGTACCCTATGAATATTTTATGTCAATCTAAAGAAATACTATTGAGACATTTATGACACGTGTGACACGTCTATGTTATGCTGTCCGATGAGAAGATTGATGGAAGAGTGTCAGATGGTGGTTACTGGTTATCCGCAAATTTGCTTCACGAGTCGCAAGTTAAATGAACGATAGGGTAGTATATTTGTGCGTTTTAAATTACCCTGATCAGTTTAGGTGCATTATGATTGTAATTAAAACAAAAACAACAGTGACTCAATGCCTGTTCCAAGATTCTATTATGATGTAGACTTAGATCTTTAGTGCAATCAAATGGTAGGCAATTGAGGTTCGGGTCAGATCGCAATCAAATGAAATTTTGATGTTGTTAGGGAGTATCACCAGAAGGCTACAACTTAATTTTTTTTTTTAAATAACTGACGCGCACTCAAGGGGCTATGACTACCTTTTTAATGTTAACTATTAACATAGTGCGAACGTTTAGGAAAAAGTGTGGAGGATTGAGTAGGAGAAAACGATGTACATTTGTCTTAAACGTCTGGAGGGAAAATAAAGTCGGGTAAGGGATTCCACATTCATGTTGTACGACTAAAGAACGAATCTCTATATTTGACTGTGCGCCCGAAGTTTTGCTCGAGGGTATACTGGTTTAAAAAAGTAACGATAAAATAAGGACAGGCAAGAGATATTTCGACGATGTTCTAACGAAACAAATGTTTCCGAAATTGAACCATCACGTATCAGGTTTTTGGATTTTATCCAGAAAGTGCAAGCTGGTTTTAGATGCATACTCATTATCCACAAGAAGTGTTGCTACCATCTCGATTTTTGTTTGTCGATTTTCTCGTTAATTATAAAGTAAAAAACTAGCTGACCCTGCAAACGTTGTTGAGTTCCTATATAAATTATTTTTACTGAATATTTTGGTATAATTTACTACGTCACATTAATACCAGCCATAACTGAAATCGTTTCATAATAAGTTGTTTGTTATTCAACTGATCCAACTCATGATATTAATCTTTTACTAATGTTACTGCAAAGTGTTACTCTTAGGAGTAAGTAATAACTTACGACTGAATTTGGACAAGCTGAACTAAGTAAGGTATAAATTTCATACACGGATCTGTTCAAAATGGATAAAATTTATTTTTTTTTCCAATTCGAAAAACAATTGATAATTTTAAGAAATTTTAAAGTGGGGTTATTTTAAATATGTAATTGCATTTTTACATTTTTAAAAATTTGAAAAGAATGCTTTACATGAATTATAGTGATTTTATTGGAATTTTTCACAATGGTCATTTTTCAAAGATTGAATCAATTTTTTCGAAAACTGAGTAAAAAGTTATAGAGTTTTCATTATTATTGTCATTTCTTAAAAGAATTAAAAAATTGGACATTTGTGGGAGCTAAGTTAATACAGTTCCAAAGAAGAACAGGATTCCGACCTGTTGTTCTTCACTATTCAGAAAAAAATTCCAAGTTATGTTTTCATTTAATAGTGTTCTAACTTTAAACTCTAGTAAAAATACAGGAGTTTTGATGAAGTTGCTAAAGGCTTAAGTCTTTAGGTTGAACCAAGACAAGCAACCAATCTTTTGGAAATTTCTTAATCCCCCCTCCGCCACGCCGGTTAGGTGACAGTGGAAATTTTCTAAAAAAAAATCTTAAGACGGAAAAAATTGCTTTTTTTTTAAAACGAATATTAATTCTCTTCTTGAGAGTGTTCTGGAATAGAATTGTGAAGCGCTTACTTGTCCGATGGAAGAAGGGTAAAGTGTCTATAAATTGATCTCTTAATTCTTAATTTATTGGAACAAAACTATTATTTTTTGCTCTATTAACTGATAAAATAAAACTAAGGCTATTTTTCAAATCGAATGTAACTTAACTATAAAATTAAAAATGTTTGGCATTAACTATTAGATTCACTATTGTAAATCTGCTATAAAAAAATGTCTAAAAGACAATTTTTGACAAAATATTTTTACAAATTTTGAACTGTTTTTTTTTTTTTTAAAGAACAATAATAGACTTACATTGAAACAATTAATTAAAACACTAAACCGGTATTAGGTATATGCAAAAAAAAGTTATCAATTTACTGGTTTTTTTGAAGGGGTTTTTGTATTGCTTGTCATTAGTGCAGCTTGCTGCCTGTGAGATTAATTTATATTGAAGGTTTTTGAATGAACAACAACAACTTTTTTCATTTCGGAACAAATCAAATCAAGTTTTGAAAAAAGAAACTTTGATTTTTTTTATTCAAACCGATTTTTTAAACAATTTACCAATAGTTTAAGTAAAATATTTTTTTTTTGCAATGTTACCAAAATATCCAAAAATTTTCTGAACAAAAAATTTTCATTTTCTTAATTTTGGTTCAAAAATCAATTTTTTTAAAAATTACACCATGAAACAACTGGATTTAAAAAGTAAGTAGTAAACAACTATAGTATGACTCTAAGGGCCAGTTGTACAATTTTGGTTTAGCCTCGATTCAGAATTCTAACTCAGCGATTTCGGCGAATCAGCTGTTAGTTAGTATGGAATTGGTTATAATGGCATAGAACTTTGATCCCAAACTTAACCTCAATATTTGTGCAACTTTAGTGTTGAATCAAACCAAAGCCGACAGCTAGCTGCAAAAGCCATTTTTAATATTTTTTTTTTCAAATTAATCCCTTGAGTTAATCTCTTATTAAAAAAAAACTAAACCAAAATCATGAATTTAATAATCTAAATTTGGTCTATCCACGGTTCATAATAAAAATAAAATGCACGACTGGGTCACACGTACTTGCTCATATGAGCGATAGCATATTGGTTTTAAAGTCTTAGTATAAAAACAAATTTATTTGAAAAAAATTTCAAAAATCGTTAGAACTGTTTTTTCAAAAAATAATTTTTTATGTGTATATAATTTTTAAATATTTTTATAAAAAAAAATTTGGTATGCACATTTTTAGTATTGTATAACATACACAAACTAAATTAAAAAAAAAAAATATTTATTAGTGTTCAAAATACTTAAAGTTCAAAAAAAAATTTGATTTTTTTAAAATACAAAAAATATTTTGATACGCAATATTATTAAGATAAAATAGGACCTCCTTTAGAAAAATTTTGATCGAAATCCGTCCAAAAGTTTACGAGAAAACCGAAAACCCAAAATCCGGTTCTATGGCAAGTACCGTTAATAAAGTTTTTTTTCAAAAATATTTTCTGACTAAATTGTTAAGGTTACTTGACAAACCCGATTTAAAAATTTATCAAAATCGTTTGGAGCCGTTTTCGAGATAAAAATGTTGTATCTAAACGGTACTACGGTACCGTTATTTTTGGAGTAAAAAAAAATATTTCGATTTGCCTTCTAGGCCATCTCCCCAAAACCTTATGTCCAAAGTTTGAAGAAAGTCGCTTCAGTAGTTTAGGCTGTAGGTAGAGGTACAGACAGAATTGTGGGACCCACTTTTTTCGCGTTCTCTATCATCGTAATGTTAGGTCTGATTAATATCTCAAGTTCGATTTTATGCACGAATCCAAAACTTGCCCTATTGTACCTATAGTCCCAAGTAAAAATCAAACAGTTCAATGATAACCTTCATTTCCAACTCTCATAGAACAGTTATTATAAATGTATTTTTGATTGGATAATCCAGTGACCCACAAGCTATAATAAGCTTAAAAATCAATTACAAATGTCCAATTTGCTACAACTATACTTCCCCAACTACTCTAGACTACATGACAACCTCAGGGTATTATATTTATCTAAATACATTAAACTATGATCAAATTTTAATTAAAATTGAATCCAAATTAAACCAAAAAAAAAAAACTCATCACAACACATAATTAAACAAACAATAAATTAATATTAAAATATATAGGTTAGTAATCAAAACCTGTGCTTTTTGCAGCTCATTAATTTCACTTAAATTATAATAATTCAAATAGACAGGCACAGATGCACTCAAAAAAAAAATGTGAACAAAAAAAAAAACAATATTCGAAACTGATGTAAGCATTATTATTTATCTGGGCATAAAATTGTTATCTTTATGAATTGAGATATAAACTCGATCAAAGGAATGATAACAATCTACATTTATATGAAAGATACACAATCAAGGTCGACGAGATAAAATGATGATACATTATCTACTCGCAACACACACAACAAATAGAATTTGAATGACGCGCTTTTAAAGTTTATTTTCGAAACAAAGGTGTTTCACAAACAATTGGGTGTGCGATTGTTTTTTTCGGGTCTTTTTTAAAAAGAACAATTTAAAATAAAATTTCAGCAGGATGAATCACACACCATGAATATTCAAATTTGAAAAAAAAAACAATTCTACGTACATTTTTGCGTTTCGGGTTTCGTTTTTCATCACACAAGTAAATTGTTGCCTCAGTTTGATATAAATTATTATTTAAGGAAAATTTAATTTGTGAAACTTTAAAAAATCAAAACGAATAAAAAACGATTTTTAAAAAAAACACCTTATCGCGTTTGATTGCAGGAAAATTCCGACATTCGCGAATATATCTAACTTTACCCACTCGAATGGATAAACAATAAAATACTAAAATTCATCGAAAGCTTCTCGAATCGGAAAACCCATCAAAGAGCAGCAGCTGTTTTCGCGAATTAAGATTCGGATTCAGATCTCACCGGTGCGGTGTGGTGGGGTGGTGTAGCAGTGTGCTGCGCCTCATAGATACTTACCTATTTGTATCTATCTATACAACTTGATGTGCTCTATGGTATAAGCGTGCATAGATAAATCTACAAAAATGGAATCTGAGTCAGCACAGCAAAAGATACAAGAGTTTTTTTTTTTTTTTTGTTTCTTTGAAAATGAAGAAGAAGAAGAAGTAAGTATAGAATAGCGGCTCACCTAAAAACCGCCATCACTCATACGAGTCGGGTACTCTCTAGGTGTATATACTCCCCACTATGTCTGCCGCCAGATCGCAGATTTACCAACATCTTCGCCGTCTTCGTCGTCGTATAAGTCGACTCAAAGATGACGATGAGCAGCACCAACAACTGCAGAAGAATTATTGTATCTTTTTTTTTTGTTATTTTAATATGCGTGCATCTTGCAGTTAGTTTATTGTATTTTTGTTTTTACTATTGTTGCCTTGCCATTGCTTTCCCTTTAGTATTTTTTTTTTTTTTTATTTTAGTTCTATAAGTTAAACACATAATACACTTGAGTGCATTGATAGTGGAATGGGGAGTACTTCATATCATGATTGCCACTCAAGGAAAAATTTCTTAATTATGGTATTTTCCAAAAGATATGTGAGAGTGACTGAGTTTACTGAAAAATCAATTTTTGTAAGACCACCCAAATATTTTAAGTGGGTGCACTTTCTTAAAATTACTTTCCAAATATTCGCCCCTTCGCATATGGAAACCAAATGCAAAATAATTTTAATTTGGTTTTGGCATTTTATATTTTTTTGTATGAGAGAATTTTAGGACAATTTGATTTTTAGTCCTAGCTAACTTTTTTTTACTTGTGGCTATACAGGAATCTATAGGATGTAATTGCACTCATTAAAATATTCGAATTCGAGATTTTGAAATTTTTTTCTGCTGTCAGTCTAAATAAGTTTGTGAGTTTTTTTTGAATTTGGTATCTAGACGTATTCGGTCCAAAAAAAATACTCTGAGCACTTAAAAATTTGGGGAATTTTGTAAAAATCTGGGCTCAACAGCTCTCGAACTCGAGATTTTGATGAAAGTTGGGATTATTATGGAAGAAGTCAAACAAAGCTTCGCAATTCTGTCTGTCAGTCTGTTCATTGAGCTAGGCTATTGCCTAACCGGGTGGTAGAATTTTTTTGAAACTTGGTGCAGTGTTTGTCGAGTCGTATCCCTACAGATTTTTAATTTTTTTAAAGCAAAAAATAACGGTACCTGTCATACATTTTTTCGACTTTTTTTAAAATAAGAATTTTCTCGATTTTTTTTTGAAAAAAGTTCAAATATTATTTTTTTTTGAAAAAAAAATTTAAATTAAATTAAATACCGGTCCGTTCCTGATGAAAAAAATATGTGGGAGTAGGTATCGTTGCCTCTAGTAGAATCATTTTTTGATTTCAGATTTTCTCAAATCAATTTCAATCAAAATGTTAACGAAAAATCATCTTAAATTTATATGTTTTTGAGTTTAAAAAAAAAAAAACAAATAAAGTTATTTTTTTAAATAAATATTGATACTAAATATTTCAAAAATCAACAAATTTTCTGAAATAAAAAGCATTCCTAAAAACTGTATTTATAGTTTTCAATTATTTATTTAAATTATTTTTAAAGAAACTCTTACTGTGCAATTTAAAAAAAACACACGAGCCAAACATTTTTCAAAATTTGTTTGATCTTCGCCGATGATAATTTATCAAAAACAGATCTGAAATAGTTAAGGCAACGGTTTTCTTTTTAAAGGTTTTCTCGAAAATTGCCATTGGAATATAAAGTTAAGCTGATAAACAAAAAAATTTAACTCAAACCTCGCCTCAAAAATTTTGTATCCCGTCAAGGTTTTGAGATATTTCTATTTAAAAATTGAATATGCTTGAAAAATGCATCAAAAAATGTTTGAAAAAAATTTCAACTCCCACAATGGATTCAAAATAAGAAGAACAATAAGTTTGAAAATCAAAAAAAGATTTCAAAATTTTTCAAAATCTATAGGAAACGTGAAAAATTGAGTATTATTGAAAATTAATTCTAAATTTTAAATTAAATTTAAATTTTATATTTTTAAAATAGTCAGAAACTCTATTTTTTAAAGTTGTTAAAAAAAATTGTATTCATCGAAAAATATCAGAGTATGAAATCATAAAAGCTTCAAAACATGTATTTCGACAGTTAATTGAAATTTATGTATTTTTTACAAGTACATACAGCCTCTAATAGGTAAAAATAAAAACCAATGCAAAACCGTTTTTGAAAATGGAAAAAAGTGCGTATACGCTCAAGTGTACAAACGTTTTGTAGTAGTCGCACTAGGAATTGAAATATTTTTTGTTTTTTCTAAAGTGGTAATCATGTCCCTCATCCCATTTTAAACCAATTTAGAAAATGAAAATGTATCTCTCTTAGTTTACACGAAAGACAATTAAAGATAAGTGATGGTTCCAATGGTTTCCCATCATAGAATAACTTTATCGCAACACAGAGAAGCAGTCTTATGGGAAAAAAACATCTCACTTCTTGAGGAAATTATTGTAACACAAGAACAATTTGAAGAACCATCAAGCTCAACAACGCACATTGCTTGTTTTGTTATTTATGTAACAATGTACAGGAACATTATTTGAAGGTTATTGATGACAATTGTCAGATTTTTTTTCTGGAAAAAGAAAATAAAGAAAATGCGTTGTACAATTGGAAAAGTGGGTTGATCATTAGTGAACTAACTATGTGTGTGTGTAGATAAAGAAGTTTCAATTTGACTTTTTCAAAGCAACGAAGAATTATTTTATTATTAAAATTTTAATTTCGGTGATAGTATAGTGTGAACAATGTTGTTGTTGCATACTTTAAGATAATTTGAATTTAAATTCGAGTATAGAATAAATAAATAAATAGAAAAAATTATGTGCTTGTACTAAGCGAAATAAATAAATAATTGTATTGTTTTTGTTGTTCAAAAAAATATGTTTTGAAATGAAAATACAATTTCAAAACAATTTTAAAAAGTACTTATTGTTTCAAGATCTTTTTTCAATTTTTTTTTTTTTGGAAAATTGTACCTTTGTAAAATATGGTCATGGTCGAGTCAAATTTAAAGGGGATTTTGAAAACTTAAGTTTAACTCCAACTTTGTAAGGATTAATTTATTTAATCATTCGCTGTAATTTAAAAAAAAGTACGAAATCGATTTTTGATATTTAAGGGCCAGTTGGCAGAGGATTTTTTGTGCAAATTTTATGAATGGAAAAACAATTTTTAAACAATACCTTGAGAACGACAAATTGTAGGAGAAATTTCTAAAGTTGAAATTTTGAAAGTTTGGCTCATTTCCACACCACCGAAGAGTTAGAACCAATTTTGTGCAATTTTTGCAGGTTTTTTTTTTTACTTTTTTTTGACTAAACCTCTTATGGTACAAAATATGAGTCAAGTTTGCAAATATTTAGTCTTCGAAGTAAAAAGAACAAATATTTTTAATAATAAATCTATACAATTGTATGGTTTACAATTTTGTGTTAGATTTTTTCATAATAAGTACATATATTATTTGGGAGATTGGGAGACGAAAAAAAAACAGAAAAAATATGAGTAAATTTTGGGTCAGCTACCACCAAGATAGATTAGAGTTATATCCTGGTAGTAGTGAAAAAGCTATAACTCCTAACTCCAGCATATAAAATCTTTGTGGTACCTTACCCAAATGTTGTTGTTTCATTCTAACATTTTTTTAATTGTCAGTAATATTTTAAGCTTGGAATTCAATATTTTTGAATTTTTCATTTCTTTTTGAAAATAAAAAAAAATATTACTGCCTTTGCTTCAACCACCTACCCACTCTAACCTTTTGTAACACCCTTTATAAGAATTATCTTATTTATTCTAATTTAAATAAGCCAAAAAAGAAGAGTTAAAAACGTAAAAATATGAGTTTTTTTTGGTTATCTTGACAGACGGTTTTCTTTCAAAAACTAATTTTTTATAAGTAGTGTATCCTTAAATTTTTTCAAGTATTTTTGGGGAAAAATGGTAAGCCAATTTTAAGAATTAAATATTGTAAAAACCCGTTTACAAAATATTGATTTTTAAAAAAACAAATGATTTTATTTGTTAAATCAAAAAATATTCAAAAAAATAATTGTGTGTTATTATGTTTGAAGTTGTGGTCTTAGAAAACTGAATTGGAAATGGAAGAAAAAAATGCATAATACATACAAAAATACAATTTATCCTAAATTATGAATTTATATTTATGTAAAGATATAAAAACCACATCATTACTATTTGATTACAATTGCAATACTCGTTCTATTAAACAAAAATCACAAGTAACAAAAAAAAAAAAATACTTATACCAAAAGCATACAAAATCGAAAAGAAGAGTGAAAACAAAGAAAAAATAATAAAAAAAAGAAGAGATGTGAAAATTCGATGATGCTCTAGTTGGCAAATATTTGCCAGACGTGTTCCACAAAAATCTGCACTACATATAATTTTTCTTTTATTTGTAAACGTTCGGTTGGGACTTTATTACAGTAGATATAGATAGTCTGGCTTTGTCGCGCTTAATAACATACTTAAGAGTTTATAGTTGCATGACAAAAGGAGGGAGGAGTTTATTGGTTTCCTCATTCTCATTCTCATTCATATACATAGCTAGCTACCTACTTAAATAATGATGATGGCGCACATTGTAAAAATAGGCGACATCATAAGAGATATCTCTTCTAGATGTAGATGGATAGATAGATAGGTGTTCACAGTGAAGATATATGTATATTTATAAACTTATAGATACTTTTGCTGTAATGCTTAAGCCAAGTGTGGGTAAATTTTTCTTGCTTCGATTATTTCTGTAGAGTGTAGAGTATGTTGTTAGTTAAAATTGTATTTGTCCTCGTACTTGATAATATAATTTTTGGTTTTAAATGAGTTTAAGTTAAGGTTCTGTTAAAAACTTAAAAAAAAAGTCTTTTAGTGCACGTCATCCACAAATCTTCGTAACAACTTGATCGATTAGCGATACAGTGGGGTTGAACAGTGAAAATCCAAAAATTCCAATGTAATTTTAACAAATGACCTTGGAAGCTAATATTGTACTAGGTGGTAGCAATGCATCTTAAGTACTTCTTTGCCATTAACAGTACAATGCCGAAAAAAAAAAATTGGTAAACAAAATTGACAAAAATAAAAATTTGTCAAAAAAACTAATTGTTTAAAAAAAACACTGATATCAATAATTTCCTGATTGAAGAAAAAACAACTAAAAATTTTCTTTATATTTTTTTTTTCAAAAAAATTGTCAAGAACATTGTTAAACAAACTTGTGAACAGGTAGGTAGAAATGGCTATCTCAAGGCAACTTAGCCTGTGATTGGCGCTATAGTGCGCCGTTTTGATACCATAACTTATTTGACCTATGTTAGAAAGGGAAAGATGTACAGAGAAGCTTCACAGCGGAGTTTGTTAGAGGCATTTTGTCGCATTGAGAAAAAAGATCAGATCTCTGATCTTCGTCTCAGATAGCTCGTCGATTTCGTGAAAGGATTTCACTCTAATGTTTGCCAAAGCAGGACATTTGCAAAGGAAAAGGTACCCCTTTAACGTTGGTCACTGCAACTACGGCAAAACGTGTTGTGAGAAATGCCCAACTTCTCTGCATGAACTCCTATAGGCCAATGTGCGGTACAAACCGCAACAACCCTGCCTATGTCTTGCCTGGGCCTGCACTGGATAGAAGATCGTTTGTACGGGTTTTATAATAGGTGGGCCATATTTTCCATTTTTCCCTTCATAGCACCAAGAGGAATTTTAACCATTTCCTCAAGTGAGCTATGAAGGGCCGATCCTTGCCTGGCTAGCTCGTCAGCCCGTTCATTTCCCTCGATACCATTATTGCCCGGAACCCAGATCAGGGTGACAACGAGGTTAATGTTCAGGCTCACAAGCTCATCGCGACATTGCTGGACCAATTTAGATGACGATGTGGCCGAGTTAATGGCTTTGCTGCCTGACTGATGTCTGTGAAGATAGCCGCATTTCGGTTTTGATTTGGACTTTGTTTAAGTATCTTACATGCCTCCCTTATTGCTAGCAGTTCAGCCTAAAAAACGCTAGCAAAGTCGGGAAGCCTAAAAATTTTTGCTACTTTTAGGGACTCAGAAAAGATCCCAGAACCAACACCACACTCCATCTTTGAGCAGTCAGTAAAAATGACTTGTGAATAACCAAGAGGAAATTTTTTTGAACCCCGAGAAAAAATTGATCAGAACATGAATTGTGAAAAAAAGTGTTGTCGAAAAAGTTATTCTTCCTCAAAGAAAAAAAAAATGGTTCAAATAATCCCGAAAAAAATTTATACAATTTTGTAAAAAAAAAAAAAATGTCAGAAAACGACCAAGTGGAAATTTTTAGGAGCCGAAATTGGTCCAAAATTTAATTGTGATGAAAACTTTTTGTGGGAACAAACCGTCAAAAAAAATTTAGAAAATCAAAAATTTTTTAACAAAAATTTTTTCAGGGAAATTTATTTTCTTCTGACACCGAGAAGTCATCAAACAACAAAAATTTGGTCCCCAAAAAAATGTATTTAAAAAATTTTCAAAATTAAAATTCGGTTTTATTTTGAAGCAAAACATTCCACTGTAGAATTGTTCAAAAATTCACACGATACTAAATAAAAAAAAAGTTATAGAAATAGATGAATGCTAAACGAAGCGCCTAGATCGTATGCCCTGTCCCCTCCCCATTGGTGACATATTCAATTGAGGATTCATCAGATAAAGATTTGCACTGTCGATGTTTAATAAGGTCAGATGTGAGACATGTTAAAGAGTAGATAAAAAGAAAGAATAGAAAAGTGATTTTCTTTTGTTGTACATCATGCATTGATGCTGTCGGTATAATAAGTACTCTAGAGAGTACAGGGTGACTATCAAGTAAAGTCACAACGTTTTACGAACTTAAGAACTAATCAGAAATGAAGAACTTAATTTTTTAAATTTATTTTTGCTATAATTATTTATTCAAATACTGCATTAAAGATTATGTATAAGTTGATATTTTGTTTTGGTCAATTGAGAACGGTTTATTTAAACGTACTTTAATAAACTACTCATTAAATTTCCAAATAACTAATTCAGATTAAAGAGAAAAACAATCGCTTCTAGGTACTACTTTTTTATTCAGTGTCTCCCAATTGACATAATCTTATTCTAGATATAGATTCTCGATATTTCATTTTAATTAATTCACAAGCAAACAAAAAAGTAAAAAAAAGATCCACCTATCAATTTCCAGTAAATTGTAAGAACAGTTAACCTTTATCAAAAAGTTCTCGCTTTCCGATGAATAAATACCGAACAAAAAAGAATTCAATTTCTCATTCTATTACCTCTTCGAGAAATAAAAAAAAAAAATACAAAAAAAAACTACTATCTACAACACTTGGAAATTGATTGCAAGAGACAGAATATGGATCTAGATAACAACAACAAATATCTATAAGAACAATCAAAAAAGCAAACAATCGAAAAAGATGCAAGAAAGTAATACCCAACGGTAAAAAAAAGAATAAAACGGTCCAAAGGGGAAACATTTTCTGTTCGATGCTCTTCCTGTGATTGGTTTACGTGCTGCACCTCCGGTCCGGTGACTAATCGCATTGATTGCAATTTTTCTGTTCGAGAAACGATTGTAAACAGCATTGCTTTACAAAACTCACAAAAGAGATATCGACGAGAAGAATCTCGGTCCAAGGACTCATCGATTAAGTGCACATACACATATTGATGGTCCACCTGGGCGTATACGTAATATTTTTTGTGTGTTATTTTTTTAGTGTTCGATATCTTACCTGCACGCTTGAAATGGGGGTGCTAGTATTGCAACCATGAAACAAATTTGCACAAAGTGTTATTTAAATGTACGGCTTTTTTTGACAAGTAGATTCATTTTTTTACATCATGTCACAAAAGTAACAGGGTGGTTTATATCAGCTTTTACTCCAATAAGAAAATCTGAGAAATTCCAAATACTATATCTGTGGAATGTTTACAGTCAGCGTTGAATTCAATAACGATTGTCTTATTTGAGCAAATACTCTTTTATAAGGTACCATATACTCATTGTTTCTTCAATATTGGAGCAAACACTCAAATAAATATGATATTTAAAAAAAAAAATACTTATATAGGGATAGTGTAATATTAACGTGTGTGTTACAATAACGATTAACTTATTGAGGCAAAAACTTCCCGATTCCTTAATATTAGAGCAAATACTTTAAAAATTATTTTAGGAAAGAGTTATATTAGGATTTATTCCAATAAAAATATCTGAGAAGCATTTACTCCAAAAACCATTATGTGAGGAATTTTTATATCAGCTTTTACTCAAACAACTATTATCTTTTTAGAGTAAATACTCTTTTATATGGTAGCATATACTCATTGTTTCTTCAATATTGGAGCAAACACTAAATAATGATATTTAAAAAAAAATGAATTATAGGGAAAGTGTTATATTAACGTGTGTTACAATAAAGATTAGCTTATTGAGCCATAATCTTGCTTATTTCTTAATATTGGAGCAATACTCTAAAAAATATTGGAGGAAAGAGTTTTATTAGGCTTTACTCCAATAAAAATATCTGAGTAGCGTTTACTCCAAAAACCATTTGTGAGGAATTTGTACATCAGCTTTTACTCAAACAATTATACTATCTTATTACAGTAAATACTCTTTTATATGGTAGCACATACTGAATGTTACTTTAATATTGGAGTAAATGCTACAATAAATATCAAAAGAACGAGTTATATCAGCGTTTACTCCAATAACGATATTTCCGGAATGAGACACAACTGTGTCTGAGTAATGTGTTTTATCAGCAAGGACAGTTGACTTGTTGGATCCAATACTTACAGATGTTTAAAAACTGGAGCAAATACTACGTATAGGATTTAATTATTTCAGCGTTTACTCCAATAACGATATTTCAGGAATGAGACACAACTGTGTTTGAGTAATGTGTTTTATCATCAAGGGCTACAACAACAGTTGAATTGTTGGAGCCAATACCTACAGATGTTTAAATACTGGAGCAAATACTACAAAACATTTTATAGGATTTACTTATTTCAGGTTTTATTCCAATAAATATATTTGAGGAATAGAATAGTCTGCATGTACTAAAGTAGCCACACCTGTAGAATATTTTATATCAGCGTTTACTCCTATAACTAGTGTAGCAGTGCATTTAAGTTTAGGTTTTTGGATTTAGCAGTTTAGCTAAATTTACAATAAAGTAAAGAGCCAGTTCATGCGACATCACCATGAAACATTTAGTTTTTGCCCTTTTAAGTTATCGGACTGATTTCGACATCGTTGTGTCTTAAACGTGTGTAAAGTTCATGTACTGTAAATCTCCTTGTAGATGAGCAAAGAAGGAACAAGAGACGAAGGTTCATAGTGTCTTGGCCAAACTATTGTTATTATTTTCGTGAAGATATTTTCAATCGTCTTTGAGCCCAACGAGATACCATGGCGGCGAAATCGTCGTGTCGGCGAGTGTTTTGTTGATGGCGTTCATGAACGACAGCGAATGATTCAATTTGCTGACCTCGAGTGAACAAACACAAGATACGATGATGTTGACACATTTTTTTGTTGTTGTTGTTTTACAATTTCGTGTCCTTGGTAGTGAATGAGAGTGGACTAGCTTGGTTGACTGCATTGTCTAGATTTGTTAAGTCAAAAATTCTACCCCTTTCCATCGCCATTTTATTTTTTTTTTTTGCTCGTGTTGTTGTTGTGTGAGAATTGGCAAATATGTGATGAAGAATCAAAAACGAAGTTATCCCTCTCCTTGGGCTGTTTGTTTGTTTGTTGAAATTTAATTGCGATAAATTACAGGAAACTGCTGATGTATCAACATTCTATTGCAACTTCTTCTCCTTCATTCTCTTTGGTTACCCCAAGTTTGATTAGTAAATTTAACAAATCTATTTGTACATCATGTTGGGGGTGAGAATTGATGACATTTTATATTTTATAGCCGTTGGCTTATAAGAGTGTGTCTATGCATGCATATCAATTAAGTTGACACATTAAATTAGTATTAATAGCCAGGGAGGTAGGGTTGGAAATGAAGAAGAAGAGTGTCAAGAAATAACATACCTCTTTCAAAATAAAAAAAAAAATACTTTTAACATCACGGAACATCGACTGACAAAAGCTGTAGCGCATTTTACTAATTAATCTTATGTGTATATATATTATGTAATCATCACTTATATATACATATTATTATTGATGCAAAATTATATTCGAATGCAAATTTGCAAGGATATTTTGAATAAAACATTTATTCACTGTATGTATATACAGTACGAACGTACTACGAGTACGTCGGCTTCTATTGTAATTTTCGCATGTACAAATATACATTACATAATGGACGTCCTTATGTATATAACCTGCAATTGGAAACTCGATGGAGTATGATGAAGCACATGAACAATAATTAGCCAAGATAGTTCGATTTGTGCCCAAAGGACAATGGAAAGCTTAATTGACTGATTGATTGATTATCGAAATTACAAATTCTATATAGGTAACTGTTCTAAGCGTTGATTTTCTGAATTTAAATTATACGTTATTATCTGATTGTTGAATCATATTTAATGAAATTAATTTTTGTTTTAATATTTTAGACAAGACGGCAGATGTATCTCAAGTCACATAATCGGATATCGGAATTGTTAGATGAGTTGATTCGAATTGGTCGAAGATGGTCCTATTTTTCCATAGAAATATTTTGAAAAACGATTTATTTTGTTGCTTCGCTGTGTCCTTAACAGTTTACAGTACAGTTCTTGTATAATATGAATGTTATGCACCTGTATGAAGAAAATTAATAATTTTTAATAGTCAGGCGAATAGCCAGATGGCTCTGTAAGTTTATTTTCAGGGGATGCGGACGGCGACGTGAAGATTCGAAGGCGTTGATAAAAAGGAAGCTGAAGTGGTGAGCATTGGCCTTGGACTTCCACGGTAGGGTGGGATATGGCCATGGCAAACAACACCAAGGCAATCTCTATTGGTAATGTCCTTCCGCGCTTTTAGTGCTTTTGTGTTCCGGAATTAGGATCAACCAGTGTCATGAATCAAAATGTAATAGGTTGGTATCCTATAGGTTTGCGGACAAGATCCCACCACTCCGGCGATCTCGAGCCGAGCATTCCCAAGCATGACAGTCAGCAGACCTAGTGAAGATCAGTGCTGAACGCACCTTATAGCCAACATTAGCCCATTATAGGAAATAAAACATCAGTATGGATGGTCCTTACATGAGAGATAAACTTCTGCTAAAAAAATCAGCGTTGACTCTTGAAATGGTTTTTAATTCGTTCGGTTTAAAATTTGTTTTAAGAGAAATCGTACGTCGTATAATGAAATACTTTATACAAAAATTGTAGATCAATTTATGTTTTTCAATTTTGTATTAAATTTTCTTTAAAATATGTTAGGGATATTAAAAGCAAAAAAGAAAGTATACTTTTAGGCACTTTGAATTAAAGAAATGCCGTATGACTAAAATTTATATATTTTAAATTTCGATAACATGATATTTGTTATAATATTTCTTAATGGAACAATATGGCAAAATAAGTCCCAATTATGTCTTGAATTTCAAATAAAATGTCTTGAATTTAACATTTCAACCACTAATAAACTTTAAGGCTGCCTATGATAGCTTAGCCAGGGTAGAACTTTCAAAGCCATGAGAGAATTCGGAAACCCAAATAAATTGACACGACTTTGTAGGTTAACCATTGGCTATCCAGACAAATCAACATCTTTAATGGACTCCGAAAAGAGGATGGTTTGGCCTAAATCTTCTTCAACCTGGCGTTGGCAAAAAAAATCTGTGACTCTGGCACAGCAAAAAGAGGGACCATCGTCAACATCATCCGAAGAACCCAACAAGCTGTACACGGCAAAAAATCTGGGGCTGCAACTTAGTGAAGGTCAAACAAAGTACATGGTGTCAGTTGGTCAAACAATCAAGGTAGGGGAGCACGAATTTGAAGTGGTGCAGTCCTTTAAATACCTTGGATAAATAGTAGCATCCGATAACAATATATTTAGAAGAAGAAATACGCAAGCTTCTCAAATCCAACAGAGCCTACTATAGTCTGTCAAAACTCTTCAAATCCAGACATTAGTCCTGCAAGTACTCACGTATGGATCCGAGACTTGGGACACTCCGACCTCTTAGCCGCGTTCGAGAGAAAAGTCTTAAGGAGAATTGTTGGCCCCATATGTGAGAAAGGACGATTCCGGAGACGGTACAATCATGAATTGTGTGCAATCTACCTTGAAACAGACATAGTGACAAAAATTAAGCTCGGTAGACTCCGTTTGGCAGGGCACCAAGCTTGCACGAGCGAAGAAGAATCGGCTCTGAAAGTCCTTTGGGGTACATTCAATGGTAGACGGCAGCGTGGTAGACCAGGCTTGCGCTGGCGCTGGAGAGATGGCGTAGACCAGGATGCCCGAAGCCTTTGCGTGCGCAACTGGATGGATGGATCGCGTCGGCTCGAGACCGAGATAGGTGGAGAGACTTGTTGAAAGAGGCCAGGCCAGGACCGGACCCTAGCTGTCAAGCCTATGATGATGAACAGTATTGATTGCTCGTGGGTGGCTAGGTTCTTATCAAAATCAAATAATTCGGATCAGCGAGTCATTTGACTTTTGAATAATAAACAAAAATTAAAGCAGCTTTAATTTTATATATTTTTCGAAATACTCTTAGCGAACTTCTTACGTTCAAAGGGATTGTTAAATTTAAATCGACTGCATATTAATTTCACCATAGGTGTTCTTACAGGAGGCACGCAATACGAATTTTATTCTATGAGAACACTAGTTGGCTAGTGAAAACGGACGCTAAAAGTCTATCCCTATTCATTACAAGCTCCGAGTGGTTCGACTAGTAAGTTCCTATCTTGCCAGTTTTAAGGTATCGCAATGGACCCATAGGGTCTAAGTGTATTGGGTTTTTTTGCCCGACAGCCATTTTAAACCTAACCTAACTTAACCTATACAATAAATAATAAAAAATTAAATTTTAATTTTATATCCAAAATGTTGAATTTTGTTGCTCTATAGAATAAGGAAATATGGGGAGAAATCGTTTGCTAAGACACGTAACATATAATCCACTTTTTCATACCCATAAAAAGTCATACTATACCTTACGTACTTTTTTCCCAAGTTCCAGGTATCCACACTCATTTAATAATTAAAACTATAGATTTTCGAAAAAGTGTTTTCCAATAACTTACCTGAAAATAAAAGAAAAAGAAAATTTATTGAAAAAAAATTGATTTATGTAAGAACGCCATTTTAAATTTCATAAACCGAAAACGAATCTAACGTGTAAATAACAAATAACACTAAATTTCTTTAACCAACAATATCCGTCTATAAATAAAATACCTACCCAAGGAAATATGTCCTCTAAACTAAAAGTCCTGAAAGTTCAAAAATAGTTTTGTTAGTAATCCAAAAAAAAAAAACCAATGACACAGTACTTTTATCCCAATTTAATTGTTCATTTCCTGGAAAGTGCCTATATCAAATAAAATACTTCCTCTCACAAAACTACAAACCATCACGATATACGAACAAGTATACCTTTACCTTTGGCTCTCTTCTATATGCGCACTGCTAACTCATTCTTTGGAAAAACAATTCAAACCAATTTATGAGTTAGAAATGAAAAACCATTTATTCAATTGGTCCTCACTCAATTTCCAATAAAATCGAACAATTAACTAATTAATTTCCGGACTATACGAATAGTACCTATACCGAAGAAGAATGCCATCGCCATTCACGCCAATGTCCTTTTCCCATTTTTGGCATTATGTATTTTTCGATACGATGATGATGATGATGATGGTGTGGAACACAACATCCTGTTTTTATATAACAATGTTATAGAAGGTATATGGAATAATCGCCGCCGCCGCAATAAGGACTGATAAACTTTTAATTGTTCAATAAACCGGATCCGGAAAAACACAAACTATTTTGCCTCGATTTGAACAATCATCATTAAATAAAAAAAGAAAAAAAATAGTATTGGCCCGGAAAAACAGGCCAAAGAGGCGGCCAATAATAATAATTAAACGAACTGCTAAATCGAACTGTGTGTGCAGATGACAGAAGAGCCGAGGACTCCTTCTCCAATGGGCCGGCAAATTAAAACAAACAGAACTATGGACAGAGCAATTTGCCACAATTTAACCGACATTCATTCATATTCCGTAATTTAGCTGTGTTTTGTGTATAACGGTTCTTCAGGGCGTCCGGTTGTTATTGTGGGTGGGATTGAATACAATTTTTGAAATAGTGTTCCAATACAGTAAATTTTTTTTTTTTCCTAGAAACCTACAACAGTGTTGTTTTGCCAGACACCCCCGACGACGACGACGAAGAATAACTCAGGTACTAAAACATTTGTACAATTATTATTTTTATTCCCTGGCGTTGTTCGGGAACGGAAGCAATAAAGTTATGCGTTCATTCATTCGGGGGTCTTGATCAAAAGCAATAACCTTGTTTTTTTCCAGAACAATTCTGGATGATGAAGATTATTATGTATACAGTTGGATTAGTACGGCTGGGGCCACCCCCTGGTCGTAAAGTATTGAAAAGCTATTGCAATAAGTAATTTCTCTCGTTATTGTAATCGACATTTCGGTGGAATTCAGATGGAAAAGAGTGACAGAAAGATGGAAGGGGTAGGGGTGGTGGAAAATTCAGAGTTCAGAGTTTGTTCGGGGCTGTGTATAAGGATAAATGGTTTGGCAGGAAGTCGATAGTTATCGTAGCACTCCCATATTGTTACTTTGCTCAGTATGATGATGTTTGCGCAGAGCATTGGGTGTGGTTTAATAGCCAATATACATGTATCTTGGACAGGAACAAAAGGAGGTTATTGTATTTATCATGTCTTGATGGTAAGGTCGGTGATGGTACCTGCAATGCAGCTCTAGCAAGCCATGTTGATGAGAACCGCTGCTGTATGAAGATGACTTCGTCAGCCAAGATGGTAAGTTGTTAAATTTTATATTTGTTGTTTGTAACAAAAGCACTTTTAATGCAGAGAAAAAAGTCGTCTTTATTTTTGATGGTTAATGGGGAAATAATAGTGGAAATAATAAGTACCAGGTAGGATCCGTAAGCATTTATTTCTTTTTTTGGAGTCAGTTCAAAGATTTCAGACATGAATTTAGTTAAAAATAAGAGATAATTTCTGATAGATTTTTAAAAAAACACAATTCTTCTTCATATTTTATGTTTCTCTTTGTTCTTTCAATCTTGGCCTATATTTTCCAATTTTGGGGTTAAGTTCGTTATCAAGAAAAAACTGAAAATGGCTTGGAAGTAAACGACCATTATCATCATCATGATCGGCTCGACAACCGGGGTTCAATCCTGGCCCCCTTCAACAAGTCTCTCCACCTATCCTGGTCTTGAGCCGACGCCATCCAGTTGCGCACCCCAAGGCTTCAGGCGTCCTGGTCTACGCCATCTCTCCAGCGCAAGCATTGACTACCACGCTGCTGTCTACCATATAATGTACCACAAGGGACTTTCCAAGCCGGTTCCTCTTCACTCATGCGGGCTAGGTGCCCTGCCCACCAAAGTCTAGCAAGCTTAATTTCTGTCACTATGTCTGTTTCAAGGTAGATGCACACAATTCATGATTGTACCGTCTCCGGAATCGTCCTTCCTCACATATGGGGCCAACAATTCTCCTTAAGACTTTTCTCTGGAACGCGGCTAAGGGGTCGGAGTGTCTTCTGCTAAACACTCAAGTCTCAGATTTATACGTGAGTACTGGCAGGACCATGCTTCTGTTCAGCAGCAGTTTTGAAGTTATGGTTAGATTTCTGGATTTGAAGAGCTTTGACAGACTATAGTAGGCTCTGTTGGAATTGAGCAGGATTTCTACTTCTATATTGGCCCAAGGTATTTAAAGGATTGCACCACTTTAAATTCGTGCTCCGCTACCTTGATTGTTTGACCAACTGTTCTTCTCGCATTTGACACCACAATTAAGCGACCATAAAGGTTAAGTAATTAGCCAGTTAAGATATCTGCATTTGAGGTTTCGTTAGTTATTGGGAAAGTTATAAATTGTTGTTATAGTTTTGGTTTATTTTTTTGGTTGGGACAGTACCACCTATTTTTGTTTAGTTGAGAACATTTGCAATCATGTCACTCAGATACCGAAATATGCTGGTTTTGAAGCCAAACAAAAATGTCAAAATTTTATATATCGAAAACGTTTCTATCTATCAATTTTTTTAATGTGGTTTTCTAATCCAGAAGGCCATGCTGTAATGAACGTTTTGGCAGTTAACTACTGATCTTAGACATTTACTGCCTCACAACGTTTTCAACACAGGGGCTTTTTCTTGAAATGAAGGAATTCAAGGGACTTTGAAACATCTGGACTATGCTTACTCTCAGATAGAAGCTAAATTTGTTGGGCTAGATAAAACGGCAAAAAAGATCAATCATCCTTGGAACTCATGTAAATATTTTGGATAACCAGAGATAGAAGAAAATGTTCGATATCTCGGGAGTACTGTACTGTTTAACAGTTGTTTCCAAAGTATGGAGAATCAACTTAAAGTGTTTAATGAATGCAGCACTTGGAATGTCACAACATCTTGATTATTGTCTGGCCCAATTGTATCTCCAATTATGAACTTCATACGACAACAGGACAGGAACCTATTGACTGTATCATACGAACAGATTTTTTGAAAAGGTAAGGAGTGCACTGCGAGCCAAACGATGCAATGGAACGAGCAGGCTGACCTAGAAGCATATGGCAAAGAACGGTCGAAAAGGAATGAGCACAAATGGGGAAGAGTTGAAGAGATCTGAAATACATCTCCATGTTCATAAAATTGATATGTAATTGTTTACCTAACACTTTTCTCTCCTAAACAAATCTTAAATTTCTGCTATCTGAAAACCTTTGAAGAACTCAAATACAATACCGACTAATTAATATTCCATAAAACCCTATATTCCCTCATCGAACAAAAGCACAATTAAAAATAGAAAAAAAAAATAAAAAACAAAATGGTGATTTGATTCTCTTTAAATTAATATTATTATCCTCATTATTTGATGGAAAAACTTATTAATCCAATTTGCATATAATAATTTCAAATCGAAGGATGAGAAATCTATAACTTTGCAAAACATGAATAGAAATCCATATTCATTCCCCTGTGCTCGCACACCATCTGTATAACTTCACAACGCTTTTCCATAACTAATTACAAAGTTTGCAAAACAATAACCTTCCTTTAATCCCAATCGCCAAGTATCATATTATGGTATTTATGTTTCTATATAATACAGCATACGTTGTGTATCCTTTCAGTATTATATTCTAGCCATTAAATCAGTGTTACCATTGTGATACAATTGTATTCGGGGGGATGCTTTTTTTCGGTGGGATTCTGGAATGCATTTTACTTTCGAAACTGACACATTTTTTTCTTCTTACTCCAAGACTTCTATTTTTTAACAAAACAAACACAAAATGGACAAATCCTAATGGAATAGTACCAAAACTAGTACAATTGTATCAGAAAAGGTATGTTTTTGGTAGTATCTTAAAGAAGTTAAAAACTTTTTAAAATAAAAAAAAAAATCCTTCGAACCACATAAAACGATTCTCTTTTAAAGCAGCATCAATTTTTTTTTTAAAGCACCCTTTCATAATCAAAATCACTCTACAACGGCAACACTGCCCATTCATTCACCTGCACCATATTATATACATTAAACCTGGGCCCTTTGTTTTCAATAAAAGGAACAAATTGTTGCTTTCCATTGTATCCACACAACCTACCTGTAATCATAGGTGGGTGCGCGGTGCTGGGCAGCACATAATAATAATAGTTTGTAATTCCAGACCGAAAAGTAATAACAATAATAATAATACCAACTAATATTCGCCCCCGACTCTCTCGTATCTCATGATTTATAATATGCGCTGCGTTTTCTCCCCCGCATCCCAAGCCCAACTGCCAAAGGTTATTATGGTGGACTTTGGGAATAGAGAGAGTGCGGAGAAACTTTTCATTTCGCTTCGGCGGATATGGCTATCTTGTGTTTTTCATGCAAAAAAAAAAAAAAAAAACAAACAAATGAGGACCTTTTCGCCCCATTATTCTACACTAAAGGTTATTTCCATTAAAATATCGTTATAACAATGCTTTCGTTTTGTTGTTTTTGTGGTGAGAGTGTATGCTAAATATATGCTGATGAACATGGAAATCCTTGTAACATATTTTGCAAGCTATAGAAGAAAATAATAAATTACTAAAAAATAATAATGGGCATATCAGATATAAAATAGTAGTGAATAGTGAATGTATGGTGGAAATGATTGAAACATATTTTCTGCTGTTAAATATCCTAATTACAACTTTTACATTCTTTTCGTACGTATTTGGAATTTTTAAGCGTAAGCTCTGGTTGAATTATCTATCTAATTAGATGCGGTATATTGATGGAGGAAATTAAAAACAAAAATTTTTAAATTAATTTTTTTTGAAGCTTTAAACGTATGCAAATGATATTGAACGCCATTATTTGCTAAGAGATATGTATGTAAATTTTTTTTAATAAATTCGTCATTTGAAATAAGTTAGAACTTAATATTTAGATTGGGTCGCCCTAATTAATTTGATTTTTTTTTGTATACAAAAATATTTTTTTGAAAATTTTGATATGCAATATTATTAAGATTATATAGGACCTCCTTTAGAAAATCCGTCCAATAGTTTACGAGAAAACCGAAAACCAAAAATTCGGTCCTATGGCAAGTACCGTTAAAAACGGTTTCTGAAAAAATATTTTTTGACTAAATTATTAAAGTTACATATGTACTTGACAAATACGATTAAAAAATTTCATCAAAATCGTTAGAGCCGTTTTCGAGATAAAAATGTTTTGTCTAAACGGTACTATGACAGGTGCCAGTCTTATATCTAATCTCCCCAAAAGTTTATGTGCAAGGTTTGAAGAAAATCGCTTCAGTAGTTTAGGTCGAGGTACAGACAGACCGACAGACAGACAGAACTGCGCGACCCGCTTTTTTCGCGTTCTCTATCATCGTAATGTTAAGGTCTGCTTAATATCTCGAGTTGGAGTCGCAAGTAAAAATTGTAAAAGTCAATAGAAAATCTTCAAATTTGGGATACTCTTATGCATAAGCAACAACAACAAAAAAACAGTATCCAATATTATGAAATTTTTCAATCCACATCAATCGAAACACTTAAAAATTCCAAACATATTCCAAGTGCTCGGTGGTTGATCAATTTTAGTAAAATTTTGCACCTACTTTTTTCTAACGAAATAAAGTCGCACATTTCGAAAATAAGTAAAGCACACTATATACATTTCGAAAATTTTGTTCAAAAGGATTTAAAATTAATTTATGAAAAAAAAAATGTTTTAAGTAACTTCCTATAATTATCGTCATGGTTATAGAATAAAGAAAATTTGATATTTCTGTAAACTTTTTAGAAAACTAGGTAATTTCAAAACTCTTTTCATTCAAAATGTCAAATATGTTGTAAAACAGTGTGAGCAACAAAAAACTCAAAGAACAACAAAAGCAAGTCAAATTATGGGGTGCAGAATACTAATCTAAAGTTTTGCGATCAAAACTTCTTGACGCAACGAAATTTTTCGTTTTTATGCAAAAATGCATAGAAAAAATTTACAAAAATTCCTTTATCAGGCTATTTTTAACTCCTAATTTTCAATTTTACATAAATTATAAGTAAAATAAAAATATAAGAAATTGCATTAAAATTGTGCGTTATAGCTTTTTCTTCAAGACACGAAAGAGCTAATAGAAAATTTAATTTGATGACTTTGGTAGAAAGTCGCGGTCTTGAGAACGAAAAATTTGACAGGGGAAAAAATGTATATACATTTGGGGTGAAATTTTAAATACTTTTACTTTTAAAAAAAATGAATTAACAACAAAAACCATTAAAATGCATTTTCTTGACACATTTCCTGTCAAAGTTGAAAAAAAAAAATTTTTTTTGAAAAAAAAACATTTGAGTAAAATTTTTTTTTGCAGTTTTTGAATTTCATCTTTTTAGTTTATGTAATTAACATCAAATTTGTACAGGGAATGATGTAAATTTAGTCTCCATTTTTAGAGAAAAAGTATAATTTGCCAAAAATTAAGATTTTTTTTTTAATTTTTGAATTTTATGTTCTTAACAGTTGATTTAAAATTTTTTTTTCAATTAATACAAAGTAAAGGTTACTTAAGTGTTGATTTTTGAAAAAAATAAAAATAGTTTTGAAAAAAAAAATTCATAGCTACTTTGTATAAATTAAAAAAAAAAATATTTATTTTCAGATCAATTTTTATTTGTATATGCATTCAACAGTCACTGAAAAATAACTTGTGTGTCGATTAATTAACTAACTCTGGTTTAACGCAGCACTGAAAAACTGAGTCTTAAAATCTTTTAAGATTGAATAGTCACTTTTGAAGATCTTTCTGCGGTTTTAAGCTTTCAATTCAAAATGCTACATTGGCACTTCAAAAACAAAAAAAAAAAACACTTAGCCTTGGTTAAATAACCAAATTTAGTTCAAGAATGAGTTAACATTTGGTTCATTCAAAACATTCCTACACATTGCATATTCTATGCGAACTATTATGTAAACTTTATTAAAAAAAACCGAAAACGCTATACAAAACAAATTCCTCTAAAACCTTAAAAATCTCTTTTAATTCTAATTAATTTAAGTGTACCCATTCTCAGCGTAGAGTAGCAGTGCAGTATGCTATGCACTTATTCCATTCCAAAATATACAGCATTAGCATTTTAACCGCAGCATCGCCCAAACCTTAGCTCAAAAAAAAAAACAAGCATTTTTTTTCGTACACATGTAGATGGTAGTCAAACTATAAACCCTGACCATCTAATGTTCCTTAACGAAAAAATAAAAAAAAATCACAAAAATAAACTACTCATGAAAAGTTTTGGTTGGTAACCAAAACTTTAACATGCATGAGTAGTTTTTTTTTTTTTTTAGTTTTCGTTGTAATGAGTTTTTATTTAGTTGCTCTTCTCTCCAAAATAATTTCAATTAACATTTTAGATATTTTTACTGTGGAAAATAAATAAATTTCCTTGAATTTCTGAGCTTTATATTTGGTTAGATTTTTACAGAATTTTTGAGTGAAGGTGATTTTTTAAAAAATATTTTTGATGGAACGCAAATGTTTGTGAAAATTAAGTGATTCAGAAAATCACGTTGATTGCAATAGAAAGAAAAATTAATTATATTATTGTTGAATTTTAATAAGCCTGATGATCTTAAATAATCTCGAAACCTTAAATCAGATCTTAGACAACAATATTATATGAAATTGAAGATCGTAGGTGTACCACAAGGAAGTGTCATAAGGCCAATCTTGTTACTAGCAGAATTATCTTTGATGATATATGTAGGTGTTTTTTTTGCGTTTTTTGAAGAACTGTATCGTTATTGTGAAAAAGAATTGGATGAAAGAAATAGTGTTATGAATATTTATATTTTGATGAATATTTTCGAATCAGAAAAAAAAATTTACTAAAAGACTACAAAAACCCGTCTTTTTACTTCCTTTGAAGCAAAGTATACAAAATTTAATTCTGATGTTGTTTTAAAATTTTATTTAGAAATTTGGTATTTTTTTTTTCAAAATTGACCTTAAATTTTTAGAACCTTCAAAATTTTGAAGTACGGAATTTTGAACAACAGAAGTTTGAAAATCAGAATATTATAAAACTAAATTTTGGTCATGTTGATTTTTTTACAAACAGAACTTAGATATGCAGAATTTCGAAAGCAACATCATAACCCATACAGAATTTCAACTCTAACTGAAAAATCGTTCAAATTAATTTCAAAATACGTACATCTCAAAATATTTTATATTTTCAAAAAGCAAAATAAAATTGAATATCGCCCAAATTATCATTTTGTCAGATTTAAATTTTCTTTAGATTTTTTTCAACGTAAATTATATTCCAAAAAAATTTGTATATTTTTGTAAATTTTATTCAATTTTCGGCAATATTTCCAAATAATTATATTTATGTAAAAATTTGGCCAGTTCAAAAGTGAAATTTGAAAATGTAAAAAAAAAAAGTTAATATTGGTTTTTGAACATTTTGACAAATCTGAAAACGATCACGCGATTTTTAAATTTGATACTGGACAGTGATCCTAGTGATAAAAATTTGAAACATGAAACAATTTACAAATATTTCCCATGAGAAAGTTGAACCGAGCGCCATCTAACGTCAAAATAAAATCTGAGAAATTAGGGGACTTTTTTTTTCAAATTATTTTGAATAATTCTTCAAAATTAGAAGCCTTGTGTAGATATTTATTACATTTTTTTCTGGAAATCAGTTTTGGAAAAGCAATACGAAATACTTATTGTTTTGAAAAGGTTTCTTATCAATATTTAGTATTTAGAAAAGAAAAGGTCTTATGTCTGTGGTAAAATGTGATTAACTGTCATTACATAACACATTGAAATTTTAATTTTTTTGTAAAATACCCAATAAGTTGTTCTACATCATGTGTAGTTTCTGCATCCTCTTTTGTTTTTCTACTGTTTTACGTGGTTCCTTTTTTCTTTGCGTACAGCAATTTTTGTAAGCAGTCATGATGGATAATCAAAATTTTTTGCCAGTGGGTCAAGAGGCATTACGTGAAGTCACGTTACCGACACTCTTAAATGTCGGTCTTTTTGAACCTATTAATTTAATGCACTTTCCCAAAACGGACGTCTATGCCAAATCGAGATGGCGGTGGTAAAATTTTTATATGCCACAATAAACCTGCAAACAGAAAACGGTCCAGACTCCGTTTCTCACTCTCACTCTCTCTCGTTCTCTATCCCCTCCATCACCGCATTAGTTAATTAAGACAGTATTGCTGGTAAAAAATAATTAAAATAACAGCTTTAGCTGAAATATCCATTTATCCGCAGATAAACTTTTTCGCTGTTGCTGCACCCCACCCGCCATATACAAAATACTCTTTTGGTCTAAAAGAATCTACCTCGTCTATATATAAAAAAGCGACTATGACGCCCGCCACCGCCATAACCACGCCACCATCTCCGTCGTCGTCGTCTTTATGCCGACAGACCCGACCAACTGCTAAATTAAACAATAAAATCATAAAATTATCACACTTAGTGAAATGACGGGTGGCTGAAGGAGGGGGCAGAGGGGGAGGTAAAGGGTGGGGGTGTATTGTGCTGCAGGAGTTCTTTCAACCAGTTAGTCCTATTGCTTGGAAGCAATTTGCCTGAGCCCTATGCCTGATGCCCGTATCCAAACAGAGGAGTTAAACTCATACTCTCGTCTTCGGTTCGTTTTGCGTTTTGCGCGCGAGTTCGAAAAGTTCGTTCCGACTTTTGGGTGCCATTTGACTTTGCTCTTTGTGGCACCAACTGAAACAAAACCATTTTCTCACTCTTGACTTTTCCAAAAAAAAAAAATACTAAAAAGTACAAAAAACTTTCTTCAGAAGTAGAGAACTCTGGTGGCAACGGAGCTATTTTGGCTAATTGGCCTCCTGAAGACTGGAATAATTCATCCAGAGAGAGCTAAAAAGGAATAATAATGTCCCTGTCCAGACCCAAACCCCAGATCCAAAAGAAGCCATAGAACTTAAAATTGAAAACAAACAAAAAAAAAAAAATTATAAAATTGGAAAAAAAAATTCTGACAAACATGGCGACAAAGGGGGAAGAAGGTGGACAGACCGTTAAATTTGTAGGTAGCTAAGTTTATATATGCAATTCGTTTTTCTTTTTCCGTATTGCTATTTTAAATCTATTAGTTTTGAAAGTTTATTTGTTTTTTTATTTTTCTTCTCGCGAATTTTTGGTTCGCAAAAATTTTATTTCATCTGCAGAAAACGCGCAGTGTTTTAAATAAAATTGAAAAAGAAAAAAACACGGAAAACTGTGCAGCAAAAGCAAATGAAAATAATAGAAGAAGAAAAAAAGAAACAATTTAAAAGAAAATGGATATCAATTTTGTATCTCTTTGTCTAAAAGTTAAAAATTGTATAGATATATCTACTTATACATGGATAGATGTACTTTGGCCAAAAGACTTTTGTGCACGAAATAAATTACCACTTGAGTGCAACTAAAGTTTTTTGAAAGACTTCTTTTTTTTTTGTTTTGTGAAAATGTATTTCTGCACCTAACCTATAAACAAAATATTTCTATGACTTGGAATGCAATTTATTTGAAATAAATGTTTCACATGATGCAACTAAGAATATTTTTATTGAAATAATTGAATTTTATATAGCAGCAAGGAGATCTGTTTAGTTTTTATTAACTAAAGTTTATTAATTTACAAAAATTGAAAATCTAATTATGCAAAATTGATATAGATTTTCATTTTTCATATGACTTATCATTTGTATGGGATAAACATTTTAGGACTTAAAAGCTTGGTAAATGTTTAATATTTTTAAGTTGTAATTGTAAATTGAAAAATTGGTTAAATTGTAAGGAACGGGTCGTTATACTGTATTCTAAAATTCTGTATAGAAGTTTTGTAAATTCAGAATTCTGTTTTTCAATATGTTGCAATTTTAAAATTCTGCTTTTTTTTAAGTTCTCTAAATCCAAACTTCTATCCATTGAAACTCTAAAATAATTTTGAAAATTTATTCAGTTAAAAATAATAGAAAATGTAAAATGTAAAAATTAAACAGAAACAAGAAGAATTTTGTATAATCTTCTTAAATATTCTGATTGACTCAAAAGACTTTTTTCAGCTTTTCAAAAATGTTTCCTGTTTTGAACTCTAGTTATGTACTTGTGCTGTTGGGTTCTCGGAAAGGTCTCATTACTGCTTAGTGTGCTGCTCTCATAAACCAACAAAATTCAAGCGCGTATTTTGGTTTTGATGTTTTACTTGCATGAAAATAAGTTTTCTAAAACCAGGTTGATATTTTGAGAAACACCAAAAGTCAAGTTTGTCAAGAATTCTATTAGTGAAAAAGAAAAATCGTTTCGATAATAATAAAAGTGCTTACTTTGTTTTCAATATGAATACAATTTTTCATTTCTAGAATTTTTGAATTCAGAATTTTGAAATACAGAACATTTTTTTTCATTAAAATATATGGCTAGTAAAACCATAACATAATACAATTTTTTTATTTTTTTTTTCAAATAATCCTTAAACATAGTTTTGGTTTAAAAACGAAAAAAAAATCAGTCTCCTGGCCTCAATTTCCTAGCAATTTAATAAAAACGAAGCAGTCCTGCAGGCTTGAAGGTCAATTTCCCCTAGTTTCGGCACGAATACCAATATTCCAATAAAAATACTTTTATACGAAAAAATATTTAAAAAATATGGCAGTATTAACAATGTGAGCTTTTACCTTTTTGAAAGCCCAGAAACCCATTATTTAGTATACTTTTGACTTTATTTTTTTGAGTTGATAGTTTTTGAATAATTCATTTTCAAAGTCAAGATTTTCTTAAGCATTTGATAAAGTTTGGCATCCTGCTCCTTTTTATCGAAAATTCGTGGTTTTGGAATCCATGAAACCTTTCTTCGTTGGATTAGTAACTTTCTTTTGAATCGCTCTATACAATTAGTATTAGAAGGATTCAAGTCTGAAACCCACAACATAAATGCTGGTGTGCCACAGGGTTCTGTTTTGTCTCCAACCCTCTTTCTCATTTCATTAATGGTCTCCTGTCTGCAACTACTAATAAATTAAATTGTTTCGCTAACGATAGCAACCTTAGCTTTTCATATTCGTTTCCAGATTCACATCCCTGCTCTTCGGACGTGGAACTAAAACGGCTAAATATCATAAAGTACATTAAGTTCTGACTTAAACAGCAGTGTACAATGTGGATTAAGAAATCACGAAAATAATGCTTCGAAAACTCAATGCTGCCTTCTGTCGTTAATGCGAGACGTACCCCTCCTGCCATTATCTATGAGTGGCACTTGCATCCAAGAAGTTGAATGATCACATACTTAACGTTGCCAAAAATGCCGCAAGATGTTTTAGGTTTCCTTTGGCGATGCAAGAGTATAACTCCCATCTCTGGGCTTGTGCTCAACTTACTTAAACCTCTTGGACATAATACAAAGACGAGCCTTCAAAATGATCGGAGACAGGAACAGAACATCATCGATACTTTTACGTCACTCGAACACCGTCGTAACGTTTTCTGTCTCTCACTCTTTTATCGTTACTTTTACGGTAAGTGTTTTAATGAAATAGCCAGTTGCATTCCTCCCCTTAAACAATTCAACTGTAATATTCGCGCTTCCAGGAATCCTCATCAGTTTACTCTTCAACCCAATTTCGGTCGTACTATGAAGTACAGGGATTCGATCTTTAGCCGAACTACGTGAATGTGGAATGCCCTTCCACCCTCTGTTTTCCCTCTCATTGTGATGTGACGAAATTCAAGACTATAATGTTCACCGATATCTCCTTTCAAATCCCCTCCTACTTACCTAAAGCTCCCACTGTGTCTCTGGCATATAAAGGGTACATAAAATCCCCTTAGTGCGCGGGAAAAATAAAAAAAAAAAATGGATGGAATCATCAATTTTCTTAAAAACGGTTTATCTGATTGTAATCAAAAATGTATGTAAACGCATGTAAGATTTATATCTACAAAAATAAGTTTTTGAAAATTAAATACTTCAAAAACGGCATAATCCATGTTTTTGAAATTTTGTAGAAAAACGGATTTTTTTTAAAAATAATTTGAACAGTTATTAATTTTATTTTGCAAAATAACGGTACCTTGCATATTTCAAACTTCACTGAAATTTTTGAAAAACCCGTTTTCAAAAAGCCACGAAAACGAATAAATTATATCGCTTAAAATAAATTTCTTTCTTTATTCTATAGCATTTTAATATAGAAGCAAGTTCAAGCGATCCAGTTGTGAATTTTATTTAACACGCGTCTCAGGCAATTTACAAAACGCTTGAAATACAAAGAAAGTAAATTACTAAAACCCGCCACGTGTTCATTAAATTTAACTAATAAAATGAATAAAACGAAATATTCAAATATCTTCAACTTTTTATTTGAGTCAAAAAAAAAAACAACCAACCTCTTGCAATCAAGTCATCTTTTTCACTTGCTCAACTACCAATTGCACTTAAGTTAAAACAAATTTCTGACTGCAAAAATAACTTCCATGTTAAATTTCTCAAGTCACCATGTTGAGTCGCAGGAAAAGCTAGTTTTTCCCTACAACAAGAGCTTAGTAGGCTAAAAAGTTTTCCTTCAAAAATAAAATAAAAAAAAAAAAATTCCCAGCATACAACTTTAATTCCGCAAACGCAACCACTACCGACAATGAAATTGTGTGTAGGAGGGGTGTCCTCAGGGAGAACATGTTAGTCCTTATTTCTTCCCTCACACTCGGAACCCATTTGTCATACATGCAAATATAACGAAGAAAGAAAATAGAGAATGTGCAGAAATTTGTCATCTGATTGCATTATGAAAATTTGAAAAAATGATGGTGAAAATAAGAAAAACTAGGAGAATAAAGAAAGGATTCCTTTTTTTTTTTGTTGGTGTGTCCTTTCGTTTCGTTGTTCATATAGGTACCCCTATATAAAAATAGAACAGTTCTATATTGTATATGAGATGATGGGGCACTTTGGAAGAGAGAGGTTGTGTATGTGGATGAGCTAGCATTACAGTCCTGATGCGGAGCATATTTCAATAAAATTGAAAGCTATATAACATGGAGAGCAATTTTTCCATTTCTTCATATCTCCATCATAACCGGGAACAAATGTACCAAGATGTCGGCTGACAGGCAAAATATGATTGCCAGGACTATTCTTTTGCCTTGGCGCTCTATGTCATATACCTAACGAGAATATGCCTGGTACTATAGCTGGTTTCTTTGGTTGCTGTTGGTGCCTCATCATCAGCTAGTGAAAAACCATCCTAGACGAGGATGAGGAGGAAAATCACACCATACACAACACACACCTCTTTCTCTAGCTTATGAGAGCGAGAGGAAGCCTTACTGGCGATATCCTGCTGCTTGTGTTTCTTTTGGGAATTGTGGAAGATTAATATTTTTAAAAGGATAAACACATGTAGGGAATGGGAATGCAGACGGAAAGGATTCTAAGGAGGAATAAAACATTTTTGTTAACAAAAAAAAAAAAAAAAGTGGAAGATAAGAATTACTTACTTACACTCGCTTTTGGGAAAATTTTAGGGTTTCATGGCAAATTATTGTTCGTTTCAAAAAATAGAACATCTAGCTAGGGGTGGTTTTATGTGTAACGGGGATGATATTTATGAAGCAACAATTGTTTATAGGGAGTTTTACCAAAAAAAAAGGTTTTTTTTTTTTTGTTGTTCACTTACTAGATTTCCCTAAACCTTACTCTTTACTGATGACAGGTGCAGTAAATGTGGCTTAAGGATTATTGTTTATGTGAGCTGGTGGAAATAAAGATTTTATTTTTGTAGAGTGGGGTCCCTAATAATATGCTGGAATGAATATAACAGTGGGATAATGTTGATTTCGAAAAAAAATATGCAACAATGGCTACTGCGGATGCAGATTTTTTAAATTCTTGATTGGAGCCATTGATTTCTTTATAATTGTAACATTGGTTCTTATGTTTATTCCTAGGAACTTCCACATCTCCACAAGTAAATATTTCTGGACAACTAGTTGAGATGGTGGAACATTTTCAATATCTTGGAGGTATTGTCAGTTTGTCACTACTGATGGCGGAACGAAGACACTAATAGCCAAATTGGGAAAGCAAAGGCTGGGTTCTGTGTGCTATCAAAAATATGAAGAAATAACTCTATACATTTAAACACCAAGCTACGACTGTTACGCTCCAATGTGGTTTTTTATTAGTGCAGCACTTGGAGAGTAAAACATCCGCTATCACAAGAAAGATGCAAACGTTTGCGACGTTTGATTTTCTGGGCAAATCAAATCTTGAATGAGGAACTTCCATTGACTCAATCCTACGAAGACGTATGTGGTAGTTGTATGCTTCGAAAGGGTAACGAATACGTTGCGAATTAAGCGATGCAATGAAACCTACCTGCTTTCCGAGGCAGGCAGATGAACTGTCAAAGAAGAATCAGCACAACTGAGGAAAAGTTGGAGAGAGCTAAAAGCCATCTTTAGAAACCATACACTATGGCACATAGGAGTTGTGCAGACTTATGCACTGCAAGGGTAGACTCACGGACATAAGGTTTGAAGAAGTGAGCACCTAAGGAACTAAGTTAGTAAGTACGAGTAAGTACAAATTCCGATAAAGTATGAAATGATAATAACATTCTGTTTGAGTTCGTATAAGAACTGTGTCGAATTTCGATACTTCGGCTACTGAAATGATACAACTCACCTTACTCGCAAAAGCAAATAATAGAAATGTGCAAGTCCGAATTTATGTTTGGACACTTCAAAGTCGAGACTGAGATAGAGGAATGAAAAAGTAAACACCACAACAGAAAGTCAATCGCTCACTTTTACTATCTAAATCGATTTTCAATGAAAAGTGAGCCATCTCACTCATTTGAATTAGCTGTTGTGACCATTAGAAAAAAGAAACAGTCTTTCACTTTCTCTATAAATTTCCTGCTCTCTGGCCAAATTAGAGCAAAAAGGTCACTCGGAATGTATTTCTACGACGACCTTAATGAACTTTCTAAAACAATGATCAAAGACTTGATTTCTTTTCTCAATCTCAATGACTTCGATAAATTCTCTTCTTCCACCCTAACATTGTGCCAGAAGCCATTAATTAATTTAATAACAAAATCGTTTTTTGGCTTCATTGACTAAACTATATAATTATGAGGCTGTGAGTGCGTAACCCATAAAACTCACTTTAGAGTTACGAGAGATATAAGAAACAGGTTTTCTTTAAACATTTTTTTTATTTTCCCTTTGACATTTTTGATTAATCTAAAAACGTTGATGAGTTTGAAAAAATACATATTTTGTAGGGCAAACTTTTTTTTTTAAATTCAACTTCATTTTGGAAGAAAAGTGGATTACGCCTCTATTGCATTGATAGCCTCATTTATGTTTTTTGTGTTACTTTCCATACTTTTCATACAGATCATTTTGATATTATTTTTGAGGATTGATAAATAGACCTACTACGTACTAGACCTAGGCGTACTACGAATGTTGTCTTTAACCCAATTTAAAAAAGAGAACTCTTTGGCAATTCAAATAAAAATTTCTAGCGTTCAGAAGAAATGAAAATAGTAACTAAAAGCCGGGTCTTTCTCATTTGCGAAGAAAAATTTCGTTTCGTAAATTTTACTCCGAAACTTTGAAAGTAAATTTGAATCGTTTGAAAATAATCTTTTCGAATATTTTCATTTTGTATTTGAATCCACGTGAGAAACGATAATTTCGCAAATTTTGTGGATTGCAATTTGCCAAATTGCTGAATAACAAGTTTCTTTTTGTTGTTTTGTCATTTATTTCCTTGGCAATATTTTATTTTCCTTAATATTATTCAAATTGTATTATTCCGTTTTTTTTTACTGTTTTGCATTTTATTATTTAAATAAAAATGGTTATTAAAAAATTTTTTATAATAATGGAAACCAAATATTATTATGCTTTATATTGGGAATGCGAAATAATGAAATAAGAGATGTGAAATTTTAAAAAAACACGAAATTACAATTTTAGTTTACAATAGTACAATTGTCACTAACGAAAGCAATAAGCCCTATACATTTATCAGGGAGGTCCTATTTTAACTCCTAAAAAGTTTGGTATCTAGAATCCACTTCTTCTAAGTGTATCCTAGATAAAGGTGAAGCTTCTCTTTGCTTTTTGAGACAGTGGCTTCTCCTCCGTCTGAACTTTTGCCGAGACTGATTCTCACCCGTTTATTCCGTGGCGGACTTCTTCTAAGTGCCTCCACGGACAGGAACACGCTATTCAGAAGCTGTTCAACCGTTAATGCTATAGTTTGCTACTGTGGGCCAGAAGGCTTGAAGCCAACTCCTTCAGAGTTTATCCTAGACAGGGACGCCCAGCGTCCACCCATTTAGTTTTGATCGTATTGTAAGACATAATTTATATGAAATACCGTGTTATCTTATCCGAACATTTAGATATATGAAATACTGTGTTATATTATTTGAATAAGAAATATTGTATAGAATTAAGTATATGAAATATCTTGATAGTTAGTTCGTAAGAAAGAATTAATAGAAACGAATATTATAAAAATATAACAGGTTGGTCGTGATTTTGAGTTTTGGTATCTTCGCTCGAGTTTACGTTGCTTCTTGAGCTGACCCTAGATCCGCTTAGCGTCACCTCAGCCTTTGAAAAAGAGCAACACTATAAAATTACAATTTTTTTTATTCCACATAGTATACATGAATTGTGGTCAAAACAAAACTTTAACAATAATTCCATCAATTCAAAATTAAAAAAAAAAAATGTCGAAAAAGTTTTAGAAACCAAATTGAATGAAACGTTTATCTCTTCGTCAAAAGTCAACTCATAAAGAGATTTTTTTTTTTAAATTACACGCAAAATTTTTGTTACCAAAGTCTGCAATTGGCCTTTCTTATATTCGTGAAACGATAAAAATTAAAAAAAGAGCTTTTCAATTTTATTTTTCATCGTTCCTTGATTATTTTTTCGAGCCCACTGATACATTTGTTTGAAAATACTGAAAATTGGAAATTAAATTTCTTTTTTGTTTTTGAAGTTCAATCCTTTAATAACAATGTGATCTCTGCCAGAAAGTTAAACAAAACAAAAAAAAAAAACTCCAACCAACAATGACAAGTAAAATTAAAGTGTTTCCTTTGGATCTGGATGCATTGGTTCCCGGAAGACTGTTTCAACAAAAATGCATGCAGAATACTTTTACAACACAATAGTAATTAATGGCTGCAAACATATTAATTAAACGCCATCCAGTTGAAAATATACAAATGTCCTTGTCCACCAGAAACCCAAAAAAAAAAAAAACATATATACCTTCCTATCTACTACTCATTCTGTTGGTGTACAACAGCAACCAACCGAAGTGCAAAAACCTCACCAAAAGTCCAATAATTGCGATGCAATTACGTTTAATTACTTCGTTCCAAATGGCATGGCGTTTATAATAGTCTGTGTTCGGCGGCGGCTATGGTTTCCTGTGTGTTTCTCTGTTTTTTGTTATTTTTTTTGCATTTAATTTTAAATGGCATCCTGTATATTCGAATTTAGTTTGCAGAAAAAAAAAATATCTGCATTGTGAATCATAAAGTAATAGCCGACAAACAAGCGTATAAAATTGTCATAACAATGCAAATTCAGAATATGTATGCAAATAACAAAATAATATTGTGATGGTCCTATAGAGTTCCTGTTCCTGGTCTGGCACCCTTAGGAGCATCTTTCTATACCATTTATCTATGTATATAGACAACCCAGACAGAAGAGTGCATTTTATTTATTTATCATTCATCTTTACATCGCAATCGAGGATTCGTATATGAGGACTCTTATTTACCAGGATGTGTTGGGGTTATGGTCTAAGGATGTCTCTGGGATAAAGCAAAAAAAAAAAAAAAAATTCTCTGCATCGATTTCCTTGACAGTGAAGGAGATTGAAGGATATAAACTAAGACAGAGAGGTCGTGGCGCTGCGCTGGATGGATTTTTCAGCAAAAGGATACTTTAGAAAACTTTGCTGCAATAAATCGATTCACTTGTATACGTAGATACTATATTGCAATTTGCAATGCATATCACCCGCATCTTGGTGCTCAACAAAAAGATCCTTGAAATATATGTATGTAGGTACCGAGTACAAAAATAGAGAGATTGATGCGTCTAATGCAATGTGGAGATAGATCAATTGCTGATTTTGCTTGCATGCCTCGATTAGTAATTGAATTTCACGATGATATTTTTTGAAAAGATGGATATTAAGAGGAGAACAAGTTATTCGAATTAAATGATGTCCTTGTTAGGATTTAAAAAAAAATATCAACAATATTTTAGAGTTAAATTATAGGGTGTTTTTTTTATCAGAGGTATTAGACTTTGAAATAGAACGAAACAGATATGAATTTTTAAAGTTGGCATTAAATTGCCAGGCACCGCTGGATCGGATGTAATTGAATCTGGAACTCCAGTTTTCGATTACCTTTTACAACATTTGTGGTGGTATATCGGCAATAATTCGTAAAAGACATAAAGAACAAACATCTTCAAACACAAAACATGCTCCCTCGAGAAAGCTTAATTATTCGTAAAGTAGTTCGCCGCCAACTCTACGCTGCTTGATAGTGTCATGACTTCCGCAGTTCTTGAGAGCGTAAATGATTCTATGGGACAAATTTTCTTTCGTCCTCGAGCTGTGGCGAAATTCCTACAAGATCTCAACATACAAAAATCCGCTGGTCCGAATGGTATCCCCGCCATTATTCTGAAGAGGTGTTCTTCCACGCTGGCAAAACCCCTGTGTAAGCTTTTCCCTTTATCCTATTCTTCTGGGCTTGTTCCGAGCAGTGGGAAAACAGCATTTGTCCAGCCTATCCCAAAAAAAGTGGAATCTTCTTCACCCTTCACGTCCCTTCTTTGCAAGGTCATGGAAACCTGATAAACTATCAGCTCCAATTATTTCTAGAAGATCGAAAGCTTCTTAATGACCGGCAATACGGCTTTCGCCGCAATAGGTCTACTGGTGACTTGATGGTTTTTCTCACCGAACAGTGAAACAAAATTTTACATTGTTTTGGAGAAAGTTAGATTATTGCACTTCCTATTTCTAAAGCAATTGATAAAGTTTGGCATCTGCTCTTTTATCGAAATCCGTGCTTTTGGTATCAATGAAACCCTTTTTCGTTGGATTAGTAACTTTCTTTCAAATCGCTCTATACAAGTAGTATTAGACGGATTCAAGTCTGAAACCCACAAAATAAATGCTGGTGTGCCACAGGGTTCTGTTTTGTCTCCGACCCTCTTTCTCATTTTCAGTAATGATCTCCTGTCTGCAACTACTAATCCATTAAACTGTTTTGCTGACGATTCCATCTTTCCCATAAAGCACACCAAAGATGGAATTTTCTGGATGTAACGGTGTCTCAACATACATTTGAGGATTATCTTCACTCCAAATAAGGCAGTTTTGCTTATTGACTTAGCCATTCAACCCACATTGAGATTCATTGCTTAATCTCTTTAGAAAATCAGGAACGGGATCAGGATAAATTTATACAATTTAGAAGCGTTGTTCAAGCGTCAGGCGGAAAGAAGAAGTAGCAACATAAAACTAAAATACAGTATTTTTTACACAATCTTAGAAAATGACTAATTATAAATTTTCTAAAACAAAAAACATACAATTAATCAAATTTTTGCATAACAAAAAAAAAAAAATTATCATATAGCAACTTCAAAATTTGTCGACTTTCTTTTGTTTTGATAAATTTTGCGTTGACACCTTCAGAAGAGCAACAAACCGCTGGAGCTTGTGATGATACTGATACGTCAACAAAATTGGGTCAGTTGTTGTTGCTTGAGTTTTGTAGTAAACACGAATTAAATTGCAAAACCAAGAAGCTGGAATTTTAGTAGGTACACAAGTTGCATCACTTTTTGTTTATCGCAAAAATCCAACAAAACTTACAAACTAAAGTAAAGTAGAATAAAAATGATTTAGCTCCTCTTAGATATGAAGTGTCACGTTTCCCTTGGGTTAGGTTTAATATTTTTTTTTTTATCCAAACCGTCGCCATTTCGAAAAGGAGACAATATGGGAATACAAAATTGAAAACATTACACATTATTACAATGAATTACATTCTTTTGAGTATTCTACTCTTTTGTTAAAAAAAAGTATCAAAGTAGGGCAAAAATGTATGCATATTAGGGTGATCAAGAATTAAATGATTAAAATCTTAACCTCATTTGGAATTTTTTTTTTGACATTACCTACGTATAGTAGAGCTTGTAGGTATGACTAAATATATAATATTCTAACTGTTGAGGAAATTAATTGGCCGTCAAAAGTTTCACCATACTAGCCTCCATTTTTTTACAGAGCTATGTATTTAGCCTCGTATAAAAACCAATACATATTTTTTATAAGAATAAATAAATATGCATGTTTTTAAATAAATTAATAGTATTTTTTTTAATTAAATAAAAACAAACACGTTCCCACTGCTCATTAGTTTCTGTTCTTTTAAAGAATACTCCATGTTTTTTGTTTGCTCTTTGCACCTTCACTTGCTTTCGACGTAAAACATCAATAAAACAATAATTCCGCTGTATGTACTTTCTATATAAAAAATGTTCCACATACGCCACCGAGTCCATTGAATATGACCTAAAATGTTGCATTGGAAATAACGTAAAAAACGTAATTTTATAAGTAAAATAATTTCGTCAAAAAATATTTCTCAAAAAACTGGTATTGGCTAAAAAGTGGATTTTTGGTTTTCGATTTGCCCACAAACGGTTTATTGGATTAAAACAAAAAAATGATCTTATATAATATTTTTGAAAATTCAATATTTTGAAAATGGGTGGATATTTTTTTTTTTCAAAATTCAAAACTTGCATGTTCAGTTTTTTTTTTGTCTGAAAATGGGGAAAGCCGGAAAATTTTGCGAAAATAATCGAGTTATATAAAAACTTGATTTAGAGGTTTTAAAAATATTTGTTTATAAATAAATTTGTTGGCTGGACAGATCATGAAGGTACAGGGCCAAAGTTACTCACAACATTCAACCATTCCTGTGTGCGTGTTAATGCAGGAATGGAGGGGGAACCTGCGATGAGAAGCGCACTCTATTCTTAAAAAGTGGTACTTTTTAAGAATTTATCAATTTCTAGCCTCTAACAGCCAGTGAATGAACATTTCTGTTCTGTTCGTAATTATTATTAATATTTGCCAATATTTTAAAACCCAAAATACAAATTTTTGATTAACACCAGTATGTAGCAATGTAAAATTTCTCCAAAATAATCTTAAAAAATAATCAATTCAATTCAGATGGATTCACCAACATAAATGCTGATGTGCCACAGGGTTCCGTTTTGTCTCCAACCCTCTTTCTCATTTTTTTTAATGATCTCATATCTGCAACTACTAATCCATTAAATTGTTTCACTGACGATAGCATCCTTAGCTTATCATATTCGTTTCCAGATTCACATCCCTGCTCTTCGGACGTGGAACTGAAACGGCTAAATATGGTAAGAACATTCAATTCTGACTTAGGCAGTATTGTACAATGGGGATAAAGAAATCGCGTAGAATTTAATACTCCCAAAACTCACGGCTGCCTTCTGTCGTTAAAGCGAAACGTACCCCCTCCTGCTATTATCTCTGAGAGGCACTTGCGTCGAAGAAACTAATCAGCTTGCGATTTTAGGTATGTGTATCACAAACCATCTTTTATGGAATGATAACATTCTTAACGTCGCCAAAAATGCCGCAAGATGTTTAGGTTTCCTTTGGAGATGCAAGAAAATCTTTTCCCCTTCTGATCTGGCTATTATCTATAAAAGTTATATACATCCAAAGCTTCCATCTATGGGTTGGTGCTCCAGCAACTTACTTAAGCCTCTTGGACAGTATACAAAGACGAGTCTTCAAAATGAACGGAGACAGGAACATCACCGATACTTTCATGTCACTTGAATACCGGCGGCGTAACGTATCCTGCCTCTCACTCTTTTATCGTTACTTTTACGGTAAGTGCTCTATGGAAATAGCCAGTTGCATTCCTCCCCTTAAACGATTCAACCGTAATACTCGCGCTTCCAGGAATGCTCATCAGTTTACTCTTGAACCCAATTTCAGTCGTACTGTCAAGTACAGGGATTCGTTTTTTAGCCGTACTACGCGAATGTGGAAAACCTTTCCAAGCTCTGTCTTTCCCTCTCATTGTGGTATACTGAAATTTAAGACCAATGTTCACCGGCATCTCCTTTCAAATCCCCTTCTACTTACCTATGTCTCTGACATAGAAAGGGTACATAAAATCCCCTTTAGTGCGCGCTAAATATAAAAAAAACAATTGTGGAACTTTCGATTCCAATGTTATAGGTTCCTATATAAAGAAATTAATATTTTTGTATTTCAAACATTTTCTGTTCGGGTATTTCCAAATTATTTCTATAGGCAACCCTTATTCGAATCAAATTAATGTCCTTACAATATTCCATAACCATAATGTTATTTCGGCTCTCCAAACAAAACACGAAGAAAACCCAGATATGGTATGTTGCAATATTTTTGCAATTTTTTCCTCATCCTCTTGCTGTGCTACTGTAAAACTACCACATCCCGTTTTGAATATCAAAACTCATACAAACATTATATTGAAACATTATGACAAAAAGTATTTTGCATATTTTAAATATTTTCTGCATAACTCTCTCTCTCTCTTCGTCGTCGTCGTCGCTTTGTTGTCGTCGTTATTTGCTATGCCAATTCAAATCTGTAGATATACATATGTAGATACGAAATGACATTACTTGAAATTTATTTTATTTTTGGGATAAAAGGTTACTGTATGCTATTATTATAGAGCGTTGGGATTTTCATCCAGACAAATCCATACACAAAACAAACACAACATACTCTGGTCTGCGGCGCTGGTGCTGTGCTTTTGCATTTCTAATGTAACAAATATTTTGTTGCAAGTAGGTGGCTCTGGTGGTGCATAAAATAGGGTTTCTAAATGGGGGGTTAACACTCGACAAAATATTTTGAAGGGCAATTTGCTGGAGCACAATGTCGCGTCTCTAACCCTTTCTCATCGTAGAGTAACTAAACTAGATATATCCACCCAATGACATGACCAACTCTACGTATATGCATCGATTCAAGGATGTGCCACTGGTTTTTTATGTAAATTTTCTACCATTTGATATCTGGTCTAGCATAAACAATAATTCACAGTTTACCTACTTCTGTATATACATAATGTGAGAGTAACCTCTCCATTCTCCAATGGTGATGGGCTTCAGAAATACAACCATGAGCTTGCCTAAGTAGGGATTATGCTCTTTACCTTGTTCTTAAGCCCAAGCATTATCCTTTTAAAGGATTCCAAAACAATTGTGAGTGTGGGAATTAAATTGTTGAATGTTGTTGTCATTTGACTATATGAACAATTGATGGGCTTCGGCTAAGGTTTGCCATTGTAAGCCCATTAGAATGTACCTTAATTTATATACTAGTGATGGGTGAGATTTGAACACACAAAATTATGTATGGTCCTGTTGACCAGAATAATATAATATGCTCCCACAAGGAGTTGATAAAAAGTACAAAGTTTGCTTGAATATTATGATAACAGTTTTGAAGAATTAATTTGTTGCTTTAAGGATGTGTGTGACGTTAGCACCGCCATTTTGTATTTTTTTTTTTAAATGAAGGTTGTTCTACAATGGTTGTTGTGCAATGAAGTGGTGCAATAATTTAAATATCTTTGGTCAATAGTAGCCGCCGATAACAATAAAGAAGAAGAAATACACGAGCAGCTGCTCAATTCCAACAGCCTACTATAGTTTGTCAAAGCTCATCAAATCCAGAAATCTCACCATGGTCCTGCCAGTACTCACGTATGGATCCGAGACTTGGGTGATTAGCAAAAGACACTCCGACCCTGGATGGCGTCAGATCAAGACTAGGATAGGTGATGAGACTTGTTTAAGGAGGCCAGGACCGGACCCCGTTGGTCAAGCCCATGATGATGACAATGTACTTGACTTGTGCCGCTATGTGTCGCAATTATTGTTGACAACTTCGCGAATTTTACGAAAAATTTCTTTTGAATTTGCTATTTTTCAAAAACTCTTATTTGTGCTGTTTTCTCCAAACAAACCTAAAATTCGCATTCGTTTTGCACCGCCATTTTTGATTATCAAAGATGCTTAATGTGTTGCCATGTGCATGAAATATTTCTTAGAACTTTGCAAATTTGCAAAATTTTCGGAATGATTTTTTTTTTTAAATCCTGATTTTTCAAAAACTCTTTGATGTGCCTTGTTATCCCATCTGACCTAAATTTTTTGTTTTTTTAAACTTCGCAGATTTGCAAATTTTGGGAATGAAATTTTTTTCAAACTTGCGATTTATCACTAAATCTAACTGGTACTGCTTTGCACTCAGTTTGTGCTGCCAATTATTTTTTTTGTTCTCATTTCCAGTAAGTATTTTTTTTTCAATGTCGCACATTTGCAAATTTTACTAATTAAATTTTTTGCAAACTTGCGATTTATCCAAACAAGTTACTGGCACCGATTGTAGCTCATATTGTACTGCCAGTTTGCCTTCTTAAACAGAAAAAGCTGTCGAACGTTGGAGTTAGTGAAGAAAAAAAAAGAACTTCTTGCGCAAAGTAGAACAAGTTTAGTTAAAAAAAATTTTATTAAATTAGTTATTTATCATGAAAGTTATAAGTATTCGAAGAATAGCAGCAAAAAAAATAATGTTTGAAAAATCTCAAATTTATGACAAAAAAATTCGTTAAATTTGTAAATTTGCAAAGTCCTAAAAATCAAAACATATCAGCACAAGGCTAGTACACAATAGACTTCTTTTTTGAAAATCGAAAATGGCAGTACTAACTTCACGCTAAAAGGGCCTTCGCAAAATTTATTTTCATTCGCAAAGATGTACATTATGCAAATTTTAATTTTTTTTCAGACAACTCAAATACAAGTTTTTGAAAAATCGGAAGTAAAAAGAATTTGCAAATTTGCGAAGTGTTGAAAAATATTTGCGACACATTACAAATCGAAAATGGGGGTTAAAAATGAAAAGCCTACACAAACGCTTAGCCCAATTTTTTTAAAATACGGCACATGGACCACAAGTCGGGCACTTTGTAGAACAGCCTTCATTAAAAATATCCAAAATGGCGGTGCAAATTTTCAACAATTCTTGATAAGCTGTGTATAGGCTTAGTGTCATGTTCATGTTCCACCTTCGATGCAAGGATATCAGCAGGATAAAAATGGTTCGATAGAAAATTGTCATCTGATTTTAAGAAACCCATAAAGCCCTCTTGTTACAAATGGAAAACAGCCTAATTTAACACTGCCTGATAAAGTTGAATTATAACATAAAGTCTGTATGACACATAATAAATTATTAAACTTCCACAGGACGAGCTCCAGCTTATCATATCTCATAGAACATAATTATATTTGAAACTAAGTAGTTCAGCTGTCTGTGAAAAAAATAAAAAAAATAATCATCCTCGACGCAAGACTCTTGATCGATGTCAAAGCCAGTTCAGCTGTATAGTAGATTCAAAAGTAGGACTCATCATTCTTTCGCATATTTATGAGAGACAGAGAGGGAGAGAGTAGCAAACAAGACAAAAAAAAACGAACTCATCTCCTTACAAAGGATAATAATTCAAGCGTATATCTTGAAGGAAACCATCATTTTATTCCCTCTTCACTTCTTGTGCATTCTAGATAAAGTAGGTATTCTACATTTTTTTTTTTCATTGCTAAAAAGCAAAACGGTAAAAAAAAACGAATCTATAAAAGGACGAATAAGCAAGTTGATGGCGGCGGCAGTGTATATCCATGACAGTCTATATAGAAGGTATATTGTACCACGACGACGACGTGTACACTGTACAAGACAACAACAAAAAAAAAATAATAGAATTCCCGCAAAGATGTACCGTTCCATATACCGTTCCATATTATAACATAGCTTCTCGTGGGAGAATATACATCTCAGCAATGTTTCTAGAACCGAACCAAAAAATAAAAAATAAAAAAAAATCCCGTAACAGATCTACAACAAAGATAAATGATTCGTTTGGTTGAATCTCGGTTGATAAATGAAACCATCACGAACATTATACTTTATAAATGTAATAATTTAATGTTTATGGCAAAGATTAATGTTGCCGGCGCACAATAATTGGCAAAGTGGAATCATGTTCTCGGCACGGCGGCGGCTATGGCGGCTCAAAGGAAAAACGGTGGGGGCTCATGCATTTTGTCAGCATCATATTGGCGGCACAGAAACCAATGACAAACATTAGGACTGAATATCGAAAAGACTGGAATTAATTTGAAAAAAGGAAACTAAATACAAAAACAAATATTTAAAATATCATAATATCAAATAGTTACTGGTAAGGACGAAACACTCCGCATTTTTTCAGGTGGTTTAACGATGCTGTTTACGGAAAGTTGAAGGGAAAACGCTTTGCTTCAATTAAAACCAAATAATTGATGATATGAAATCAAAAACTTTTAAAATAATTTGAATATTTTTAAAATTAACGTTTAAATTTTTGAGTTTTTTATTTTCTTCATATTAGATATAAAAATATTTAATTTATATTACGTTCATTTACATTCTGAGAATACTGCTCACGCAACTTAGTTGTCCCACCGAACAGTTTTTTTTTTTTTGATTAAAGGTATTTTGAGGGTTCCAAGGAATTCAAAAAAATGTTAAAATGAGAGTTTAAAAAAATTGTCAAACAGCAAATTTGAAAAAAAACTGTCCACAAAAATTTGTTTTTACAAATTAAAGCTAGCAAAAAAAAATGTCTAAGCTTGCTAAAAAAAAGAAGCGTCAAAAATAAATATTGGTCAAAACGTAATTTATTAAAAGATGTTGAAACAAATTCAAGAAAAAGTTGAAAAATATTTTGTTCAAAAAAATTCTCTCAGAAAAAGCAAATTCCCAAAAAAAACATCTCACAATTTTTAAGACGGTTTAAAGTTTTTTTTTTCAACTTTTTTTTTATGGAAAACCCTTCATTAAGTAATGCAGTTTATTTATTTAATAATTATTATTAATTTAATGTGAGTCTTCTTTTAATTATTTGATTTTTTCTTTTCGTTAATGACATTAAAAAATATTAAAATTTCAATGGGAAGATCTGACTCCCTAGATTACAGAAATGCTATTTCAGCTCTCAAGGTGCATTCCTTTACGAGTTATGAGCATTTAAAATTTTCAAAAAAAGTGACATTTTTTTGGTACTGAAAACCGTGAAAAATGCTATCTTCACCCGCAAAACTGCGATTGAAAAATTCTCAGGAATGGAAAAGAATAACCCAAGCGGGGCACTGTCAAGACAAGGGAAATTTAGGGTAAAAAAGACCAGGCGCCTTAGGTGTTTTACAACCAACCACCGCCATTTATTATAAAAAAAAGATGTGCAATGTGCCGAAAATTTTAATAAAACTTTCCTTAATTTTATGAATTAACTTTTATTCAAATTTTTTATTCAAAAAGAAAAAGAAAAAAAAATGTCGCTTACATGCCTTTTTACGAAAAAAAAGGGTTGTAATTTGAAATATTTTCAAAATCCCATACTTTTCCTAAGATTTTTGTTTTTAGATGAGTCTAATATTGACAATATGGGATTTTGAAATTTTTGAAAAATTTGATAAGATGATAACAAAAAATCTTTCAATTTCTTTTAAAATGATCTCATGAATATGACTCAATTATAAAATAAAAAGAGGCTGGGTGCGACCCACACTGATAACTTCCCATTTGTGATCTTGAAAACTTTACCACTTTAGTTTATTTTTTTTTTATTTTTTGTCAAAAACTGTTAATTAGATATTTGTCAAAATTTAACTTTTCATAAAAAATTGTACTATATATAAAATAAAATATTTTAGAAAGCACAATCCTTGTTCGTTCTCAGGATATTCGAGCTGAAATACAATTGTAACTACTTTTCTTTGGAATTTTTAACAGTTTTTGATTTTTTGTTAAAAAACTGCCCATTCAATATTTGTCAAAATTGTATCAGTTGCTAACAATTATGTTATGTAGAAAATAAAACAAACAAGAAGTCAATATCGTTACCCGTTTTTGAGAAATTTGAGTCGAAAGACAATTTATACCAAATTTTTGGTAGAATTTTTTGTAGTTTTAAATTTTTTTGTAAAAAAACTGTCCATTGAATTTTTTTGAAATTTTCACCAGTAGTCAAAAACAACATTTTTCGTAAAATAAAATTATTTTAAAGTTAATATCGTTTTTTCATCTAAGGATATTCGAGCTATAAAAATTTTTTTTTTAGTTTTTTTGATTTTAAAAAATAACGGTATATTGATTTTTTTCCAAATTCATTCCAAATTTGTATGACGTCATAATGTGTCGAATAAAATTTATTTCAAGTCAATAGCATTATTTGTTCGTGAGATATTTGAGCCCAACCAAAATTTTCAATTCCTTTTTAAACTGCTATAGTAAAAAACGACTGATTGAATATTAATAAACGCCCTTTCAGCTTCTTTCGAAGTTATTATCTGTAAAACAAAATTTATTTCAAGTCGATATCTCTACTCGTTCTTGAGATATCGACGACGAAAAATGGTACCAGAACGTACGAACGTACGTACACACGCACACACAGATATCTCTCTAAAAATGATTGATATAGGCTCTAGGGACCTTGAAACGTCGAGAAATGTCAAAAATTTCAATTTGACAAATCGGACCGATTACAATAACTCCCTATGGGAAGTTAATAAAATTCACGACTGGGTCACACGTACTTACTCGGACCTATGAGCGATAACATCATGGTTTAAAGTCTGAGTATAAAAACAAATTTATTTGAAAAGAATCATACTGTATATATATTATCGTCACAAGTAAAAATATGAAATTCATTATTTGAATTCATAAAATCAGCCAAACAGGAAGTTTAATCTTAAAACTGAAAAAAATTCGTTAGAGCCGTTTTTTTTTTAAAACTAATTTTTTATACCTATGTATATTGTAAAAAATTTCATTTTTTTTTTTAAATACAAAAAATATTTTTTTTGAAAATTTTGATATGCAATATAATTAAGATTATAAAGAACCTCCTTTAGAAAAATTTTCAACAAAATCTGTCCAGAAGTTTACGAGAAACCGAAAACCAAAAATCCGGTTCTATGGCAAGTACCTTAATAACGGTTTTTTCAAAAATATTGTTTCACTAAATTATTGAGGTTACTTGACAAACTCCATTTAAAAATTTTATCAAAATCGTTAGAGCCGTTTTCGAGATAAAAATGTTTTCCCTAAACGGTACTATGACGGGTATCGTTATTTTTGAAGCTAAAAACAAATTTTAATTTCCTTTTTAGGCAATCTCCCCAAAACCTTATGTCCAAAGTGTAAAGAAAATCGCTTCAGTAGTTTAGGCTGTAGGTCGAGGTACAGACAGACAGACAGACAGAATTGCGGGACCCACTTTTTTTGCGTTCTCTATCATCGTAATGCTAGGTCTGATTAATATCTGGATTTCGATTTCTTGCACGAACCCAAAACTTGCCCTATAGTACCTATGGTCGCAGGCTAAAATGGATGGATGGATGAGTTTTTGAAAAATCAAATAATTTTATTTAACTAGAAAACTCTACAAGATTTTGATTTGAGCTAAGTTTTTGTCGTTATTTCCTTTTCTCAAATTTTGAGCGTTTTTTTCCGTTTAAATTTCAAATCTTTAATTTTGAAAATTTAAAGAAATTGAAAATTAACTAAAATAAAATAAGAATTTATTCTGAATTTTTTTGGCGGTGTGTTTCCAAATTGATTTTGGCGTTTTTTTTTTGACGGTAGCGTTATTTATGAGGTTTGAAAAAAAAAACATTTAAGAAAAAACACAAACCAAAGACTTTTTTTATTTTGATTTTTAAAAGGAAAGAATTATTTTGCTAAATATTAAAATATTATTTGGCTATCAATCAACATCATGCATTTCTTATAAATGTTCATTCCATAATCGGAAAAAGCTGATTTGCTTCTACTGTTTTTCGATGGGTGATGAACCCACCCACCTTATATTCCAAGCGATTGTCGATGTCATTGTCGTCAATTTTTTTTGTTCTCTCCCAAAAATCCTAGTTTCTAGTCCTCAATTCAAATAAATGATCGATTTATGCTAAGATTTTTATCTCTTTTTTATTTTGGTTATACTTTTCCTCCCTCTGCGATGGCATCTGATGGATGCTCCACTTGTTTCGAATAATTCATTCGTTCTTCCGATACAGTATCAATTTTGTTTCCTTTTGTTTTTTTTTTTATTTCTACTTTTTTGTTTGCTATCGTTTTCTGTTTTTTTTTTTTTATAAATATCTAATTATATCTATGTTTTGGGTTGAATCCTAATTTGATATGGGTATATAATGCCATGGAATGGAGATTTTATGGGACCCTCTGGGCTATACATGAATAATTCAGGACATGAATGAATCGAGTAATTTTTATTCATTTTAATTAAGGACTATTTTCTGTGTTTGGGGGAGGTCATCATTTTGTCGGTTTTTCCAATGTGGTATATGTTTATAATTGACCGCTCAAGCGATTCTTATATTATGTAAAAAGGAAACATTGTCTGCGGTATATGGTGTATAGCAGCAATGCGACACCGACGACGCGACGGCGCGGCGACGGTTGGTGGTGAATGGTGACTGGCGGAACGAAATCACCAAGGACATGAAGACGCGCTCGGTAATATATAATATATCTCTATATCACTAACTCCTAGGGCCATTAACACTGTCTTGTTCGTGAGTTTAATTAATTGCCCACGACATTAACAATTGCATACTTTGCTGGGCTATGGAGTGGAGTGTATAATATTGTATGGTGTGGTATGTGGTGGCCTTGTGGTTCTGGTTCTGGTTCCTCTCTTGTCTGTGGTTTAAGTCTATACGGATATTAGGCACAGTGAATATCATTATGGCTTTTAGCCACAGTAGGTAAAGTTTAAGGAGACTTTACTTTCTATGTCGTTTTTTTTTTGTCTGAAAATTTGTGTGGAAAACTGGTGGATTATAATTACTCTTTCAAAGTTTTATTGGTGATAGCATAATGGAAGGTACCTATACATAATGAACTCCCAAGAAGAATTTCCAGCTAATTAAAGCTAAAGAATTTTTTTTTTTTTAAATGGTGATGCTTTTTTGGTGGCTTAATTTTGATGGAAAGATTATGAAATTTTAATGATCTTAATGGCGTCGATGTGAGGTTGCATTTTAGTTCTTAAAACTTAAAAAAATTGGATATAAATATTTTAGAAACCGAAAGACGTTAAACTATTCCCCTCTCTTATAAAAAACTAGTTGCATTTTCCACTTGTTTTAATCCTAAGCTCATTTAACAAAAGGACTTCAATAAGACATCTCTCATCTAATCCAAAACTAAAACTAAAACCAAACCAACTCCCTCAGAACTTAATTAAGAAATTGAGTGGAATTGTTTTTCCAAATTTTTTTGTCGGCTTGCAAATTCAAGCGAGATGAAAGCAAACAAAAGAAAGGATGTTTCTAGAACGATGATGACTTCAACTACAATATTTCATAATGACGATATAGTATTAGATGTACGTAATAATTCCTTAAGAATATAATCAGTCATAATTTTCCGATTCAGTGAGCAAAAATGTTGTCCTGTTGTCGCCGCCGCCGCATCGTATATCCCGCCCGCTACCATCTTCCTTCCCAACCAACTAACCCGGTCGACAATATGACAATGGAGGATGTTTCGAAATAATTTAATGAGACATTTAATGAAAATCATTTTAAGCAGTTGGATTAGTGGCTCGAAAACGAATGACAGTTTGTGCCATCTGACAACACAAAACAGCGTACTGGAGCTTATGAATTGTTGTTGTTTTTTTTTTTTTGGTTTCGTGGGGGCATTTCATAGAGTATATTATCTAAAAAGAACAAAAGGGGGGCGGGGGTTGGGTTGGTGTTTTTGTTACAAGTAAAATCACTAGGATTATCGGAGTACTTAATTGGTAGATAATGATGACGACGACCACGAAGGCAACGAGATCATTTTTCCAATCGACAAAAAAAAAAAAAAAAATATGAAAAAAAAAATTGTATTAAAATTGATGAACGTTTCATCAATGAATTGCAATGAATAGACCAACTTTATTGGGATTATCATATTTTGCTGAAAAGATTTGAAATATGCTGCTGCTGTAATTTACTTGTCGTCCTTGTGGGTATAGATAGGTATGAAGGAGAGGTTGTTTTATAGACAGCAGACTTATATTGATTAATTAGGCAGAAACATAATCGCGAAGTGAAGTGAAGTGATGAAGATGAAGAATGCGAGAAGATAATGAACAATTCACTTTATTTCGAAATTTCAGAAATTTTAAACACGAACAATTTTTTTCAAATAAAAATCCAGACGAAGGGTTCTTTGTCTAACACTTAAATTTTAGACTTAGATATTAAAATAAAGTAAATTCATTTATTTTTATTTTTTCCTTTTTTTTATCAAATTAATAGAAAATGAAAGTAGTAAATAAATAAATATGTAAAATGTTTGTTGTTATTTGACGGTTTTATTTAAAAAAAAAACTTTAAAATTTGTTAAAAAAATGTAAAAAAAAACGCGATATTTTTAGGTTCCTTATTTATATTATTAAAAGAGCTCAAAAGAATAAAAAAAACGGCTTCACAGACAGCCTGGGAGAATAATGATCTGTGAGTTAGAAAGAAGCCGATAGCGTGGTCCGCACCAGGTGCGGGAGTTCATTTACTGCAAGGACGAAGAGGGAAATCTGATCACCGACCTCCCAAGAATACTGAAACGATGAAAAGTTAACTACAATGAATTGCTAAATGGTCAGCTCATTGCAGAAATAGAGGCTCCACTACTTCAAGAAGAATACCCTATGTTATCGCCACCAAGCATAGAAGAGGTTGAGAAGGCTATAGCCCGGCTTAAGAAAAACAAAGCCCAGGGAGCCGATGGCATACCAGCCGAATTATTCCACCACGGCAGGCCAGCCTTACGTCAAGCAATTCATGATATTATAGTGCACGTATGGGAGCAGGAAGAAATGCCAGAAGACTGGCGAAAAGGTATAATTTGCCCCATACATAAGAAAGGAGATATCACAACGTGCAGCAATTATAGAGGTATCACGTTGTTGAGTACCGCCTATAAGATACTCTCCTCTATCCTACAAGAACGGATAGCCCCATACGTTAAAACCATAATCGGACCATATCAGTATTGTTTCATTCCAAGCAAATCAAAAAATGATCTGATCTTTACCCTTAGGCAGGCTATGGAAAAATGTCTTGAACTCAACATTCCAACATACCATCTGTTTATAGGCTTTAAGGCTGCCTATGATAGCATAGCCAGGGTAGAACTTTAAGAAGCCATGAGAGAAATCGGCATCCCAAATAAATTGACATGGCTTTGTAGGTTGCCCATGTCCAAGGTAAAAATAGCCGAATTGTTTTCCAGACCAATCAATTTCTTTAATGGACTCCGACAAGGGGATGGTTTGGCCTGCGTCTTCTTCAACCTGACTTTGGAGAAAGCAATCCGTGACCATCGTCAACAGGTCCAGCCAAATACATCGACATTATCGGAAGAACCGAACAAGCTGTACACTGCACAAAATCTGGGGTTACACATTAGTGAAGGTAAAACAAAGTTCATGATGGCGTCGAATGCGAGATGAACAGTTGGTCAAACAATCAAGGTAGCGGAGCACGAATTTGAAGTGGTGCAACCCTTCAAATACCTTGGGTCAATGGTAGCAGCCGATAATAATTTAGAAGAAGAAATACGCGGGCGGCTGCTCAATTCCAACAAAGCCTACTATATTAGAAATCTCACCATACCTCCAAAACTGCTGGTGTCCGAAGCCTTGGGGTGCGCAAATGGCTCGAGACCGGGATAGGCGGAGAGACTTGTTGAAGGAGCCCAGGACCGGACCCCGGTTGTCAAGCCGATGATGATGATGATGATTTATATTATTTTAATTTTTAATTTTTATATGAACTTAAAAACTTATGTTATAAATAATGATATCTAATTGAATTATATTTAGGGTTATGTGCGTTTTTTATTGCGCTTATGAGAATTGGGTAGTTAAATTTTTTGAAGGAATTTGTAAATACTTTTCATGAAATTTCAATTTTATGCACTTCGTTAAAAATTTTATAAATTTCTTAAAATTTTATATTTTTGGAATTGATTTAAATTGTTTATTGGAATTTTATTTTTCTAATCCTCCACTGTATATTTTAAAATGAGAAAATATTTCTTGTGGTCTTGTTCCATACATTAGAAATATTTTTTGACAATTTACAAATTTCATCTCTTAACTCGTTTTTTTTTTAAATTTAAATTGTTTCACCCCATAATTTCTAAAAAAAAAATAATTTTGAAAATTTTTTGTTTTACATATTTCTTTTTGATTTGAAAATCGATGGATTTTTGGTTTAAAAAATTCCAAATCTTGATATTCTAGATGTTTCCGTTTGGGTGTAAATATTTCTTCAGATTTAAGTCATATTTTAGGGAATTGCTTCTCCTACTCGTATCATTAATGTGGGGAACAAACGCAACCGCATGATATTTTCCAACATGGGGAGAAATATGTACTCCAACAGAAGCTAGTCAAGAAAACAATCACATTTTTCAAAAGTTAAAAATAAAAATTAAAAATATAGTGAAAATGGTGTTTTTTAGAGCTAGAGGGATGAGTGGGGAGCAACTGACTCGAGCAACTGATGCGGTTGCTATGTTTATCAATTTTTGTCTGAACAGGATATCAAAATTATGATGAGATAATAATTATTTTATGTTTTGCATAGATTTCAATAAAATGAATTTAGGTAATAATTAAAAATTTAAATCCATTCGGTTAGAAAAAAAAGAGGTACTCACCCATCTTGGCCAAAAGCTTTGAGTTCTCTATCAAGAGTCTCCTTCACATTTTGAGCTGAATACAATCCCATTGGTGAGTTGAATTGCTTGTGTACAAGTTTACGTTGTGTTGCTGCCATTTTAAGTTTATTTTTTATTTTATTTTTTTAATATGAAAATTTCTGTTGAACTTTATTGAATTATATTTCGCTTTAACTCTAAATTCGAATTAACTATCGCTGAAATCAAAATGAAAAAATAAAATATTAATTGAATCCTTTTCAACTTTAGGAAGGTATATGCCTGCTCTTCGACTATCCGCTCACTATACAGTGAGTACCTAGTTATTTCCTATTTAATTTAATTTAATTTTTTTTTCGAGAAGAGAAAAAAATCCTTTTTTACGTTTGCATTAATTTATAGCAAGGAAAAACTAACGCGGATTTTGCTACCAAAAAAAAAAGAAAAAAAAAATACTAACAACCCGGAACGATGGCGCGCCGTAGTTCTATTCAATTCTCGTCTCGTCTTCGTTGCTGTGGGGATAGGTATTTATTCAATTTGGTTCCGTTTTCGTTCGGATCGATTTCTGTAAAAAAAAAAACAAAAAAAAAATTAGAACGAGAGTGAAAAACAAATTAAATGAGAAAATGGCAAAAAATTAATTCGTACACAAACACTTGAGACAAAAGACTCAGGAAAAAGAACATTGTTCACAGAGAACGGAAAATAGAAATGAATATAACAAAACACCTTGTTGAAAGCTGCTGAACGATGATGTTGAACGCTGAACGCTGCAACGCTGGCTGGCTAAAGGAAGAAAATACGAGTTCGTATGCAACAAAAACAGTAGCAGCCAAAGCATAATGAGTTTTTATATTAATGTTTGACGCCTGAGGCAAAACACGCCAAGGACATTTCTGCATCCTTACACGAAATATATACGAAAAGTATTTCCTTTCATCAGTCTCTCTCATGATGGAGATGAGGTCTTATTTTGATATTTTCTCATGAACCCTTTAACTCATTGGGTAGGGTAATGGAATGGGTTTGGGAATGGAATGGAATAAATATATTTATACCTAGCAATCTAACCTGGTAAAAAGGGTGTCCTGATGCACTTCCTTTTGCTGCAAAATGCGGAAGGTTTTTCTCTAAACGGTTTTTTTTTTTTGTTGTTGTCTGTAGCATGGAAATAGAAAAGGGGAGGTATGGTGCCTTAGTTGAATTGGTTCTTCTTTCACTCTTTAGATTGAACCACTTGACAAACATTGTGGTGTTGTCAAAGGTTAATCATTATGCAGGAAGATACATACCTCCATCGTGCCACAGTGCATAGGTTGAGTAGTGTATACATAAGAAGGGATATGCACTCCTTTGGATGGTATATAGCTTGTGGTGCTGATGGAATAGAAAAGGAGGTTTTGCTGTACCAGTTGACTTCAATGTTGACGATGTTGGCAGCCCAAGAGAAACCAAGATGAAGATGAATCTTCTCAACCTGTGTAGGTATGTATATGTATATTGACATAAGGGAAAGGAAATAGTTGTTGTGCTGAAGTAGTGGAATGTGTTTGATGGGAAAAATGATTAATACAAAAAGTAGAAGACGATGCTGATGATGGAGATGAAGACTAGGTAGGTAGGTAGAGTTAGGTACCTTTAAACATGCCCTATACCATAGGACAACGACGACAAAGACACTGCTCTTCTAGAAAACCAAGAAGTGGCTGTTGGGACTAACCTGTTTTACAAACGCTGTTTCATATCAACTTAGCAATTAAGTTGAACAAGGCAAACGATGAGAAATAAAATGACGAGCCTTCAAGGTGATGGAAAATACTAATTTAAGTTTCCAATTTTTTTTTTTCTTTTTTTCTTTCTAAAGAGTAGATGAGACAGAATGTTCAAGCGCTGTTAGCAATTATGCATATAATAAGTTGTAACAGTTAAGGTAGACTAATAAAAAAATGTTAAAAATATAATTCAACATTTTTGAAAAACACGATTTTGGACAAACAATGATTTTAATTTTTTTTTCCTCAATTCATCAACTAGGGGTAATTTGTATGTTTCTCTCGATCGTCTTGGCACAATATCAGATTTTTGATTTTGATATTGCAAAAATGTGAGATTTCTTAAAAGCCTTTTTCTATGAAGAAATACCAGTCTGACATTTGAGATAAAAGTACTCTGTTGCATTTTGGCAAAACTCATCTAGGTTAGTAGCATTTGATGATTTAAAAACATTTGCGTTCTTTACGTTTTCAAATTACAATGAACAGTTGTGTTTTCCGAAAACTTTGTGGCTATCATTTAAATATACCTTTCAATTTTTGAAAAAGAAAAAATTACACAATTTCTGATTGGATCCTGGAAAACTAAAACATCTATAACTAACTGAACAAAAAATTTAAATTAATATAATTTTTGCATTATTTCACAAAAATTGGATTCATATAATAATAAATTTGGTTTCGCGACAGTCCATAAAGAATCAGGACCGAGGTGACTTACAAATTCTAAACCATTCCTGTGTGCGCATTCTTTTTAAATCAACGAGTTACAATCAGTTGTTGACCGTTGTTTAACAAATTGCTCAACAAGTGTACGGATATGGATAGTATACGAGCTCTTGTTCTTGCTTATTGAAAATGTTGATCAACATGTTGAGCAACATTTTTAAAATAATGTGTTGCGCATTATCTGTTGAACTCGTTGATCAGCTTTTTAATTTTCTCTGAGGGTTTATTGCGGCCGACAATTTCCTTCACGACTTCTCATCAAAAAGTGATCATTTTTTCTTTGAAAGGAAATCATGCTCAATTATTTCAAAGCAAAACTGGCAACGGTCGACACTAAAAGATTTGCCGAACTAAAGTCAAAATTATTGCCAGGTTGAACGTATTCCTCATCGAGTGATCCTTGATCAAGCGTACGAAGGTATCAGTTCATCCATCAACTTGTTGTGTAACGAAGCGTTACACTTACGCAACCCCTCCCGTATGCCGAATCCCAATTATTTACCAAGCACCACCGAACTAGTTAATTAAACAGCAACCACAACCGACCTGCACCAAAAACCTTAAATAAATCATCATCCGAACAACAACAACAACAACCGACAATAGCCGCCCACCATCTATCGACCCAGAAACGCTACGTCACCAGCAGCAGCATGTTACATCAGCATCGGCACAGTGTGTATTTCTGGAATAAAATTAACTTTGCACTTTACCTCAATATAGTTCACACTGTGTCATAGCTGAAAAGTCAACTAGAGGATGAATGAAATTCCGAGTAATTGGAAGCTTACCACTCAGTGAAACTACCTTATATCTATTATTTGGCAAGTTGGGAGTAATAAGGTTCCGGCGATCACAAACTACCGATCCCTACAGGTCACTTTTATAGTTCCTCGTGTGCTATTTTAAGCCAGACCTTTCGTTTTAGTAGAAATTGTTGTGTTAGATTAGTTCTTTTTCCCTCGGAGTAACCTAAACCTTGGGCTGGAACTAGATTCCTATACCGCCGCCGGCCGATGATATCCCTCTTTCTCCTTCAGAGGAAGTAAGGGTAAGGGCAAAGTAATTTTCCCTTGGAATAGCCTTGGGCTGGAACCAGATTCCTATACTGCCGGCCGATGATATCCCTCTTTCTCCTTCAGAGGAAGTAAGGGCAAAGTAATTTTTCCTTGGAGTAGCCTTGGGCTGGAACCAGATTCCTATACCGCCGGCCGATGATATCCCTCTTTCTCCTTCAGAGGAAGTACGAGTAAGGGCAAAGTAATTTTCCCTTGGAATAGCCTTGGGCTGGAATCAGATTCCTGTACTGCCGTCGATATCCCTCTTTCTCCTTCAGAGGAAGTAAGGGCAAAGTAATTTTCCCTTGGAATAGCCTTGGGCTGGAACCAGATTCCTATACCGCCGGCCAATGATATCCCTCTTTCTCCTTCAGAGAAAGTAAGGGCCAAGAAATTCGTTTTTGTCCCCGGTTCATTTCTCCTAAGTGAATGGCTGAGCTGTCAATAAAATAAAAGATTGTAACTGGTAATTGGCGAGTTCTTCCTTTTTTATCCGAGTTTAACTTTGCTTTCTTCGGAAAAACCTTGGACACGACAAGCTTACCTCAGCATAAGGAAAAAAAGCATCACAGTTGAACTCGAAATGTTTATGGTTGTATGAGATTATTCAACATTTCAGTGAGTTGGCTGAAAGTGAACAAAGATGTTTGAACTTGTAGCACACGTAGTCAACTATCGCCATTAATGGTACATAATTCAATGTAATTCTAAAAGTCTAAAATCAAATTTATCTTAAATTTGAACATTTCTATTTCTGCAATTGATGCAAGGATCTCTATTTTAAAAATCCCAATAATTTCCACTATAATAAATAACCAAACAAAAATAATCCAATCAGGATGCCCAATTAAAAACATCCACCGCCCAAAGCCTTCTTCGTTTGCATCTTAATTTCCAGCAGCATATTATACAAATTTACAAACTTATTTTACTCTCTCTCTTTCTCTTTCTCTCATCACTAAGTTTCATTAACTTACTTTGTTTTGCATCAAAAAATCTGATTTATATTATACGATTTGTAAGTTATGTTATTTTCCAATTTGCATCATAAAAACCACCTCCGACATGCCTCCGTGTACCTGTTGTAATACTTAAGTACCTTACCTACATATATCTACCTAAACATAGACATACAATACATTTCTCTGCTAACAACATAACCAAACAAATTTTCCTGCTCAAAAGGATATAATGAATAATGAATATATTTCATTGTCTGGCACATAGATCTCATTTCCGTTTCTCGAAAAATATTTTACCTTTCAGTGATGCGATGGTTGCTTAAGCAACCCAAAAACCTTACCCAATCCATAACAAACTGAAATATTGCAGATGGAAGTAGGTATAGGTATATGAAAATATTAAACAATTTACCATACCTAGTCTTTACGAGAGAGAGAGAAAGAAAGAAAGTATATTTGGCATCCTTTCACTTTTTTCGCCCAAACACCGTTATAATAAAGTAATAATGTACCATAAATATCACGGCATTACCTTATACAAATCTTGCAATTTAATCATTGTGCTATAGTATATTCGGAGCAAAAGGTGACTGTTCTTCTTATTTCAGTGTTGCCACTTTGAAGTTCTTTGGCCAGTCAAAAAAAATAAAAAATGGCCTGAAAGATAATTTTTAAGGTGACCTGAAGTAGACACTATCAAAACTTTTTAAGAATTTTTTGAAATATGTACTGACTACATAAATGTTCAAATCAATTAACAGTGTCAAAAAGTGTAAAATTTTTGATTAAAAAAAATACATAAGTACTTTTTTAGTTTTATATTAAAAATGTTCAACTTAAAATTTTTCTTCATTTCGATAAAATTTTTCTTGCATCAGTCAGTAAATTTTTTTTAAATTTTATTAAAGATACATAAATGGCAACACTTTTTATAGGGGTCTGATGGGTGCGTAAACTACAATAAACACATCCAAAAAAAAAACACCTAGTCTACAGTCTATGGAAATTTTCTGTTATAAGGGAAAGTCAAATAAGGACGATATTCTATATGGGTAAATATTTTATTGGTACAAAGTGTTTTGCTGCCAAATACAAAGATCGACAAGAAGTTTATGGCACCATACATACATATATAGCACCCCGAAATCTGACAACGGAACCGACTCTTGCAACCAACAAGCATATTAACCTCTAGGCCTATAGAACAACGCAAATCGCGTAGGCTTCTGATTTATGCTTACAAGTTAAACGTGACAATGCTTAAAATAAATACATACGTGCCGAATTTTCGGAAAATAGAAAAGATGGCGGAGGCATTATTGTCTTTGATTGACATATAGCAAAATTATTACTGTATTGTATGTTTAACCTTTAACCCTTTTGTGTTGTTGGGTGTTGGGAAAATAATTTTCCAATTTCAAAATTTAGAAGAGAAGTTATTCTTTTATATGAGATTAATGTCGGTTCTGTTTTTAGGAATACAATTATATAATTTGTGTTTTTATTTATTGAACTCTTTTATGAGCATTTTGTTTTTGATAGTAAAATTTTAAATTGAATCAATTATAATTATCAATATGAGCAAAGGAGAAGAGAAAGTTTTTAATATTATAGTTTTAAGGCACCGAACTATTAATTTTGATATTTTGTGCATATTATACGCCCTCTTAATGGCAATATCGTTATTGGATTGAATAGATACTGAAATAATTAAATGGCAGCGTTTTTTTACAAGTGTTAAAGAAGTGTTGAATCGACTCTAAGCATACTTGATGGCCTCGGTGCAGTGTAGGAAGTGCTTGACTGCTACCCTGGATGTGTGCGTTCGATCCCCAGTCTAGGCAGCAATTTATTCTAAATTCCCTTAACTGATCGCTACTCCTGGGATTTAATAAGATAAGAATTAATCCTATCCTTCGATTCCTTCTAAGAATGCCTAATTTATAAGACCCTAGGTCTTACTGGCACATACATGTTTGTGTGTATGTGTGATTCAATGTTCATATCATAAAGGAAACATAAAGTTTATCATTCAATATTAAAACAGCAGGTTGTAATTGCTCCAATAAGTCAATCGTTATTGGAGTAAATGCTGGTGTAACTCATTGCTGCAGTAATGTACAAGCAATAGCCGAGTAGTAGTGGTACGTATGCTTATCTTTTGGTTTGTTGGGACTGTTGTTCGATTCATCACTCTAGGAATTTTACTTGTGATTTCCAAGTTAAAGAGTTATTTTCTTCTATAGTAGTCCTTCTGAATGAAATAAAAATTCTTTTGCATCAATAAGCAAATCGTTATTGGAGCAAATTCTTATTTATATTTATTGGAAAACCAAATAGAAATCATTGTGATTTTTGTAATTGCTTCTATAAGATATCTTTAATTGATTCCAGTAAGTGTTTTTCAGAGCATCTGAAAGTTCATAAAATTTATAGCAGTTTAAAAAGTTTTCCTTATTTTCATGATTACCAAAAACTCAAGCACGGACGTCATTAGAGAAAAATCCCTAAAATGTTTTTAAATAACCAAAAAGAAAATATTTGAGCTATAAGAAGCCGAAGATGACATCTGATAAATATGTCAAAAATCGTTTAAGCGGTTTTAAAAAAAAATAATATTTCTTATAAAGGGTGTTTTTATTCTAAAGTATAGAACTTTAAGTAGGCAACACTTTTGTAACTGGCGGCCATTTCAACAGCTGTTGAGTTATTTGGTTTATGGGCTGGTGGAATCACGTTACAAGCACTGGTGACCACTACAGAGCCATGATTACTGAGTTTTCTCGTTCTTCAATTTAACTACCATGATGTGCAGGAGCTGCGTCTGTTTCAACAAGATAGCAATTATTTTATTGAAGAAAGCGTTTGGTAACCGCATAGTCTCATGTTTCGGACCCTCCAAGATCGTACGACTTAACACCGCTATACTATTTTCTGTGGGTATATTAAAGTCGCTTGTCTACGCCAATAATCCCGGAACGATCGACCACTTGGAGGAAAATATTCGCCTCGTTATTGCTGATACAAGGCCACAAACAATTAAAATATTCATCTGTGTTTTATTCCATACCTCATAAAAAAAAACACCTTCTACAGGGTGTTCCTCAAACTTTTTACGACAAAACTTTTTTCCCAATTCTTTTTTCCGTGGTTCAAAAAACTTTCTACGACTGAAAGAGTTTACTGTAAAACGTAAGTAATCCACCAGACCTCAAATCATTGCAAGAATATTGAAATTCAATTTTTTTTTTTCAAGAAATTACAAAATGTTTAATTATTAAAGTGTTTTCTACACCAAAGTATTACACCTTATAAATTTACATTACTCAAGCCAAATTAATATCAAAAATGTGAAAAGTAAAGTTGAAAATACTTTCTTTTCAATTTTTCTTCAATAAAGCAAAAAAAAAACCAAGCCTGAAATTCTTATAGCTTCAAAAATCTGATTATCATTTGATTAAAAGTTGGAAAAAAACATTTTTAAACTTGAATTATACATTATTTACACTTCACCATAAAACATTACTTTTGAAGTCAAATAAAATTTCCGAAAAACTATGGTGATTTGTTGAAAATGCAACTCCAGGTATTATAGGTAGGTATGAAAGCTTTTTGTGTATAGCTATAATAATAATTATAACCATTTGTTTCAAAAACTTCTTCCAAAGTCCAAAGAGGTCGAGAGTCTATACCATCTAGTACACTGAAATTTTACTTTTCAACCAACACAACACTATAAAGCTACAACTGACTTTTTTCTTGTTGAAAATGAATTATTTAGGGTAAACAAATTACAAGCAAGTCCTGTGGAAAACTCAATTAGAGAAAAGTTTTCAAATTATGAATTAGATCTCGGTGGCACTTTATTGACTGTGTGTCCATTTAAAAAAAAAAATTATAAAAGTTTTGTTTTTGGACTTTGTAGAAAGGTATACAATAAAGAAAGTTTTGATGTTGCCTTATATTGCATTGCAGTGTTGTTTTACCTTTAAATGAAATATTTATAATCACTGTCTAAAGGTATTGTTTTATGGGCTTTGGGATTTAGGGAATTATTATTCAAGGATTTCTGTAGTCTAGTCTGGTTTTGAAAGTTGTTTGTATTTTTATTTTGATTAATCTTGAATAAGGAATAAAGATGTTGTAAAGTCGAAACTTTTTTTTTTTTACACTCAAATGTGACATTTAGTTTTATTAACTTAAAAAATAAATTTTTGAAGCTCGGTTTAAAAATTTTCCAACTAAAAATTTCGTTTTCAATAAAAAAAAGGAAGGAAATGTTTTCAAAAAAATGCTACGAGTATTACTCACGATATTCCAACACTATGACTGAAGAAATGGAGATGCAGAAACTCCTGAATCAAAAAAATGCAGAGTCCGGCACGTGCATTTAGTTGGTTTCAACGATGGAGCAATCCAAAACTGGGAGCATGTCGATGTTTTCTAAAATCAATTCGGCGAACCACACAAGTAGTGCCTTGGGGGGAAATGAAGTGGTGAGAATTTTGGTCCCAGCCTGGATCAAGACAATCGGCAGTTTAAGATTAAATCAGAGAGTGTGCCCGTGTTTTATATTTTCAAAAAAATTTTGTCAAAAAAATACCAATATCAAAATTTTGCAAAAAATATTGTCTCAAAGCAAACAATTCCCAAAAAATGGTTATTTAACAAAGTCGTCAAGAAACAACCAAGTTTAATTATTGTTTCCGAAAAATTCTGACGGAAAAAATTTCAACAAATTAGATAAATCACCATCATCGTTTTTTCTTTTCAAATCAAACATAAACTATTCCTAGGAGCCTTAATGAATGAATAATAAATGGGTATAATTGCACTGCGACCTCAAGGTCTATTGTGCCCCCTTTTTTTGATCTGGATGAGGTTTTTCATCTACAGTTCATCCTCCAAATTCGTTCCTTTGAGGAATTTGAGAATTTGGGGTATTTTTAGAGAATGTATTTGGTTCTCGTCTATTTGGTACTAGCCCAGATATTTTTGTCTTTGATGCACTAGTGTTTCGCATCTACCTATTATGTAGTCAGGCGTTTCCTATTATGTAGTCAGGCATCGCAGAATCTGCTAGAAGCACTGCTCACTAGGCCAAGGATGCTGAGATGTCTTCTCAGTTTACAATGGCCAGTGAGGAGACCTCTTACTCTCCTGAGACTGTTCCTGCTAAGGCTGATACAGGATAGGAATCGTTCTCGGTTAAAGTTCCCGAGTAAGAGTTTTGCCTGTCTCAGTTTGGGGAGTTCTTTCCAGATTTTTGATCTTTTTGCCTCCTCTTCTAATTTGATTTCGTTTTTAATCATATTCTCCCATATGCCAGAATTATAGGGTTCTGGTCCCGTTAGCGGTGCCATTGCTCCTATTTTTGCTAGGGAGTTGCCCTGGACACCGACGTGACCTGGTACCCAATGCAGTGTGACTTTGTTATCCTTGCCCAGTTCATTACGCTTATTCACACATTCCTATACTAGTTTTGAAGTGATGGAGTATGAATTCAAAGCTTTTAGTGCAGCTTGACTATCTGACATGATGGCAATGTTTTGTTTTTTATATTTTCTATCGATGTTACGTTCTGCGCATTTTCCGATGACATTTACTTCTGCCTGGAATATGCTGGCGGACTTCCCCATCGGTAGGAAGATTTTGGTTCTAGGCCCAAAAATTCCTGTTCCAGTCCCTTCAAAAGTTCTCGATCCATCAGTATACCATTTAATGGTGTTTGGTTTGAAACTGTAGTTTTCTGTTTCGCTTTTTCAATCTTTTTTGCAACTTAACTCCGTTCGAAAAAGCTTTTCGAAGTTATATTTTTTGATCATGCCATTACATGGAATTTCAAGAAGGTTTGTAACTGTAGACTTGAGGATCGTGTTTCTCTCGCGATAGCCAATGATCCTCCCAGTCCCAGTGCCCTCTTTAGCAAATCTCATGATGGCCCCTTTAGCAGCACTTTCTATGGCGTAAGATTTAGGATATTTTCCATTGCTGCTGTAGGGCATGTTCTCATTGCTGCGGTTACACATATGCATGCAAGCCTTTGCACCTTTTCTAATTTTTTCCTTGTGGTTATTAATTCGGTTCTTTTGTACCATGCAACCGCCCCATAATTAATGATGGGTCTTACCATCATGGTATACATCCATCTGAGAATATTTGGTTTGCAACCCCATGATTTTCCTGCAATTATCTTGCAAATCATCAGGGCTTTTGTGGCTTTCCCAACAGTTATATCAACATGTTTGTTCCAAAGGAGTTTACTATCTAGTGTAATGCCTAAATACTTGACCTCTTTTTGGATGTCGATTACTTCCCCTGCCAACCGTATGGGTTTCATGTGTGGTAGAAGTCTTTTCTTAGTAAATGGTATTATTGCTGTCTTCGTGGGGTTTATGTTCTAACCCACTGAAGTACACCATTTCTTAGTTACGGTCAGTCCTCTCTGTATTATATTAAAAAGAGTTTCTTCAAACTTCCCCACGGTAGTTACATATAACAATGTTATCGGCAAAGCCAATGCAATACCTTGAGAATTTAGAGTTTCTATCAATTCATCTACTACAAGACTCCACAGTAAGGGTGATAGTTCCCCTCCCTGAAGACAACCTCTTGTTGTGATGCCTTAGCACTCTACCTATTCATTTACTTACGGTGATGGGTACCCCCTTTCTACTAAGAGCCCTGTCAACAGCTACATGTAGATGCCTTAGTGAGTGTGAACCTGAACAGCTAAAACCAGAAAACTATGGCCTAGCAACAAAAAGAATTGGCCTTGCAACTTTCCCATATTCTCCACTAAATATTTGTGGACAACCAGTTGAGATGGTAGAAAATTTAGAATAAATTGTTTAATTATGCACAAAATTCAAAATGGCTGCAATCTAACCTCCCAATTGCAAAACCAAGTACATAGTATTATGGTGATTTAAGAACACCTCAATTATCATTTGCAACTGTCATTTAAATTTCTCAGTCTTGTCATGATTATAAAAAGACTAATCAAATTTTCATTCATTCAACTCAAATTTCACTCTCACACTAAAAAAAAAAAACAAATAAACAAATACTATCTCAAAAAGGAATTTTTTTTTTTTAATTTATGCCAACTCATATTTTTGCTCTTTTCAGAAATCCTATTAAAAGTTTATTTCAATTAAAATACTATTCACAGCCAACAGGTGGATTTAAAATAAAACCACAAAATTGAATTAGAAAAAAAAAAAAATTATTCATCTAAACAAGAACTTCTAATTCGAATGCAAATTACCTCGCATCGCATTGCATATACATACATACAAACAAACACAATTTTGTATTCAGAATGTTGAAGAAATATTTTATTTAAATTAAATAAAATAACATTTTCTCTCAGTCAATGCCATAGAAATTATGCTATGGATTTTTTTTTTTATATTCATATTAAACTAAAATACTGCGCATTGGTAAGTTGAAGTAGAAATTTATTTATGTGACCTTAATTAAGTTCATCACATTCAAAACTAGGAAAGTCTGAAAACGCATTTTCAAAAAAAAAAATTCAAGAGTTTTAAAATAGTTAAAATTTCACATCAATACTTCTTAGAATGTATGTAATTAGATTTAGCTTAAGTAGTTTAGATTAGTTAAGATTTTTATTCAATATGTAAAAATTGTCCAATTGCTACCACTCAAAAGTAGTAAACTCGAATAATTTAAGGCCTGACATTATTTCGTCTTCTGCATAATTTATAACTAGGTACTGACAAAGTTTTCTTGAAAGGTTTTCCAAACTTTTTGAGAACAAAAAAACTGCCCCTTTTGAAGAGATACAATAAAAAGCGTACTGTGAAATTTATTACTCTAAAAATTCAAATTATAGAAATTCTAGAATTTATAGAAAATGACTGCAATTTTCCAGCAATATTTGCAAAAAAACTTCATGGATCTTATAGATTTAAACTCTTTTTTTGGGGCACTGCCTATCCAACGATTTCAGCGTAAAACATAAACAACCCTTCCTAGTAATCATATAAGCATTGTATAAGACTCCATTAAGTTCAACTTCATGAAGTAGATGCAATTTTTCTGTAAAATCTTACTGGACTCATAAATGAGATTTTCTACTTTCGTCATACTTTTAATTTTGGCTGAGTTTTATTACTGATTTCTCCTATCTGAGTTAAGCGTTCACTCCAAAAATTCCTGCTTCTTTAATATTGGAACAAATACTCCAATAAAACTAAGAGAAAACGTTTATATGTGTGCTTACTTCAATAACCATTTCATTATTGAAGCAAATACTTCCTGATTTTTTAATATTGGAGCAAATATTCTCTTTTGATTAAGTACTGGAGCAAGTACTCCAAAAAATATATGAGGAAAGCGTTATATCAGCTTTTTTTACTTATTGGAGCAAATACGCCAATAAATATATGGAAAAACAGGTTTATCACTGTTAACTCCGATGGAGAAATTGGACAAAATACTCTCATAACTATCTTAGTAAAGCGTTTACTCCAATACAATTTTATTATAGGAGCAAAATATTATATTAAATTATATACAATATTGAAAAGTATACTCTTGTTTCTTTTATAGCATGAATGTAGTTTATACTTACTCAAAGTCGATTCAAAGCCCATGTAACTCTACGAAAAATATTTCCAAACAATTCATCACCATTTTCTGCAGTGACACTATAACTTGGAAATCGGAAGCAAAATTCCCAAATGATTAGTTGTTGAATTTTCATATTTCATGTTCTTACAGTAATCTACTCATATACCTCATGAGATAATAAAGATCATCACTGATTGTGTGGTTGCCCTGGTTTTTCTTAATTCTATTTTTTTATTTCTGTATTAAAAATCCTGACTGTAAGTGTCCGTATATTCCGTATTATGGCAGTATACGTATACGGTATTCTTAGTTTAACAATTTTTCCCAACAAACTTTTAATTAGACTCTTTTCATCAAAATGTTGGGAATTCAGGAAAAGAATGTTTCAAAATTACCCACAAACATACAAATGAGAAACTGCATAAAACAATCAGTTAGAAAGGTCATGTCGTATAAAACTTGCATATAAATACAAGAGGATAACTTCAATTTTGAAAGAGAAGTGAATAAAAAGTACAGAGGGAAAAAAAATTTCCTTTGAAAAAAGTAGAATTTCCCCATGGAATTTTTATTTTTTTTCATTTTTGTAGAATTTGTTTGGCGTTTTATAAATTAAATTTATTTTAGAAAATAATTTAAATTTTATTTTGCTCTATGGTAGAGTAGTTTAAAATCCCATTCTTAAAAAAAAGGATGATTGAATGCAGCCTTTAAAATGAATTCAATTAACGATTGTTAAAGAATGTACACTGCTAGAATTCACCTTGTTCAACTGAGGCATTTGGGTAGACTAAGTCATCAATGTTTGAGTTTGAGATGCATGATGATATCCTTAGTCCTTGCCGGTCCGGTGATGATGATGCTATATGCATTCTAGGCATAAATCCTTCTGCATTTTGTTACTATACCCCATACAATCCTGGAATTGACACCATGAAATCCTACGTCTCCGTCGTCGTCATCGTCATCGTCGTCGTCAGTAAAATTTTCAAACGTGCATGAACCTTTCTATAGGCTCCTGATTACAACAAACTTGCATTGCTCAGCAAAAACTTCCATGTTCCATCAGAATTCCGAAAGCTACAGTTCATGCCTTGGTTAGGCTATATGCCATAACTCGTCCATATAGTGGCAATATAAGCCATATGATTAATACCGAACAGAGAGAGTGTATCACACATCATGCATTTCAAATAAACTTAATCATAATCATCTGCCTTGGCATAATGGCAACGGTGGCAATGCGGTGATGGTGTGATGGTGTCATGTCAAAATGAAGCCTATGTCTATCATCTGTAAGATCAGTGGCGTAGCGTGGGTTTTTAGTGCCTGGGATATTGCTTCTAATTGTTTTTTTTTTTATGACAATTCGATCGGGTATAATAATAAAGGGTGTTTGTTTTAGTGGTACATAACTTCAAGTTGGCAACACAATTTTAACTGGCGGGCATTTTAACAGCTGTAATTTGTGTTAAGTCTGGTTAGACGTTTTTGGAATAGAAGCCTCATGATCATCTACATAGAGGCTTTGACTCCGTGAATGGACCCAACACAAGAGAATTTTGTTTAGCGATGAAGCTCACTTTTGGTTAAATGGCTACGTCAATAATTTGGAGATAATCCTCAAGTGTATGTTGAGACGCGCCGTAGGTTAGGTTAGGTAAGGTTAGGTTAAACTGGCTGTTGGTTGGGAAATACAACACACTTAGACCAGAGTTTAGTCCGTTGTGATACCGCATGGTCACTGGTCAGTTAATCAACCTCAATCGTTGAACCAGTTAGAGCTTCGAATGAAGCGTAGGAGACAAGTGATATCTGAGTTTGTTAGACCGCTGGGAGCATTAAAGTAGAAGTATCCAAGATGAAGTCGTCGTCTTTGTGATAGGGCCAGACAGGTGCATAGAAGATGAGTCTTCTTCTTCCTCTTCGTCCCTGCAACTCCTGCAAAATCATTTGCAGGGGCTCCAAGTCGTAGTGCATGTATACCTTTTAAGCAGTATCCAGTCCAGTCTATTCAGGTAGACCAATTGTTAAGGGCGTTTGGCATTAAGTTTAGGCCAAATTAATTTTGTTGCTATACAGGTGGTGATGTTGTTCCACCTGTAGTTTGTTCTCTTTATGATATCTTGCTTTAGCATTAGTTTGCATGTAGCCAAAGGCATACCCACGCTGGCTTTGTGAGCCAGCAGACGTAAAGTTGTTTCTCTTTTTGACAGTTCGTCGGCTTTGCAATTTATGGCCCAGCACCCAGCAAAGGTTGCTATTTAACGGTGTTGCCACCTCCGTAAGAGATTATCAACAATTTAGGGCTATTAGTGAATTCGTAGAGACAGAGTCTAGGGATTTTATCGCAGCCTGGCTGTCAGAGAAGATGCGTACATCAGTTTTTGATATAACGTTTTCTCTGAGCCAGGAAAGGACTTCCCTAATAGCCAGGACCTCAGCCTGGAACACGCTACAGTCATCAGGTAGACGGGAGGAGAGAATTAAGTTTAGTCTTTCGGAGTATACGCCTCCACCAACTCCATGATCCGTTTTTGATCTGTCTGCAAAGAAGTTAATAGGATCAGATATACCGTAACATCATGGTGGAATCATTGATCCGTATTTCTTTGAATACGATGCTGTCCAGAACGTTACAGTCAATGGTGATCGCTATAGAGCTGACTTTTCCGTTCCTCAATTGGAAAACCATGGTGTTCCATGGCTCGTGGGGATTTGTGAAGCCGCTAGTCTACGCCGGTAAGCCCGAAACGATCGACCACTTGGAGCACAACATTCGATGGGTTATTCCTGATATAAGGCCATGAATGTTGGAAAAATTGGACCTCCAGATTGAACTACGTCCAAACCAGTCGTTGTCGTCTTATATCGGAAATCATAAAAATTACCACCACTAGCAAAATGCCGCCCAAATGTTTTCAAAGATTGCCACCCCAACAAAGTTTCGCCCGGCGCATTCACACTCTCTGTCCCTGCCACGTTACGCCCCTGTGTAAAATCATGTGCAACACATCAAAACGAATGAAGGTATACTCCACTGACAGCTAAATGTACATCACTGACATGGAACTGTCCTTTTTTTTCATTTTGATTGAAAGAACACTGCAGACAAACTCTTTATTTGCATTTTATATTCGCATAATCCTTCGTGAATTCATTTTTTTTCCGAGGAAGTGTTGAATTTATTAAGGATTCTTATGCATTAATTTTACTGAGTAGGTTAGATGTTGGGTACTGCATACGACAAACCTATTGCAACACGTGTCATGCGTATGCGTGTAACTAGAATATATATATTTTAAAAAAAATGCAGTGTTAACCATTCAAAGAGTATATGGAGTCGTAATTAGTATGACAAGTGGGTGCCCGAGGGAAGCTTAATTTTGCATTTCATGTTTAGATATAGTAGTAGATGTAAAAAAAATATCAATTTAAGTGGGATTGTTCTTTTAGTTTAATTTGAAAATTTTAATTTTAGAAATCAATTAAATATTAAAAAATATGTAGACGTAAGAAAAATGTTCAATTAAAAACATTTCAATATAGAACCCTTATCTTTACCTTTAGCGAGGAATGAATTTAGGAAATCATTCAAATTGTTACTGGGCATGTGTTGCTAAGTTGTAAATTTTCAGGGGTGTGGAAGTGTATAGCAGCAAAGCTACTACGGTGAAGATGGTATGACCGGAACGTGGTTGGGATCCAAACATGGCCGCCAGATTCCCAAGGTTGGGTGGGTTTGGGAACACTGCGTTAACACCAGCAGTGCCTTGATGTGGTGATCGTCAGTCCGTTTTTTTTTTTTTTGATAATTATACCAGGTCTGGCTTGCAGACTAAGTTAAGTTTTAGTGACAAGATCCCTGCCCCATTCCGGTGAGCTTACTCCGCGCATCGCGGAACTTACCACTCCTATCCCTTGTCTAAACTCTTCCTTTTCTTATTTCCCATCCTTTCCTTATTTTTCCTACCTTACTGCTTACCGACATTCCTATGATTCCTCTTGCGAAAAGGAAGAGGAAAGGAAGGTGTAAGTGTAAGGTGGAAGGCTAGGAAAAAGGAAGAGGTAGGAAAGAGAGGAAAGAAGCGTTTGCAAAGGAAAGGTCTAATGTTGAGCTCCGGGTAAGCGGCCTGCTTGCACATTGCATGGCGTCAGCTCATCGGACTGAGAGGGATCTTGTCAGAAACTGAACCTCGCCTGCAGACAGAAACATAAATCAGGCCAAGAAAAACTAGGAAAAATATAAACGGACTTGTAAAACCACGGACGGAATATTGGCACGTCAGGGCACTGCTGGTGTTAGTGCAGTTTTCTGGAAAATTATTTTTAGACGGGTTTGTTTTCTTGGGGCCCATATAGGGCCCTAGTAAAATATAGTTCAATGTGTGTTTAAGGAAAATCTCGAGTAGGTACACCTCTATTTTGAAATAGTTTTTAGGGTTATCTTGAATTCTTTTCGCCTTAGAAAAAATGTTAGAGTCTTGCATAAGAAAAAGCTTTGCAATTGATTCTAATATAGGTGTCTTTTAGGATGCTAAAAACGATCGGGGTGTGGTTTCTTTGTTAAATGTTGGCAGTGAAAATAAATTCACTCGCCAAGTCTCAAAAAGTACTTACAAATATTTATTTCTGATAAATAAAATTTTTTCTTCATGGTTTTTGAGATAACTTACCTGAAAAGAAACAAAAAAACTTCGAATTAATTTAAAATCAAATTATAATATAATAAATAAAATATTTAAAAACGTCTGAGATTATCAGAATCCTACAAAAAAAAAACTATAATTCACAAAAATAGCCTTTCATATAATTTTATGGTGCTAGTTAAGTGATATAATTATATATCATCAGTCCCATTAAGTATTGCTCAACCGCCTTGCTTTTGAAAAGCTGACCCGTGAAGATATAGAACCAGCGACACTTCCAATGCCTAATCAATGGAGAGTAAGTTACCTTCTCCTAATCTACAAGGGAAAGGGGGTTTGCATCATGTAAATCAACCACAGATGCCATACAGAGTTTAAGAATGGAAAAACACCGTGATTCCCCAAGGGATTTGCATATTGTGCTAGTTGATTTAGAAAAGGCATTCTATCGACAACCCCGAGATCTGATATGGGTTTCCCTGAGACAGCGAGGGAATCTGTGTGAGGATGATCATGGAAGATATACGAGGATGTAAAAACGAAGGTAAGATGCCCCGCAGGAATCATTGAAGAGTTCTCAATAAAAGTCGGTGTACACCAGGGAAGCGTCCTGAGTCCTTTGCTCTTTATCACAGTCCTTGACTTTCTGCTTGAAGGAAAAGTGACGAATCCAAAAGTGAATCAGTTATTTTTTGCTGATGATGGAGCCTAAGTGAAAATCCATCATCCTTGCAACGAGCACTAGATGTACGGGTGGATGTTCTAGAGGGAAGTGGATAACGCGAAAAAGACGAATATCTATGCTGTCCATTTTCCGACCCAGGCGGCCCTATTCCTGACATCTACTTGAATGGAACAATGCTTCCCAAGTGCGAAAAGTTCAAATATCTTGGATCTATGATCAACAACAAAGCATCTTGAAATGACGACATCAACCATCGTATAAGTGTAGTGGTGGATGAAGTGGTGAGAAAACTCTGCCATTATCTGTGACCGAAAAAAATGCCCCTTAACTGAAAGGAAGGCTCTACACCGAGGTTGTTAGACCAGCCCTTACATACGGTTCACAATAATGGGCAATGTACAAAACGAATGAGAGTAAACAGGATTAACAAAGCTTGATCGAATCAGAAGCAAGAAAATCCGTGGAAGCCTTCACGTCAAAAATATAATCTTGAATAAAATACAACATGACCGACTAAGCTGGTACCTACTGTCATGTATCTACAAAGAAGAAACCCTGAGAACCCAGTTCAAAAGGCGATAGCATACAATGTTCCAACACAATCGCGAAGAAGAGGCAGGCCTAAGAACTCATGGAGAAAGCAAATGCAACTACAACTGCATTCAGTTGGGATTAGACATGGAACAATTCAGAACTCGGAAGCCTGCCGCCGTTTCTTGAGGTCAAACCGATGAACCCCACATGTGGAGCCTAAATGTGAAGCAGCAAAGTGGGAGAGTTGTAATCCCATCCGAGATCATGACGAAAATGGAGAAGAAGAAGGCTATCTATGGCCCTGAGGGTTCAAGGCCCCCATTGCCCGAAAGTAATACAGTTTAGAAAACAATTTGAAAACTTTGTTTCTGTTATTCTATTTTTAATTTTGGCAAAACCTTGAAACCTTGGCAAAAAATTGTTGACTTCTTATTTTTATAATCTTTCCACATGTTGTCCAAATGAAAATTCTTATTTCTTAAGTTTGACTTTTTGTTGTCTTTGCATCACTAATTGCGTAGGAACACTAAAAACATGTTAGTTAGAAATTAATTAAGTTCTAACCATTTTTAATAAACATTTCGCTGTTCACAGTCTGTTCACAGTCTGTTCTATGTTTTTTCATAAAAAAAATCACAAGTTGTTGGAATATTATATTGTTAACTTCTGTATTTTTTTGGCTAATAAACATCTCGTATACATTTTTAACTATACTTTCTTAGTTTGTTGTGATTTCTCGGACTAAAATAATAAAAAAAAAATAAGTAAGCAAAACTTTTCGTCCATTATCCCTCAGCAAACAAACAACATGGTCAGGGACTTTTTTTTTTGGAAACATAACAATTTGCTGCAGCTGCTCGCAATATTCATTCATTTTTCACAGAACACACTCTAACAAGTCTTTGTGTACTTTTCATAGCGAAAAGTTTTTGCTTTGTATGAAATTTTGTTTAAGGAACACCATGTTTTAGCACCTTTCTGGTGTCGTAGATGTTAACGTAATATTCATGTTTGTTTTTATTTCTTAAAAGGACGACTTTCTACACCGTCTGGACTTAATTATCATCAGCACACACACACACAAAAAAAAAACAACCAAACAAGATTCAAAGAGATAAAAACTTTGTGAAAACTACTGTTTTTGAGATAAGGGAAATACAAAAACGCTTCCTGAGTGAAAGTTATGTGATATAATAGTTTTAGTTTATGAATCAACATCCTTAAAATAATTTATTTTATTTTAGTATTTTTTTGGTGAAGGAAAAATCTTATTCAAAAATTATTGCACATGTGCCAATAAAATTTTTATTTCTTTTTGTTTTTAATAATTTTACCTCAAAATTTAATTTTTAGTTCATGTTAATTTGAAAAACGAAGGCGAGAATTAACCAAGAGAAAACAAAAACAGAAAATCATCATAAATAATTCACATTTAATTTATATTTGTGTATGATTTTCAGAGCAATAAATTTTCTTTTGAAATTTGCTTTTTTTTTTAAATTTAGCTCAAATATGTAGTTTTTGATTTTTAGGTATAACATTTATTTATATTAGAGAACATTGTCACCTCTTGAACGTGAACACTTGTTAGCATCGACAAAAAAAAATGTATAATGATATCTACATGCATTTTTATGATGAGCAATAAAATTATTAATATAATTGTTAGAAACGATTTTGAAAATAATTTGTATATTTTTAAATGAAAAACATGTGCAAATAGCAAATGACACTGCCTTTTATTGAATTTAAAATCATTAGCAATGTCATTTTATTTCTATTTTATATTCGTTTTTGTAAAAAAACAAAATTGAAACCCTAAATATTTGCACTTACGATTTGTACAGGGTGTTTATCATAATATGTAGAAGTGTGAGTTTGGAAATTGATTTTTTTAAAACTGTTGTAGCTGTAGATTGCTGGATTTTAAAAAGTAAATATCCCATGAATCATGAATGTTTCCCAAAGCATTGTTTATGATTTGGGAAACACCCTGTATTTATTACTAGTGAACGTTTATTGTGACGAACGATGGCCACAATTTACTGTCTGATATAAAATATGTTAAATTATTGACCATACAATGTATCTGAGTATGTTCTTTGACGTTTTAAGAAACTAATCGCCATTTGCTTCTTCTTCTTTAAACCACTATTGTTTGACCTAGAGTCTCTTGACTAGCACCAGAACTCTAAGGCTTTACTTGTGGAGAAAGGCGCCCGTAGGGTGGGCCTTTAATTTTATATTAAGGGCTTTTGAAACAGGTTCACCATTCTTAACTTTTTTCTATTGGATTCTATGTTTACCTCGAAAATCTCTTTAGTTTGTCCCTTCCTGGAAAAAATCTTTCATCTAAGTTGTTCATAATGTGTTTTGACCGAGATGGTATTTTTGCTTCTTATGATGATGATTTCCTTGCTTCTTATTCGATCACTCTTTGTCCAGTCCTGCTGTCATCCAAATCATCTTCATTTCACTTACAGTCAATTTACTTTCATACTTCTTATACAACACCGTGAACCGTATATAAGCGCTGGACAAGTAACTGCCGTGTAGAGCTTTTCTTTCTGGTTTGGGATAATTTTTTGATCACAGACGGAGTTAACTTCATCCAAGCTGCGCTAGTGCGATGTTCGATGGCATCATCACAAAATCCTTTCTTAAACTTTTCGCACTTGGGAAGAACAATTTTTCTCTAGAATATCCATCCATAGGTCAAGAGCTCATTGCCAGGAAGCAGGATCTTCAATTATCCTCAACAAATATAACAGATTTACTTTGAAGTCCTTCAGCTTACCCCCAATCAAGAAATGACAATAATGAAGAGCCAAGAACTCAAGATCCCTCCCTGGTGCACACCTACTATAAATGTTCCACACAGATACAACACATATCTGGGGCCCTACTCTCTATTTCGTTCCAAAAGTGAAAATTTTCGAGAAGGAATATTTTGTACTCTCTATTTCTAAAGCGAAATGAAATCTACTACTTTCGGAATGAAAATTCCAAAAGTGGAATTTTCATACCTGGCAACTCGTTTCTCATGGTAATCTAAGAAATGCTTTTTCAAAATCATACAATACCTAAAATATGGGGATCTCTTTTGAAATTCTGATATTTTTCCATTCTAATTATTAGGCCTCTACTCCAAGAATCCTCCCTTATTAGGTCTTTCATGATTTTAGGATTTTTCGAGTTAAGAGCCTCTGAAACGAACGCTCAGCGAATACCGAGTATTCACTCTGGATTACGTCTTTGGCGTCAGATAGTCATAATACGTATTTCGCAGTTGGCTCTCCAATACCCGCCAAATGATCTTCACGACGCGGGTCTGGCATTAGCTTGGTTTACTTTAGCGGTCGTTAGAATGAAATAGCGTTTCTCTTTGGTTTTCATCCAAGAAGAATTATTAAACATTGGAGAAAATCTTATGGAGCATTCTATAAAAATGGCTGTCAGCTAAATTTTTTTTTTTCAATTTATTACTTTTTAATTTTTTAGTTTCATATTTCTTCCCTTAGATTTAAACCTGCGACCTTTAAAGCGCTGTGTCTCTGAGCCAATTCGAATAAAAAATTCAAATATTAAATTTTTATCCCGATGAACATTGCCTGTAAATTTTAATAAGTTAACTTCTTAAAACAATAAGTTTTTCATATTATTGATGTATTCTCCTTGGAATAATATGAATATATTATTAAACCTCACTAAGAAAATTGTCCCCTGCCAAAGATGGGGAAGACAAAAATACCCCAGTTCAATTTAACACTCTTTAGCGTCACACTTTGCGCAAACACAGAAATTTTTGTCTTGCAGTTTTTTTTAAGAAAATAACATGGACAAACATTTTAGAGCACAGTAATAATGTAGGTTATTAAAAAACAGTTTTTATGCATTCACTTTAGAATATGCATTAAAAATTTGATTTTTTTTTCTTAGATCCTGTATAACGTTTCTAAATATATCCAATTATTTTTTTTTTTAACTCTCACAAGTTTTTTTTCATACAACCACAAAAGACTTCTTTTTAGGAAAACGTTATCCTAAAACAAACATTAACTAAATAGGCACTTACTGTGCTCTAGTTGATCTTCTCAAAATGTTTTAGGTCCATGAGTTGCTATATCCATCTCCCTTCCTATACACTTACTGTCTTTCTAGTTGCATCTTTACACTTATCACATACCCACATCCTTTGAAACAAAAAAAAAAGAGAAAAGAAGAGATAAATAAAAATAAAATAGTTTAACGTACCTGAGCTTAAATTGCACCTTAACATAGTGAGTGAATGTGCAAATTACATTCCATCAAATTTTACCTCTCACCTCAGCACGGTCGGGTCGGTCCTTATACAGATATAGCAAGTCCTTATGGAATGAAAGGATCTAGGTAAGGTATACACACCTTTCCAAGACAAGACATCATCCACTTCCTCTTTCTATATATTTTTAACTGCTGTTTTGCCTTGTGCCGTGTTTAACATGACCAGTGCCAACGATGCTTAACGAGGACTTCAATGTTTGAAGATGGAAGTTCTCTTTGCACGAGATTTCCTTCTTTTTCATTCAAAAACACCACACCGCCACCGCGCCGCACCTTACCGTGGCGCCGCCGTTGATGACGACGTCGACGACCGTGCTTATGCCGAACAAAACCAACTAACCTCCGCCATCATCTTTCAAGAAAAAAAAATATAAAATGGAAGCACAAAAAGCCATTTTAAAAACGTGACTTCTTCGTAATTTAAGGATGAAACTTGCTGCACAAGTTAGCGTGTTTTTTTTTTAATATTTTTCTTTGTTGTGCATACTCTTTAGCTAGGTGTTTTGTGCCGATGCCACTACCGTCAACGTTTTCTCTTCTTTTGTTGAAAGTTTGAGAGGCATAACACAACGCAAATGCACCAAAATGTTAGTAGGTAACTGTACCTATTTATCCAGTACCGGAAAGGACACCACCCAATATAAGTTCTTCTTTTCTCCTAGATTTTTCATTCCGCATATATACTTATCTACATTTGCTATTGTGTTGTAGCATAGAAATAAGAAACAGTGGGGGTAAAAAGTTTGTATACACAAAAGAGTTGAATTTTTTAATATGTAAGTGTGGAGGAATTTGGCCACACAAGTTACTGATAGCGTCTAAACTCCAACGGTTGGATCCCTGTGGCTAGTTTGGAATTTTTCATGTGACCTAACCCGGGCGAATCCTTAAGTGACCAGATAGTTACATAGTCCTAGCAACTAGATTCTAGCACGTACCTTCGATTCTGGTTGCTGAAGCTAGACGTTAGGAGCTTGATCCTAGTGAATAGATCGTCTTCTTTTTCTACTTCTACTTCTACTTCTACTTCTACTTCTACTTCTACTTCTACTTCTACTTCTACTTCTACTTCTACTTCTACTTCTACTTCTACTTCTACTTCTACTTCTACTTCTACTTCTACTTCTACTTCTACTTCTACTTCTACTTCTACTTCTACTTCTACTTCTACTTCTACTTCTACTTCTACTTCTACTTCTACTTCTACTTCTACTTCTACTTCTACTTCTACTTCTACTTCTACTTCTACTTCTACTTCTACTTCTACTTCTACTTCTACTTCTACTTCTACTTCTACTTCTACTTCTACTTCTACTTCTACTTCTACTTCTTCTTCTTTTTTTCTTGTGTCTTCGAAAATTTCATCTAAATCATTCGAAAGTTTCGAAAAAAACGGAACAGTTTCCACACAACAAATTATTACAAAAGTGGGCGTGGCGGATTTTACTAATTAAAATAATAATTGAAAACATATTTTTTCCAACCTTTTACTTTTAACCCACAGTGTATATTAAAAAGACGTGGTTCAGTTATTTTTATTTCATATTTTTATTTATACTACTTAACTAGCTGTATATAGGTGGTAGGAATATTTTTCGGGCAAGGTGGAAATTATGTCATGAATTTTCAACATCTTGCGACTATTAAGTGTAAACGAGCACAAGTTTTCTTCACGTATTATTATGTTTGCTTTTATTGGTTAATTTAACAGGCTGATGAATTTTTATATGCAAAACAGGATGCATTTGGGTAAAATAAAATATTAAAAATTAAGGGAAGTTTTTTGCTTTTTCGCTGATGTTTTCAAGTTAGCTTCTGCTGTGTTGTGTGATGGTTGCAACGGCCATTAGAGGTGTGCTGCGTCGTTTAATAGTTTTTTTTTCTTCTTCTTATTATTACTAACGGCCAGAACGTGGTTGTTTATGAGAGTTTCTTGTGGGGTGATTAAATGTGTTTAAGGTTATGCTAGGATGCATAGTTTTGTGAGTTATGAAAAAAGCGAGGTGTAATTAAATATTTTATGTTTTAGTCTTAATCAAATTTGAATCACTGAGCTGGTGTTGCACAGTTAAAATGATCAAACTGGTTAGTACACTTTGATGTTCTAAACGGTATTTTTGTATAGAATTTAAGTTGGCAGCACTTTTTTAACTGGCGGCCGTTTTAACAGCTATTTAGTGATTTGTGTTAAGTTTGGTTTGGCATTTCAGGAATTGAAGCCACACCCGATCACCTGGGAAGGTGTCGATTCGGTGAATGGACCCAAAACAAGATTGTTGTTGGTCCGGATTTTTATAGGAGAATTTGGTACAGCGAACAAGTTCACTTTTGGTTGAAAGGCTACGTCACTAAACAAACCTGCCGTAATTGGAGTAAAGATAGTTCTCAGTAGCATGCTGAGGCTATCAATTCCAATAGAGTCTACTATAGTCTGTCAAAGCTCTTCAAATCCAGAAATCTCACCATAACTTCAAAACTGCTGCTGTACAGGACCATGGTCCTGCCAGTTCTCACGTATGGATCCGATACTTGGGTGCTTAGCAAAAGACACTCCGACCCCTTAGCCGCGTTCGAGAGAAAAGTCTTAAGGAGAATTGTTGGCCCAATATGTGAGGACCCCATATGTGAGGAAGGACGATTCCGGAGACGGTACAATAATGAATTGTACGCAATCTACCTTGAAACTGAAAAGGTGACAAAAATCAAGCTCGGTAGACTCCGGTTGGCAGGACACCTAGCTCGCATGAGTGAAGAGGAACCGGCTTGGAAAGTCGTTTGTGGTATATTCTATGGTAGACGGCAGCGTAGTAGACCATGCTTGCGCTGGAGAGATGGCGTAGACCAGGACGCCCGAAGTTTTGGAGTGCGCAACTGGATGGCGTCGGCTTAAGACCGGGATAGCTGGAAAAACTTGTGGAAGGAGGCCAGGACCGGAGCTTGGTTGTCAAGCCGATGATGATGATGATGTCGAGACACTGTTACCTACAGAAACACTGCCTCTTTATTGTGCTTTATGGGCTGATAGCATCATTGGACCGTATTTCTTTAAAAACGATGCTGACCAGAACGTTACAATCAATGGTGATCGCTATAGAGCTGACTTTTTCGTTCTTTAATTGAAAAACCATGATGTTCCAGGAGCTGTGGCTTCAACAAGACGGCGCAACATGTCACATAGCTCATGAAATAATTGATTTATTGAAGGAAACGTTTGGCAACCGCAAAGTTTCACGTTATGGACCCGTGAATCGGCGCTCCCAAGATGGAGGATTACTGTAAAGCCACTAGACTATTTTCTGTGGGGTTATTAAAGTCGCTAGTTTACGCCGAAACCATCGACCACTTAGAGGAAAACATTCGGCGGGTTATTGCCGATATACGGCCACGAATGTTGGAAGCAGTGGTCAAATATTACACCTCCAGAATAAATTACGTGCGAGCTGGAAGATTATCTTTCCAATAAAGTCTTTTTTTTAAATCTCATCTTTGTTTTAATCCATTTCAAAGTTCTATACCTCTGAAAAAAACACTCTACACAATCAGCTGGATATGGCGCATAGGATCACTGATAGTTTTTAGTTGGCAGGAATGATGCAAATTCAAACAGTTAGGAAGAAGAAATATTAGTTTTAAATTAACAGTTTTTTACAAGAGCCTAAGGTTCCCCTAAAAAGTGTTTCCATTATTTCTAAAAAACATATTTATTTCCTAAAATCAATGGAACTTTTTTTTATCACTTTTTATCCTGAAAATCTTTTTTTTTATAAGAATTTGATACTCGACAAAAAAAACTCATTTTCAATAATTTCAGTTTAAAGAATCTATCCTTATTTGCAATGAATTTACATTTCCAAAGAAAATTACGAAGCATTCAAAAAGGATTTCTTCCGTGCCTATTCGTTTTGTTGAATCAAACCAGATTTCTCTTGTGCCTAAAGTAAATAACAAGTAATAGCCCAATATCGGTAATCCTTATATACCACCCACGAAAATAATTCCCTGACCACAATTCCTATCAATATTCTATCCAATATCCTTTCCTTACCTTTCCTTCTTTTTTCAAAACGTCTCGCCTTAGCAGTTGTTGTCTAAGCTACGACCTACAATATTGAAATCGAAAATAGGTTTTATATAAACAAAACCTAAACAACATATACCGCACACCGGTTCTTTATGATTTCTATGGTATGGTGATAAAATTTATGCAGATTACATTTCATTGTGTTTTTTGTGAGAGAGAGCCTTTGGTGGATTTGGGCAGGAGACAAAGCACAATATGGAAGGCTTTAGGCTAGGCGTGGTTGATTCAAGGTAAATACATTCGAAATCCAACTTTCAAGCGGGATTTTGGTAACATCCAATATTATATTGTTAGAAGTGGGTACCAGTTTTGGTAAGAAAATCTTTACATATTTATTTATCAACTGATAAACTAAATTGAAAAGATTTTAAATTTGAAAAAAAAACAAACTATAGGTAGGATTTTATTTCTTAATTTATTTTAACCTATGCATGGATTTCTGCCTATTTCAAATATTTAGGGTTTGAATCAGTGATTGAATGATTGAATTTGTTGATGGTTTAACAAAAGTGCAACTTAGTGTGTTTGTGTTATTATTTTTTTATTTTTGGCAACATTTTTTTCTCGTTTTTAATTCCGTATGTGATACTATAGGCAAGTTTTGCATTCGTGAAAAAAAAAATTGGAATACAAAATTGTAGTAAAAATTGACATAATCAAGATAGGTTAGGTTAGGTTAAAAATGGCTGTCGGGCAAGAAACCCAACACACTTAGACCCTTATGAGTCCATTGTGATACCATGAAACTAGCAAGATATGAACTTACTAGTTGAACCACTCGGAGCTTCTAATGAATAGGGATAGACTTTTAGCGTCCGTTAACTAGTCTAAATAGTGTCCTCATAGAAGAATGGAGTTTCCTTCTATCGGAGAGAGCAGGTCAGGTGCACAGAATATGTTGAACAGTTTCCTCTTCTTCTTCGTCCATGCAGCTCCTGCAGAAATCGTTGGAGAACACGCCCATCCGTATTGCGTGCCTACCTATTAAGCAGCCGCTTTGAACGTTTCAAGTCTATACTAGGCCATATTTGTTTGGTTGCCAGGCAGGTATTACTCTGAGTCCATCTGAAAAACATCCTGCTTTAGCATGAGTTTCCATGTAGCATTAGGTATACCTATGTCGTTCCTTTCTGGTTGTAGAGGAGTGATTGTTCCTTGTTTGGCGAGTCGTCCACCCTACAACTGGCCGGAATGTCACTATGTCCCTGCACCCATATGAGGTGAATATCAAACTGTTCAGACATCTCTCTTAGAGATATTTGGCAGTCTAGGACCGTGATTGATTTCGTAGTGACAGAGGCAAGAGATTTAATAGCCGCGTGGCTATCTGAGAAAATTCGAATAACCGTGTTGGATATCACGTTTTCTCTGAGCCAAGAAAGAACTTCCTTGATCCAAACATAATCAAAATAAATCAGTTGTTCTTTCAGCTAGTCCCTAAACGGGATGATGGCCGTATCTTCACAAGTTTTTTTTTATTATTTTTTTTTAAATCAAAAATAACTGTACCTTCCGTAATCAAATATTTTCGGGTTTCTGAAAAATGGTTTATCTGATTTTAATCGAATTATTTTCATGGAATGGGATCCGAAATTTATAAGATACAGCCAACTAAAAAGTTCATATAACAATGAGCGTGGCAGTAAGTAGATTTGAATAAAAACAAATTCGAAACATTTCATTATAATCTTTAGAACCGTTTAGAACAAAAGATGTAGGTAGATATATAAATTAAATTTTTTCTTAAAAATTTCAATGAAATCGTTGAACTGTTTTCAAGAAACCAAAATATTTTTTAAAGTGGGAGTTACATTGGGCGTGAAATTAAGCGTTTAATATGAGTCAAATTCCATTAGAATCATTGGAACCGTTTCCAAGAAAAAAAGATTAGACAAATGAAGTTGGGTGGATATTACTATTTTTTAACTGTAGGTTTTTTATTGAAATTTTTAAAATTTTATTCAAAATATATCAAGAAAAAAAATATAAGGTGATCTGAAATCCAACCTCCTGCAAGGACAAGAAGTTGGAAACTAAGATTTAAGATCTCACGAAATTTCAGTTACTCATCAATTTCCCTTAAAGAACTTAAAACCTGGATTATCAGTCCAAAATTAAACTTTAACCCGAGTTAACTCGATAAATATGTTGGGTTAACCTTGGATTAACAGCGAAGAACCATTATGTTTTTTTTATCATACGAGTCTTCAAAGCTATTTGGCATTTATACGTTACTAAAAAATCGTTTCTGGAGTGCGCTGTGGATCATTCTATTTATCGGATTAGCTTACTCAGGATTTACTCTCGTTAAAGCGTTAAGACGTTGTTATAAAATATGGTAATTAGCTAATTTTTCTAGGCTGATCACTAAAGTCTGACGCTTTAGTTCAATTGACTCTACTGAGCTAGTTCGTTTATTTGATTTCATTAAATTTAACAGACCTTTCACAAGAAAACAAAATTACAAAATTACAAAGAAAAACTTAAAAATCAGTAAATTGAAACTGTTTGGGTGCTTTTTCACCGTCTACACCTTTAAGCACGATCAGCGCGGCGCGGACTTTGTGTTGCCCGCGTTTCGTAAGCTCGGAGTTGTAGACGGCCGACTTGTACTCGAAAAGTCCTTTTTTCTCAGTCATTTTGCCTCCACGATTGTTAGCACTGCAAATAGGTTCTGGTTTTTTTGTTGTCTTCCATCGTGGAGATAAATTGAACTTGCTAATTCAATATTTTTGTGCGCATTCAATTCCTTTGTTCATTCTTCGTTTACCACTTGGCCGGTTGCCATCTTAAATAATAAAAATTGTACAAGTCAATTTTTAACTAAATTAAAAAAAAGTCAAAATTATAAAAGAAATTTTTTGGGTTATTGGTTGCACAAGCGCACCCGCTTTTCGCCAGAAAGTGTGCCGAACAGAAACATTTATTGAAGTTGAGGTAAGTTTTACAAATATCCAGTACTTTTTATTATTAAAATTCAGACAGCTAGTTGAAGTTAAGCTATGTTTCAAGCTAAATTCGTGCCCAAACCAGCCTTGAACCGCAGCTTAAGCCTTAACAAGTTGAAGGCTTAACTTAAACTTAATCACAAGCTGAATGCAAATAATAAGGAAAAGAAAGTGTTGCCTACTCTTGGGTGTTTCTTCCATATAGAAACTTGAAGTTACTATTACCCAAAGAACTTGGCTAATTGATTAATAAAAATTAATCTTTGTATTGAGGACAAAATTGTTTAATACTAAAAAGTAGCCAAATCTGCTGAACAGCATGTGGTGAAATACTGCAACCCGGGCCCAAAGAGTTGAACAATTTTCAAGTTTTCTGTCCCTGAGTGCAGTGTTTAGGACTTTTAATTTAGCTACATCTGCGACCTCGTCGACGTCGCATTCTATTCAGGCGGGCTAGTCAGATAGTCACAGTCTGACAAAAAATGGGAAAGATTTTTGGTCGTGTCATGATTAAATTCTAAAATTTGAATTGTCAGAATTGTGCTAAAATGAACTAGATGTCTGAATTAAGTCTAACTAGTACACTGAACTGAACTAATTCATTGAACACTAGTTCGTTATGTTCATTCTGATGATTTTTTTTGGTTTAATTCTAAAATTCAAGTGCTTAAGCAATATTTCATAATTGAAAAGGTTCATTTTTCAATTTTGTTATGTAAAACCAATCAGTATTATTTATGCAATGTCATCCAACCATTTTATATTTGACTGATAGTGACCATTTAATGCTTTGTATTAAATCTTCTGTTTCACAACATTTTATCAAAAAAAAAAGACCAAATGTCCAAAAAAAAAAAAACACAAACCAAAAACAACGCAAAAACTTTCTAAATCACTTCGCCTTTTTGCGACATGGCAACTTTCAACAACAATCCATCACCATATAGTGGACAAATTCAACTGTCTATGGTCGACCAAGCGACCGATATGTCTGGTCCTCTCCTAACCCTAAGCCATCATATTATTATATAAATTGTCTTTGTCGTCGTCGTCGGTCCGGTCGTTGTCATCTTATAGTTCGTCCACATCAACCATTTTGTCCCGGACAAGTGGCATGGCGATGGCACATCTGCCCTCTATCTCTCTATACATGTATGATGCCGTATATTGTCTCTAATTTTAATGGATTATATGATGAATGAGAACCGAGATGAGATATGAAGACAAAATGTCCAACATGCGATATGTGCGGGTGGTGATGGAGATTCTGGTCCTGGTCCAATTCTAGAAAGCTCTTAGTTGGGGGCGACTATATCATACAATCACTATCACCATCATGCCACCGCCGCCGCCAGCTCTATAACCCAATCAACCCAAGCATCATTGCGCACTTGGATGCTTCACAAATTCCATTGTGGTTGCCATTGCCATTGTCAATGAAGTGAAATGAAGACCCCGTCAAACACACATTTGTAAGAATAGAAGATGCAATGCACTCGCAATTTGCTTTTCCTCCATCGCATCGTGTCGTAACATTTATACGTAACGTGCCCGATCATCCACCAGGTATAGAGTTAAGTGCTTTTGTTTGTTATCAATTTGCATACAAGATAAATGCGTGATGAGTAAAGTTATTATGTATTCATATTTACGTTAAAGATATAACCCCCTGCCCCTATCGCACGACGACGACCAACGATGACGATGATTATTATGATGTAGATTGCGAAACTTTAACATGGCACTTGTCTCCTTGAGAAATGTCCTTACACACACACACCTCCTACACCCAACATGCTTCATGCTACATGTTATTCCTTTCTAATGAGGGACAATTTGAATTTTCTATTGAATTAATAGCCATCAGCCGTGTTCGTTTGTTCACTAATGACTTGCCTCAAATTTAAGCTCATCAATTAATCAATCACATATCACTTCGGGATAATTGATATTGTGTTTGTTGTTGTTGTGATGTTATGTTGGGCCGTTTTTGTTTATTATAATAATATCTAATAATAATCATCATAACCAATATTAAGGACCAGCACGATGACGACGTAATATGTTCAGATTCGTGACTTATCTTTAATCTTTTTGTCAAGGAGTTATAAGTTTAGACTTTAAAATTATAGATGGGTGTTATGTTAAAGATTAAATAAAGTTTTGTATTGTATTGAAACAGTAGTTTTTGAGAAATTAATTCAATTTTCTAATTTTTCAATGGATGGTTTGGCCTGCCTCCTCTTCAACACCTCTGGCGTTGGAGAAAGCAATCCGTGATTCTGGCACGGCAACAAGAGGGACCATCGTCAACAGGTCCAGCCAGATACATCGACATCATCGGAAGAACCGAACAAGCTGTACACGGCAAAAAATGTGGGGTGCAGTCCTTTAAATACCTTGGATAAATAGTAGCAAGCCAATAACAATATATTTAGAATAAGAAATACGCTGGCTTCCCAAATCCAACAGAGCCTACTATAGTCTGTCAAAGCTCTTCAAATCCAGACATTGGTCCTGCCAGTACTCACGTATGGATCCGAGACTTGGGTGCTTAGCAAAAGACACTCCGAACTCTTAGCCGCGTTCAAAAGAAAAATCTTAAGGAGAATTGTTGGCCCCATATGTGAGGAAGGACGATTCCGGAGACGGTACAATCATGTGGGCAGGGCACCTAGCTTGTATGAGCAAGGGGAACCGGCTCGGAAAGTCCTTTGTGGTACATTCTATGGTAGACGACAGAGTGGTAGACCATGCTTGCGCTGGAGAGATGGGATGCGCAACTGAATAAAATATAAAATAAAATAAAACATAAAATTTTTCAAAAACGCCCAAACATTCTTATGGTGGGTAAACCGATATTTTCGACTTAAAAATTTAGTAATGGGGTTGGTCATGGCGCAATGGTTTGCCTCATGACCTCATGGTCACAGGTTCGATCCCTGCCGTAGTTCTATGTCATGTTTTTATTCCATTATCATTGATCATTGTTGGGCCGCTGGTTTGCTCATTACATCATAACACTAACAACATGTGATTGAGTAGGTAAATACTAGTGTGCCCAATAAATATGACAATGAACAAAATAATGTGAATTATAAAGGGACATAGATAGATATTATAAGAAACGGCATTTCTCCGCTTTAGCCCAGCCGCCAATCCTGGAGATAAAATCTGAGACAACCACCACCTTCAGTCTCAGTACCTCGCGCCACATACCTTTCCATACACCTTCCCTTCCTTCCCATCTTAACCCCGCCCGCACTGTGTTGAAAACGTATAAAGGGTACACAAAAATCCCCTTGAGCGCGCGCAAATTATTTAAAAAAAATTGGGAATATTCCCCAAAAAACGCGACCTATAGCCGAGTCAAGTTGTCAAGTTGTTCCAAATTTAGTCTCCAAATTTTTTATGTTTTAAAATATTCATCGGAATTGACTTTATCTGTCCCGTTTTCGAGAAATTCTATATTTTTGAAAACGATTTTTTAGCATTTGTATGGGAAGTGCCGTTATTTTCGAAAATAAAATAAACGTATGTTTATATTATTGAGGATAGTACTAAAAACACTTTTGTACCAAATTTCAAAAAAATGTATCGGGCCGTTTTTAAAATATTTAACTTCCAAATATTATTTTTTTCTCTCTCAAATTTCAAACATTTTTATTCGTTTAAATTTAAGTATTGAATAGTTTTTATAAATTTTAGATCCTTTTGCATAAAAATTTTGATCACATTCTGATCAACTGTTTTTGAGAAATTCGAAAAGAAAAAAAAAATGATTCTATTAAAAGTGAGTCAATTTCTATTTTATTTTATTGAATTTTTTTCAAAAAGAATATTGGGGCCGTTTTTGAGAAATATCTGATCCTCCAAAAAGACCAAAAAAAAAATGTCTGGCATGTACCGTATAGTCTGGAGATAACAGTATGCAGTTTCAAAAAATCAATCCACCCGTTTCCAGTGTAGCACACGAACAGTCCAATAAAATAATTTCTTTAACGTTTAACGATTTTAATATTCAAGTTTAGGTATTCTGAAATCTTAATTTTCATCGAATTATAGGAGAAAGTATTTTTTAAAAAATTTAATATTTAAAATTCCAATGAAGATGACAATACTAAAGGTGGGTTATAATTTAACCATCATCCCCACTCACTGCAAACCCTCTTAATCCAACCGAGAAAATCTTTCCCACCCTGTTAAGTAGATGAAAGTTCCATATTTTTAAATTTATATACAAATTCCGGATGATATTATATTCCACACTCCATAACCGTTATGACTAAACAATAGATCAAAGGACATTCTTACTCATAAAGCACTATTGTGTGTTGGGTATTTCATCTGTCAGCTGTGCAATAAATCATTCCTGTCACAGGTGACTGTGCTGTGCATTGAATGGAAATTTAGAGCACTCAGTGCATTGTGCATATGTATGCTGTGATGTGGCGAAGACAGAGGAATAGGCAAACACGAACATCCTAGATAATATAATATATTATAGGTATCCAAAACTCAGAAACACCCACTTTGGGGAACATATAGAAAGTATAGAAATCTATGGGGGAATAGCATTAGAAACAGAGCATCAAGGACGAAGGCGATGCAATGGAGGCTCCCACACCAATCTACCACTAGATAGATAGTGTCTTCGGTTGATTCACACAATTGTTCGGTGGATTAATGTCCTTGGCGCACCAACACAAAAATTCAATAAAAGTGCGAAAATGCTAACCAGTAGTAGCAGCAGCAGTAGCAGCAGCAGAAGAAGCAGCAGCATCTGATGCTGTGCAGTTAGCATAATACTCCTGAACTCTTGCAGCAACACCTGTGGCTTAATGGAATTCTGTTATTTTATTCCCACGCGCGGTTTGGCTCTTTCCCTTTTCTCTATGTTTATGCTGATGATGGTCCTTGTGCCTCGTTCCTTTTCTTTTTGGCTTTGGCTGACATCCGTCGTCGTCGTAGCGCATTCATATGCCATTGTACAACAATAATTGTGGGTTGCACTTACCCATGGATATTATTCCATGAAACGATCAGATATTTCATTTTTTTTGTTCTTTGGCATTTTTCGCAGTTTATTGCAATTCATAACCCACCTTGAGTTCTGGAGTTTGTTTTTGTGTGTTTTTTTTTTGAATACTGATCCAGTTTTTTTCTGGCGATGATGGTGATTTAAATGGGCGTCTAGGGGAGTTATGTGGAAGTGTAGGTGGAAATTTACATTTTTGTTTTGGATGAGTTTGAAGTTATGCAGAAAGGTCGGTGTAATAGAAGATCTGGGAAGGATGTTTTTGCGTGGTATTATGTTTTATAAGGCTTATTAAAAAGTTTTTTTTTTGTTATCTTCGTCCAAATCTGAAAAATGTTCAATCGACGTTTTAAGATTGAAGATGTCAATTTTTTTTTAAAAACTTTAAATGCTCATAACTCGTAAAGAAATGGACATAGAAAGCTGAAAATATCATTTCTGTAATCTAGGCAGTCAGACCTTTCCATTGATGTATGATTTTTATATCGTGTTCGCGATACTTTGAGAAAAAAAAAATACAGAAGGAGAGAACCAACAACGCAGGTTAACTTTGGCAACAAAAAAATTATTGACAATTTTTCTTTTGCGAAGGAATATTTTTTGACAAAAGTTGACCAGTTCTTGTTTTAAAGAATATTTTTTGGCAATTTTTTTTGGAAATAACTAAATTAAATTTTTGAAAACATTTATTTTTGTCAAATTACTTTTTTGGCAACATTTATTTTTGAAAAAAATTATTTTTGAGAAATTTTTTAAGTTTTTTTTTATTAAAATAAAATAATTTTGTTCCAAAAAAATGTGTTTATATTGGCACCTGCTTGTTGTAGCCGAACAAACCCTAAGGGAGGAACAGAGTTGCGTGAACAGGGCAGTGTCTGAGAAAAATAAGTCCAAATCGTTAACCCATTTCGTCTCTAGCTCGAAGTGAAAAGTAAGTAAAAGGGTATTTTTACTTACGACAATTAAAGGTATAGGGTGTTCTTTTCCAGAGATATAGAACTTTACTTTAAGTTGGCAACACTTTTTTATGTTTAGTTTAATTTCAATATTGATAGACAACATGAATAGACTGACGTCTGAAGAACGCTTCCAAATTTGCAAATTTAAACCGATCCCGTTGCCGATATTCATAAGAGAATTTTGTTTAGTGAGGAAGTTCAATTTTGGTTGAATGATCAAAACTGTCGTATCTGGAGTGAAGATATTTCTCAGTTGCATGTTGAGACACTCAATTCCAACAGAGCCTACTATAGTCTGTCAAAGCTATTCACATGCAGAAATCTCACCATACTCATGTATGGATCCGAGACTTGGGTGCTTAGCAAAAGACACTCCGACCTCTTAGCCGCGTTCGAGAGAAAAGTCTTAAGGAGAATTGTTGGCCCCATATGTGAGGAAGGACGATTCCGGAGACAGTACAATCATGAATTGTACGCAATCTACCTTGGAGCAGGCATAGTGACAAAAATTAAGATCGGTAGACTCCAGTGGGCAGGGCACCTAGCTCGCATGAGTGAAGAGGAACCGGCTCTGAAAGTCCTTTGGTACATTCTATGGTAGACGGCAGCGTGGTAGACCATGCTTGCGCTGGAGAGATGCCGTAGACCAGGACGCTCGAAGTCTTGGGGTGCGCAACTGGATGGCGTCGGCTCAAGACCGGGATAGGTGGAGAGACTTGTTGAAGGAGGCCAGGACCGGACCCCGGTTGTCGAGCCGATGATGATGATGATGTTGAGACACCGTTACATCCAGAAAAACTGACTCTTTGGTGTGCTTTATGGGCTCATAGAATCATTGGACCGTAGTTCTTTAAAAATGATGCTGGCCAGTGCCAGAACGTTAAAGTCAGTGGTGATCGATATTAAGCTGACTTTTTCGTTCTTTAATTGAAAAGCCATGATATTCCAGGAGTTGTGTTTTCAACAAGACGGCGCAACATGTCACACAGCTCGTGAATTGGTATCCAAGATGGTGGGTTATTGTAATGCCACTAGTCGCTTGTCTACGCCAATTAGGCCGAAACAATCGACCACTTGGAGGGCAACATTCGCCGTGTTATTGACGGCTCAGCCGTAGCGGTCATATGCCAGAAATCATATTCAAAATTATTATGCCAAAATATTATCTTTAGAATGGAGTATATTTCTTTACTGTCCAGAAAAAATATGAAGCGGAAGACACCAAACTGGTTTTTACTAAGGAAATTGTTTCATGTTGTAGTTTTTAAGTTTTAGAATAAGTTCTGTAGTTCTAATTTTTGAAAAACTCCATTGTTACATTGGACTTTTCAGGGGCCTTGTCCTTTTTTGACTCCTTAAGAGGAACTTTAGCTCTAGCAACCGCAAAAGAGACCTCCGGAAAATTGTTTTCATCGTCAATTGCCATTTCTCTGGAAATTAAATTAGTATTGATCTATTCCTTGTTCCCTGTCCGTTTATCTCCTTAACTGGTTTTCCAAAAATTAACTGATTAGTGTGGTCTTGTGGTTCACAGAAGACTTTTGTTTTTCCCTGTCAATTAAATCAATCTAATTAATTCATCTGATGATATCAATTCTCCGAAGTTAAAGTTTAAAACTTGTTTCAACTTTGAGATAATCGACCTCAATTATCAGAAAGATATATAAAATTCCAATAAGAATTTATTATTATAACCTACTTCAAGAAGATTCAAATTTTTCTATATGTTTCCGAGGAGATTGTCCTTCCCACAGTTCTTTGGAGAATTTAAAATAGTTCTTCAGGATTTGATAAAAAAAAACATTGAAACAAAAGGAAATAGGAGGGATGAAGTTATTGCAGGATTTCTACATCACATTTAATATTCGACGATTATTGTTCAAAACTCAGAAGAATTTTGTGAATTAGAGAATTTATCATAAAATTTCATGAACTTGTAATTTATAAGTATTTAATGTTATTTTACTGGGAAGGAAATCAATGTGTCCTCAAGTGGTGATGCTCCTCTGTAGGAGATGGGTAAAGGATTGTTTAAGTATCGAAAATGGAATAAATTCAGAGAAAGCTAAGTCAGCAACTTTTACATAAATCACTTGGAACTTGTTTAACTTTTGACAATATTAAATAAATAGATAATAAATTTGAACTGACCATGAGGAAATCGTTTATTTTAATATTCACTGACCCATAACCCATAAATTGCTACTTTCATCTATCTATGTATTTACATAATTTACCCAAGTCTTACAAAATTTAAAATACAGTTATGTCTTCGGGGGTGGGCAATGTTGGGATCAATTTTGTACAGGGTTTTCCAGTGAGAGATGTTATTTTATAAAAGATCGGATGTATACAGAGGAAGGTATTCTTGGAAAACAGCATCCCTAAAATGGCCGCCAAGGCTACGATTACAAAGCAGTGAAATTTTCCATTACCAAATCGCTAAGTGGCTGCTGTATGCCCTTAATAGCTTCATAAATTCCATCTTTGCGGTCTTTAATCGACCGACACTGGGTTGTGGGCGTAGACCTAATCTTTCACGTGGCCTCAAAGAAGTCGCAAGGTGCTAAGTCACAAGGTTTTCCGAGCCCCAGATGCGCTCTTGCTTGTTGACGTAGCTAACAAGGTGGGAATGGGACTCATCAGTCAAGATAATTTGTCGATGAAATTCCGGAAGACACGATGTTGTTGATGATCAGCCGGCTTGAGTTCTTGTGTTAACTGAAACTGTTAGATAAACCTGAGCTTTCTCCAACACTTTGTGCTACAGCCATTGTTCTGAAGAGGTGTTCTTCCACGCTGGTGAAACCCTTGCGTAAACTTTTCCATCTATTCTATTCTTCTGGGCTTAGTTCAAGCAGCTGGAAAACAGCATTTGTCCAGCCTATAAAAAAAGGAAACCTTTTTCACCCTCTAATTACCGACCAATTGCACCTAGGTCCTTTCTTTTCAAGGTCATGGAGACGCTGTTAAATTATCAGCTCAAGAAATATCTCGAAGATCGAAAGCTTCTTAATGACCGGCAATACGGCTTTCGCAGCAATAGGTCCACTGGTAACTTCATGGCTTTTCTCACCGAACAGTGGAACAAATCTTTCCATCGTTTTTTAGAAAGTATGATTATTGCACTTGATTCAAAGCAGTTGATAAAGTTTGGCATCCTGCTCTTTTATCGAATATGCGTGCTTTTGGTATCGATAAAACCCTTGTTCGTTGGATTAGTAACTTTCTTTCGAATCGCTCTATACAAGTAGTACGAGACGGATTCAAGTCTGAAACCCACAAAATAAATGCTGGTGTGCCACAGGGTTCCGTTTTGTCTCCGACCCTCTTTCTCATTTTCATTAATGATCTCCTGTCTGTAACTACTAATCCATTAAATTGTTTCGCTGACGATAGCACCCTTAGCTTTTCATATTCCTTTCCAGATTTACATCCCTGCTCTTCGGACGTGGAACTGAAACGGCTAAATACGATAAGTACATTAAATTCTGGCATAGGCAGCATTGCACAATGAGGATTAAGATATCGCGAAGAATTTAATGCTTCCTTCTGTCGTTAAAGCGAGACGTACCCCCCCCCCTGCCATTATCTATGAATGGCACTTGCATCGAAGAAACTAATCAGCTTGCGATTTTAGGTATGCGTATCACAAACCATCTTTTGTGGAATGATCACATACTTAACGTCGCCAAAACTGCCGCCAGATGATTAGGTTTCCTTTCTGACTATTATTTATAAAAATTTTATACGTCCAAAGCTTGAGTATAATTCCCATCTCTGGGCTGGTGCTCCAGCAACTTACTTCAACCTCTTGGACAGCAGGTATACAGAGACGAGCCTTCAAAATGATCGGAGACAGGAACATCATCGATACTTCTACATCATACTCGAACACCGGCGTAACGTTTCCTGTCTCTCACTCTTTCATCGTTACTTTTATGGTTAGTGCTCTACTGAAATAGCCAGTTGCATTCCTTCCGTAAAACTTTTCAACCTTAAGGAATGGTCATCAGTTTACTCTTGAACCCAATTTCGATCGTACTGTTAAGTACAGGGATTCGTTCTTTAGCCGTACTACGCGAATGTGGAATAACCTTCCACGCTCTGTCTTTCCCTCTCATTGTGATGTGACGAAATTCAAGACTTATGTTCACCGACATATCCTTTCTCCTTTCCCCTCCTACTTATTTAAAGCACCCACTGTGTCTCTGACATGTAAAGGGTCATAAAATCCCCTTTAGTGCGCGCTAATTATGAAAAAAGCAGCAATTACGTTCCAGTTTTATTAATGGCGTAGTTTCTACTTGTCAAATGTGAAAAATGAACTTGGACAACGTCATACCCTTACTTGCAGTTTCTTCGGTTTATTTTGATTTATTCTTCCAACATTGGTTATCAATAATTTTCAAAAGATATACTTTTCCGGTTTTCGTGAACCAAACTGAAAAAAAAAATTTATCAAACCCAACTCGTCCGCACACTTTCATGACAAATACATTTCGGACTCATTTACCGGAAGCAATGACAGGAGAAAATTATCATTCAGTAGTGACAACGCATTTGGCACTCAGGTGATGCCAGTAGCAAACAAGGACGTCACTCCTCAATGTGAGCCCGCTCTCTATTTAGTAGGAAATAATTTCTAAAAATGTGGGTATAGATAAATTCTGAAATTCCACACCAAGAAAATACATCAACAACAAAAAAAAAAAAAAACACAGAAAGGACGAAAATAATAATTTTTCAATGACGTGCCGGAGACATGACATTCGTCTGCCATTAATATTTATAAATATAAGCAACGTCAGCGTTGGTTCTAATATAGGTCCTATCGTGATGCTGCTAGTCCTGTTTCTGGTTTTTAGCTGCTGGTAAGGTACCTACGTCAATTTCTTGTTCTTGTTGTTGTCTATATATATTTTTTTTTTTTTTTGGTTGACTGATGCTTATTGCTTTTTATATTTAGACGATGTGGCATCATTGCCATCGTCATCATTGCACGTCTTCATCATCTTCGTCGTCATTTGCCGTGATTCTAAGATATCATCTCATAGAACTCATCGCTTTTTAGAAGATTACCATTTCCGTCAACTTCCGATGGGAGTTTGGCATGATGCTCTGCTATATAGCACCACACCATAGACAGCTGGGTGTTGATGGGGAGGGTGTTGAGTGAGGTGGTTCAAGTCACTCTTTTGGATTTGTCATTCTTTTGATGCCTAATTGAATTGCCGTCGATAGGGCGTAATAATGTTTTTGATGCGAGTTTTTTTTTGCTTTTTGGTTCTAATAAAAGACGAAGAATTTATTATATATTGAGAGCAGAGCAATGGGATGTATATAGCTTTTATGTTGGTTTATAGAGCGATGTGATTATTAGATTTATTTGGAAGGAAATTTATGCATTCTTTGGATAATAATCTAACGACCTTTAAAATATCTACTTTTTGGCTTACCGGTTTTTTATTCTTTTTTTGGCAAATTCGTGTTTTGAATTGGTAATTGATTTCTTTTATGGACGAACGTTCGTGTGAAAGGGAATTTTTGAGACAGATATGAATTTGATTTCCGACACTTACCTGAAAATAAAAAAAATAAGGTATTGAAGTTAGTAGAGAAGAATGAAGTTATAAATAGAATTGAATAAAGATAAAAATAAAATGGCACCCTGTTTGTTTAACAAAGTTCATTTATATTGATTACTGTGAGTTATTGTATATTATTATACATTATAAAAGTCCCTGACAAAAGGGGTGAAACATAATATTAACACATAAATCATCATGATCATATTTGTCGCACGTAGTAAAGAATTCCAAAGAAGGACTGAATTTACAAAAAATTGGCGCTCAGATGTACGAGGTAGTAAAATGAATTTTCTCAAGACTGTATTGTGGTTGGCATGAAAGCAGTATGTCAGAAAGCAAGATCAAACTTCGGAGTTTAAGATAATTTTCAAACGGCATATCTAGCAGCTGAGTAGCAAAAACTGATATTCGATCGTATCTTCGTTGGCCAAAGACATAACGAACAGGACTAATAAAAGCCAGAATTGTGTTTACGTTTGCTTGCGTAGTTGCAGTTGCAGTAAATTTCGCATCCATTTATGTCAAAATTGGTATTATTCGAGTCTTGGCAAGACGTATGCCCGTTTTTACTGTCGTAAGAGACTGGGTTACCCATAATGCATGTAGCACGTATATACTTTGCCGACAAGCCCATTTATATGACCATCCCCACTCAAGGGGGTAGCTTAGACACAGCTGAACGTCGTCATCAGCAACCAAAGATAGAAGTTCATTCACGTAAATAGAAAATAGTAGAGGACCCAATATGGACCCCTGAGGAACACCAGTGCCAACAGGCAACAAATTAGACAAGTTTTATCCAACTTGAACTGCTTCTATTCTATTAGTCAAATAAGAATATTATAAGCTTCGTAGCACATGGTGAAAAATTATATTTGCGGATAAGCTTTTTACATAAAATAAAATGATAAGTCAACTGTGTCGAAAGCCTTAGGAAAATCCAGCAAAACCAAAACCTCATCCTTATCCAAAGCTTGCCTAATGTCTTCAGTGGCGTTCAGAAGTGCTGTGGTACAGTTGTGTTTTTTACTAAAACCAGCTTTTAGGTGGTCCCACTGTAGGTGTCCTCCTGCTGGGGAAATACTGTCAAACTTGTTGGTAACATGGATGAAATTCAAGGTGCCTGTGCCTATTTTTATATCTTCCACCCTCCTTTTGGGGAATCTGTCCCGCTCACAGACCTCAGCTCTTCCTCTTAGTGTATGTTGAAATCATTATATTTTTTTTTCAAAATAAATTTTGTCAAAAAAATGAAGACAAGAACTTGGCAAAAAAGTTCCCGGTGGTGTTTTTAGTAAGGGAGATCTCTTAAAATTGAGTTACAACATAAAATTGACTATTCAAATGTTTGAAAATGGTTGTTATTTATTTTTGTCACAAAAAACGACTAAATCAGAGAAATTCTTGAGCCGACGCCATCGAGTTGCTCACCCCAAGGCTTCGGGCGTCCTGGTCAAGCTATCTCTCCAGCGCAAGCGTGGAGCTTAATTTTTGTCACCATTTTAGTTTCAACGTAGATTCCTTACAATTATTCATGATTGTAACGTCTCCGGAATCGTCCTTCCTCACATATGGGGCCAACAATTCTCCTTAAGACTTTTCTCTCGAACGCGGCTAAGAGGTCGGAGTGTCTTTTGCTAAGCACCCAAGTCTCGGATCCAGACGTGAGTACTGGCAGGACCATGGTCCTGTACAGCAGCAGTTTTGAAGTTATGGTGAGATTTCTGGATTTGAAGAGCTTTGACAGACTATAGTAGGCTCTGTTGGAATTGAGTAGCCGCCCGCGTATTTCTTCTTCTAAATTATTATCGGCTGCTACTGTTGACCCAAGGTATTTGAAGGATTGGACCACTTCCAATTCGTGCTCTGCTACCTTGATTGTTTGGCCAACTATCCTCCTCCATTCGACGCCACCATGTACTTTGTTTTAGCTTCACTAATGTGCAGCCCCAGATTTTGGTCTGGATAACAATCCGGATATTTTTACTTGGCTTGTTACGTTAGTCATGGTCAGCCTGCAAAGTCCTGTCAATTTATTTGGGATGCCGAATTCTCTCATGGTTTTGTAAAATTCTACCCTGGCTATGCTATCATAGACGGCTTTAAAGTCAATATACACAACCTTTTAGCCTGTTTTCTATTTTCCTATTTTATTCTTTGCGCAATCCGTCTGCACTCATAAGTCAAAACCTTAATAAAACTCAATTTTGTTTTTAAATCAAAAATGAAATAAGAAACTTTCTCAAATGAAATTTGTGCAACTGTCACATCAGGAAAAACCTACAAACTGGATACAAAACCCTAACAACTTCAAACTAGTGTAAATGAAATAAGTGTCCTTAAAATGCTTTTACTTGAACTCCATGTCAACTGCGAAGATGTATAATAGAATTGAATTTCAAAAATTACAACGTAAGCGCATTGCATCCGAAAAACAGAAAGCCAAACACAAAACAAACTAGCCAAAGGACATACGAAATAAAAATGAGATTAAAAAAAAAAAATAGAAAAAACACAGGTGATTCATATTGTCCTGTGCCAAGAGATATCTTCATGCTCGAGTTCCGTTGCAAGACACCCTTTGCAACTATCAACATCTTTTCACTATAGCGTGGTGGGACTATCGTTTCAGCGTGTCATCTTTCACATTTCGATAGATATATCTCTAGTTCCGCCACTGCGCCGCACGTGACTCGTCAATTACAAAACTTCACCGACTAAACACACTTCGAGCACAAATAGAAAACACATAGTGAAATCCTTTTCTCTCACAGCGTCGTTGTAGTCGTTTCGTCAAGCGTCACCGACATGAGATATTATGTCGTTGTCGTATAGGAACATCTCCCTGAAGTCCTCTCTCTTGTTCTATGTCTATATACCAAGACGGTATAGAGTCGGAATTTTTTTTTTGTTATCCTGCAAATTAGTGTCAAAGGAAATTCTTAATTAAAACATTCGGTGCACAAGCAATGGAATTAAAAGTATTTCGCTATCCGACACTTCTTCATCTGGGAGACAAGAGGAAGTCTATCTATTATACAATCCTGGATGATTTTTATTTTTTTTATTTTTTTCAGACTTTTTTTTTTGAAATACCTTCCTGCTCTCATGTGAGTTTAGAAGTTTATCTCAATTTATCTGTTAATGAGACTGTGTGTTTCTTTCAGTTTTAGTTTAATTAAAGTCATAAGTGATGGTATACTGGAGATTGGAAGTTTCTAGATTGGCTTGATGTTATTTCCAATTAATATGTGTAAGTGTATAGAAGAAAAAAATACAAACCAAATAAACGTATCAGGATAACATCATTTAATTTAGCAAGAAGTATCCTTCGTGATATATATTTGGATTTAGTTAGCTGGGAAATCGAACTAATTTGATTTTTAAAGGTCGATATTTAATTTTTTAAACATTTTGTTGGACAATCGGGGAAAATCACTTTGTCTCAATAAGTCGAAACTTAGAACCGTTTTATACAGAAACCAGGGAAAGATTGGAAATATGGAAATACTAACAATTCTCTCTTAAAAAAAACTTCAAGTTTATTTTTCTTGAATTTACTTCCGTATAAGAGAATTGTTTAAAAATTAATGAAGACTGAGAGTTCCCGGTTCTGGAGTTCCTCATATTTTTTTTTCAATAATTCTAGCGAATTATGTGTTAAAATTCGAAAAAAAGGTTTTTTTTTTGCTTAATTTCACACAGCTAAGTTTTTGTAGTAAGAAGTTCTGATGAGCATGTTTTTCAACTGAAAATCAAAAGCTCTAAAATTTGTGATGGATCTTAGAAAGAGTTCTGCAAAATCGGAAAAGTTAGGACCAATTTCAAATTCCCATTGACTTAGAAGCAAACATTTTCAAAGTTCTAAAAAAATCACGAAAAAAAGCAGTTCTGATTACAGTTCCCGATAGCAAACAAAGAGTTTTAAATATTTTCCTAATAACGTTTTTTCTGAAACTTATTTTTTAAAGTTATTTGAACTTAAAAAATGATGATGATAAATCTAAATAAACTTAATATTTAATTTGAGCGTTTATTTTTTTTTTTTAATTTTTTTTAGCACCTCAAAAACACGAGATTTGAAAAAAAATTTTGAACTATTGAAAAATGTCATTAAAATTATCTTTTTCTATAATGCCGAATAAAATATAAAACATAATAACATATGAAACGAAAAAAAAATAAGTACGTTGAGTTTTCAAATCATGGCATCCGAGAGTGATCTGAATTAATAAAAAATACATTGTACCTTTACAATAGTGCCAATTGAAATAATTCAGTAACGTGCAGAGCTTCTGATGCGATATTTTGGCCCAACCGATTCATAAACGAAATATTTTAAAATAAGTAATATTGAAAAAATAATTTTGGCTATGCAGAATTTTGACATGACAATTTTGAAACCTGAACTGCAGAATTTCAGTAAACGACGGTGTTCGAGTATCGATGATGTCCCTGTCTCCGATCATTTTGAAGGCTCGTCTTTGTATACTGTCCAAGAGGCTTAAGTAAGTTGCTGGAACAACAGCCCAGAGATGGGAGTTATACTCAAGCTTTGGACGTATATAACTTTTATAGATAATAGCCAGATCAGGAGGGGAAAAGAAATTCTAGCATCTCCAAAGGAAACCTTAACATCTTGCCACATTTTTGGCGATCTTAGGTATGTGATCTTCCCGCAAAAGATGGTTTGTGATATATGTATAACCTAGAATCGCCAGCTGATTAGTTTCTTCGACGTAAGTGCTTCTCAGAGATAATGGCAGGAGGGGGTACGTTTCGCTTTAACTACAGAAGGCAGCATTGAGTTTTCGAAGCATTAAATTCTACACGATTTTTTAATCCTCATTGTACAATGCTGTCTAAGTCAGAATTTAATGTACTTATCATATTTAGCCGTTTCAGTTCCACGTCTGAAGAGCAGGGATATGAATCTGGAAACGAATATGAAAAGCTAAGGGTGCTTTCCACAGTGAAACCATTTAATGGATTAGTATAGTTCATAGATCATTAATGAAAATGGGAAAGAGCGTCGGAGACAAAACAGAACCCTGTGGCACACCAGCATTTATTTTGTGGGTTTCAGACTTGAATCCGTCTAATAATACTTGTATAGAGCTATTCGAAAGAAAGTTACTAATCCAACGAAGAAGGGTTTCATCGGTACCAAAAGCACCTATTTTCGATAAAAGAGCAGGATGCCAAACTTTATTTAGAGCTAAGAAAGAGTCTTCGTCGAACTTTTTTCAGAACTGTGTGGCGAGATTTCGTGATTTGGAATTTTTTTCTTTATGCTTGGAATTTTGTGACAAGAAATTTTGTAATACGGGATTTCTAACCAACCTGTATAATAATATCTCATGTTTCATTGGACAACAATCCCAAAGGAATTTTGAATGAAAAATCAAAGAAATGTCAAAAGAAGTCAAATCAAACTTTTTATCCTTAAACACAGTATACACATTTTTGACGACATTGTGCATATCTACACTAGTACATGTTAAAAAAAACATATTTTCAACAAGGTTTTTTGCTCATGCAGAAAAATATTGACAAAAAAGAATCCTACAAGTACACTTCCTTCCCAAGTCGTTCTATCTGCGATAATAAAAAAAAAAAAAAAAAAACAAGATTCAAAAGAGAAACCCATTCATGCGTATCTTAATATCGACAATCGTAAATATCATCACGAAATCCATTCAAGAATGTATCCTTTCGATACCAGGACATAAACGAAAAAAAACAAACACACACAAACTTATATTTCACGAGCCCTCTTTACTCTTCTGTATTTGAAAGTGCAATTCGTGAAGCGATTTCCTATAGCGCTTCCGGGGGAATATCAAAACGAACGAAACCTTGAGGATAAAAAACATCAACTTCCCGCACATCCCACTAAATAAAGCTTAAACAAAAACCATTTAAGAAAAAAAAAATCCTTGAACATTTATAAGAGATGTATTTGATTTTTAACAAAAAAAAAAAAAAACATGGAAGGATTTCTGTTACGTCTCACTAGTCTTAATCCCTTTTCTCATCCTCAGCTCCATGATGAGTAATACTTTCAATAGGTACATAGGTACCTATTTCTATATTTATTATAAACAGGAAATGAGAAATCTAACGATGCTTTTATATCCCTGATCGGGCAAATAACGAATATACATTTTGTGTATCCTTTTTTTTTTGTATCCATCATTTTGGATTTCACGTGCATTCATGATTTGGATAGCGCATCTTTATCGTCGTCGTTGCGTCTCGTCGCTTCGTAAGATCAAAGGACATCGACTTTATTAGTTTGTGTGTTTGTAAACTACGTATAAAGGTATGGAAGGGACACATAATTTCTTAAATCTTCTTTACATGTCAAAGTTGCAATGTGACTATAAAAAAAGTGAATAGTTGCATTTTCATTTTTACAGGGTGTCCTCTATATGAAATAGTTTGGAGGGAAAAAATAACCCCTTGTATTTCATATATTAAAGCTAATACCTCCTTTTAGTTTAAAATATCTTCGCTAAGCGTGATGTCGAAAATATTGAAGCAGAAGAGTTCTAAAAATTACAGTGAGCCAATATGATTTCTTGACTCTGGTGATATTGCAATTTTCTTTCATTAAAATCCTTTACACATTAGAACTTGATTCCAGTTTGTATTGGAGATATTGAAGTTTTGCACATTAATTAAGAACAAATAAATATTACAAAAAAGATTTTGAATTTTCTTTTTTGGTTGGTACATCAAGTTTGCCCGAATAAAAAGAAATTGGGTATAATAACATAATAACCATAATTTGGAGATATTACACTGTTTTTATTTGAATATCTAAATTTCTAATTAGCATTCAACTAATTTCTTTTTAATCATATTAAATTTTTAAGATTTACAACCCAATATTTCTTAAACTTAATTTTAGCCAAAGATTGATTTTGTAAAATAGAACGCTAGGAATAGGAACAATCAATTTTTTTTTTATATTAAATGAGGAGATATTGGAAGAAGATCTAGATAAAAATATTCATTCACCAACTTACAATCATGGATCCTCAAAATCCTGGTGAAAAGCAATCTGCAGAACTTGGTTTTGGAGATATTGATTACTTTTGCAAATTTTGTTTCAGTTTTCTTCCATATGTAAGAATTCTTAACTACTACCTCACTTCTTTTTAAATCTTTTGCTTGCATAAGCACTCTTTCAAACTGAAGATATTGAAATGTTTTCCTTAAATCATTAATTAAAAGATTAATACGCTCCTAACTCTTATTTTATTGAACTCTGATTAAAGAGCTTGTTTTGGAGATATTAAGATTGCTTTCAATAATTTTGTAGGGCCTAGTGAAATTAACGTCTTAAAATGTCTATAGGAACAGAGGTAAAAAAAAAACCTGTAACTTATGACTCGCATTTAAATTATTTGGAACTTATTGATGGAAATATTGATGTTTTGTTCGGAATGGATTCTACAATATTCCTCCCTGTGTCTATTATTTTATGCGCGTATTGTGTTTAACATTATTACTGAAGTTTTCAAAACATAATATGATAAAGATATGTAAGGACAAAACAAAACATTTTCATCAAAATATTTCTGGTGGAACTTGGTACTCTAGCTAATACCTCATTTTAACCTAAGAACTTTTCGAATGACAGCCATATTCTGGAATAAATAAAGATAATAATCAACAAAAAAAAAAATAATAATTGTGTAAATAACTAGTTGAGATTTTGTTCTTGCTGCTTATGGGCAATACCTCGCTTTTCCCTTAAAGCTATAAAGAAATTTTATTTCAGGAGATATTCATATTTTTTTACATTAATCTTGTACGCTCTTTGCCAATACCTTTGTTACAATAAAAATAATATCAATAAAAAGCTGTGAAGGTAGAAAAAAATAGGAGACTAGAATTTCTTAAGAGTTAAGAGTGCTTTCTGGAGATATTGAAGTTTATGTAATCTTAGATAATACCTCGTTTGCATTTCAAAAAGTCTTAGGAGGTATATGGTACTTGAATTGTTGTATCTATTTTTTCATTTAAACTAAAACTTGTTAGAAGTTAAAAAATAAAACAAAAAACCAATAGGATTTTCTGAAATTATGTAGGACAAAAGTTTGAAAAGTCATGTGGCACAAGATCTTTAAATCTAACTAAGAGCATCCTGTAAGCTTTATATATGCTATTTGTCATTGTTTTGCTACCTTAAGGTTAAATTCATGTCTTGTCCCAAAAGTAGAAGCTTATGTTGTATCTACTCAAGGAAATCCGAAAATCGGTTAATACAACTCAGAGACAGAGCACAGAGAGAGAAAGAGAGAGATAGAAAGAATGCAAGATAATGTATACGCTACACATAAGCTTCACCTTCTATAAATGCACAGCACATATTTATGTATGTTTTTGTGGTGATGTAAACATTCATTTTGTTCAGAACTAAATTCTTGCAAATCGTACGGATAACAAAATAAATCCTTTTGTCCTATGCATGGGACACACAATATGCAATGCATCCCCTAATGCCCATCGCATATTCATACATATCTACATATTATAACATTAAGAGAATGGGGTTCAGTTCAGGGCTCCCAAAAACATTCATTTTACTATTTGCTTACCATCTTGTGTACCATTGTATCTATCTGCCATGCCATTTAATGTTTATCTACGATATTGCCAAGAGTTGCAACCAAAGTATCTACAGTGTGTATATAGCTACTCTAAAGACAACAAGGACAAGAAAGGGATGGCCTTTAATGTATACAAAAAGACACTTATATTGGGAAATATATTGGGGCCGCATTGTGGGAAATCTGGGAGATGTAAAATCAATTGTAATCGGTTGTTTAGGATTATAAGGAGAATAACTATAGGTATAGTGAATTGTGGTATGGTATATGCCTATAATGGGTGGAAAAACATAGTCGTCAGACATCTGCATACATACAAATGCCAAAGAGGTGCAAAAATATCCATAAAGTGCAACAAGGACATTAGGTATTGTATATAGGTACACAAATATCTAACAAAGTACTTACAGAGTTTTATTAGTAGGAGGGATATACACTACTCTACCTGCCATCAGAAATAACGATAAAATTGTTTTTGTGTTTGGTAAATGTATAACATCGAAATCCAAAACGAAACAAATGAAATTCAAAATTAATTTAATAATTCAGTTTTTGATTGGAATTCAAAATCAGGTGGTGATATTTATGGGCATTGAAAGTTAAATTAAATGGTATTGAATTGTTTGCCAGCAATGATTTTCCATAATAGATATACTTGCAATTTGTGTTTTTTGGAAGGTTTTTGATATATTCAAAATATAATTTCAATTGGAAATGTTTTTTGTTCGCTAGACTGAAAACGAATATTACATAATTTACATAATAAGTAGGCACAACTACGAGCAGAGATGCATCAATAGGATGCATGAATTGAGATGTTTTACAATGAAATACAAATAATTTTAAGGAAATTTTCTTATTATTTCAAGAAGAATAATACTTAAATGTACATCAATAATATGAAATACTTATTGTATTTAAATATTACTTTCTAAAGACGCCTACATACCTAATGGCTTGACTATGCGTCCTAGACCCTCATGTACCCTTTATATATCAGAGACACAGTGCGAGCTTTAGGTAAGTAGGAGGGGATTTGAAAGGAGATGTCGGTGAACATTAGTCTTGAATTTCGTCACATCACAATGAGAGGGAAAGACAGAGCGTGTAAGGGTATTCCACATTCGCGTAGTACGGCTAAAGAACGAGTCCCTATACTTGACAGTACGACCGAAATTGGGTTGAAGAGTAAACTGATGAGCATTTCTGGAAGCGCGAGTATTATGGTTGAAACGTTTGAGGGGAGGAATGCAACTGGCTATTTCATTAAAACACTTACCATAAAAGTAACAATAAAAGAGTGAGAGACAGAAAACGTTACGACGGTGTTCGAGTGACGTAAAAGTATCGATGATGTCCCTGTCTCCGATCATTTTGAAGGCTCGTCTTTGTATACTGTCCAAGATGTTTAAGTAAGTTATTGGAGCTCCAGCCCATAGATGGGAGTTATACTCAAGCTTTGGACGTATGTAACTCTTATAGATAATATCCAGATCAGAAGGAGAGAAGAATTTCTTTCATCTCCAAAGGAAACCTAAAACATCTTGCGGCATTTTTGGCGACGTTAAGTATGTGATCACTCCACAAAAGATGGTTTGTGATACGCATATCATATTTAGCCGTTTCAGTTCCACGTCCGAAGAGCAGGGATATAAATCTAGAAACGAATATGAAAAGCTAAGGGTGCTTTCCACAGTGAAACCATTTAATGGATTAGTATAGTTCATAGATCATTAATGAAAATGGGAAAGAGCGTCGGAGACAAAACAGAACCCTGTGGCACACCAGCATTTATGTTGTGAGTTTCAGACTTGAATCCGTCTAATACTACTTGTATAGAGCGATTCGAAAGAAAGTTACTAATCCAACGAAGAAGGGTTTCATTGATAACAAAAGCACGCATTTTCGGTAAAAGAAGAGGATGCCAAACTTTATCGAAATTTTTGGAAATATCAAGGGCAATAATCTTACTTTCTTAATTAATAATACTTTTAGAAAATTCAAACGCTTGACAAAAAAACTCACCACCCTTGAAAAAAATCTATCCCCTAAATATACATTTGGGCATAAAAAATACCCTCTTCCACAAACAACCCATCCTTTCCAACTCTTTTTTGTGCCCAGGCATTTCTTTCTTCTTAATATTTAATATTGTAATACATTAGTAGAAGACTTCGTTCTCGTTGTTTCTCATTAAATCATGTCACCAAATGAAAATTAAATTGAAATGAAAATGATATACCTATATAAGAGGCCTTCAGTGCAATAGTGGCGTAACCCACTTTTTTTCAAAAATGAGTTTTTCATGAAAATGGGTCCCTTAATATATCTATTTTAAAACAAAAATAGTTTTATGCAGCTATCTACACTCAAAACCAGATGGCACTCAAAAAGGTGTTATTGCATTTTATAATTTGATCATAGTTTGAGTGCAATAGTGGCGTAACCTTCATACTTCTCTTAGAAACTGTTTGCTTCCGTATAGATTGTGACCATTTGCTTTGGTATACATATAATATGGACAGTGAAAAAGTTCACACGTATGTTTGGGAAGAGTCTACAACATCAAGGGGGCCTCAAGAAATTGGATCTTGTTTTATGCAATTTTTTAAGAACGTAGAACAGTCTAAGAAAAATAATTTTGTATTCTGATCAATTTGGGGGCCAAATTAGAAATATAAAAGTTTCCCTATTGTGCCAATTAATGGTATACCATCCCAATTTTATTGTTAAAGAAATGAACCGTAAATTTTTAGTTAGTGGCATCTGACCAAGATTTTGGTTTAATAAAGAAGAATAAACAATTTTATAAGGATATCTTCGTCCCAAATTATTGGTTAAATGTCATTTCCTCGGCCAGAAAGAGAAACCCATTTGAAATTGTGAAAACGACTTCATCTGATTTTTTTCCTCAAAATCTCTGGAAGAAAATATCACAAACAGGAAAATGTCCATTTCCAATTCCAAGGTTGAATGGCTTAAAATTCAGTGGTTACATTTCGAAAAAAATAAAACATTTTCAATTTTTTATAAATATTGGAATGAAATTGATGTTTTACTCGAAGAGGTAAATGTAAATAAGAGACAAACCGTGGATATTAAAAAACTCAACCAGCTTGCGGAACCTAAAATAAATGATAAAAAAAGAAAGACTTAATAGAACTGCTTCAATTTATACCACCAATCCATCATTTTTTTTATAATAATTATTTTAAAAACGTCAACAGGTGTTCCAAATGAAAAATTTGACGTTTTATCAGACAAGGAATAAAATCATTAAAAAATAAGTAAAAATGTACACATAATTTTTTGTTGTTAAAATATTGAACTATTGAAAGATATAAAAAAATAATATAATAAATTTGGCGTAACCTTTCTTTGTTCTTTATTTTTAATGAAAAACATGAATGCAATAGTGGCGTAACCCACTTTTTTTTTCCAAAATAATGTTGAATTAAATAAAAAGAAGCTTGCCCTACAAAGTATGTCCTTTTTCAACGTCTTCTACGTTTTTAGATTAATCAAAAATGTTAAACGGAAAATACAAAAAATGTTTAAAGAAACTCTGTTTCTTAAATCTCTCGTAACTCTAAAGTGAATTTTATGGGTTACGCCACTATTGCTCTCACGGCCTCATATAACAATTTTTAATTTATTTCTATTTAACTTTCTAGTTGCAGTCCTTTAAAATTTTCAAATTTCTAAATTATTTCGAAAAATAAGTTTCTTTCAATTTTAATCGAGACAAATATTTTGTGGCTTAAAAAAAAAATTAGACTATAGATGCAAGTAAAAAAAAATTAAAAACATGATATTTTCTACATTCTCATTCTTATGGCACCTTCTAAAATATGTATGAAAAAATTTGGGACCCCTTATTTTGAGATAGAAACATGAAGTTTGAACATCTGAGAACGTACAAACTTAAAAATTTCCAAAATAAGGTACACCCTTATATACCAAATAATAACCGCTGACTTGGAGTAAAATATATTAATTTTTTAATTCCCTGTATTCTGAAAACTGGCAACCAAGAAAGAGCCAACTAATACTTCCTTTAAACAATATTACATTAGCTGATTTAATTTCATTGCTACATAGAAAATATTTAAGTGCAAAATGTACAGTCTACATAAATGTAAAAATATGCCTCCTTTGGGTTTGAAAAGTCCCATATCAGAAGTCACATTCCTTAAATAGCTTACCGATTACGATAACGATATAAATTGAATTCAATTTTATAGAAAGGTTTTTTTTATGACTTCTTTGACACATCACATTTTCTATAAAAATAATAATAAATGCAAATTTTATTTTTCGTCAAACACAATTTATATAAATAAGACAGAAATTCAATGCATTTTCCCAAAGAAATTCTTAAAAAAAAAAAAAAAAAAAACACTTTCAAAGCGAGCATCTCCATTTTATATCGTACTTCGTACCTTCCTATAACCTTCTTGTCATTCCTTGACCATAACTACTTTTTATTATATTATCTGCAACTGTATAGTATATGAGTGTGTGTGAATGTTTGTTATAAAAAAAAGCAAAAAAAAAAAAAAAAAATATTCATCAACACGCCAAAGTGGAAACGGTCAAAAGGATGTCTCTTGGCATTTGGATTGTGAAAGAATCCTTAAAAATCATCCTTTATATCCGCTTCCTTCCGCTATTCCTCATTTTGCGATCTGCTGCGATGTGCTGTTGTGTGTGCTGGCATTGAAATTGTGGCAAAAGAATGCAAAAGATGCTACACGCCATATTTACGATGCAAACGTGATTTCTATATCCGGTGCATGTCAAAAAAGGTGGCTTACACAGTCTGTATCTTTATATGACTAGAAAGTACACTCTGCGTCAATGGATTATAGTCTTTTGTTATTATTTTTGAATTATAATATTTTGGCAATTCTTTTGAGGCACTATACTTACAAATTTTTATTCTTGGGGTTCAAAAAAATGTTCACTTGGTTGGTACTGTAGAATTTTTTGACGATTTTTTTTACAAATTTTTTTCTCAGCAATTTTTTTAACAACTTATCAATTTTTTTTTTACTTTTTTTTAATTATTTTTTTGGCATTTTTGGTAACCATGTTATTTTAAGGACGAATATTTTTTTCGACAAAAAGTTTGTTGGTAGATTTTAGGTCCAATTTTTTCTGACAAAATTTATTTTGAGAAAAAAAAAATTATAAATTTTGTTTTTCCAAAATTTTTAATTTTATTTCAGGTTATTGGATTTTTTTAGGTGAGTATTGAAATACATTTCTGTTTAAAAAATGAGCAAATTGTTTTTAATCAAAAAAAAAATGTCCGAAATTGCTATTGAACATCCATAAGCCAAATTTAGTTTCAAAAATCCCTAACACACAAAAACCCTTAATTGCAAAAGAACTTAGTCCAAAAAAAAAAACAGAATAAAAAAAAATACTTAAATTATTACATTTTTTATGATTTCAGGTTTTTCGTAATCGGGGCTTTCGGAAATCTTATCCAATCTCTTTCAAAATATCTCAGAAACACTTTCCTAAAATCTGTCATCAACCTAATGACGCAGAGTGTTTTCATAAACGGGAAAAAACAGATGGACACAGCACGGTGGTGGTGGCGACGAACCAACTCGACGTTGAAGTTGGAAAAAGATTGAATTCTCTGAGGCTGAAATGTTTTCATTCCCATTCAGTTCTGCCTCCCTGAAGAAGAAGTCCTCCCCATTTTTATAGAGGTTCCCCTATATAGAGGTATATGGATTTTATGAATTCTGTGGATGAATTCCTTCGAAATGAATGAAAGTGTACACTCCGTGCCAGCCGCCCATATAGACGTTGGTCGTCGTCGTTTCCGTATGGTGTGTTGTGGTGAATGGATATTGTTGCGGAAAGATTTCCAGATCAAAAATCCCCTGAGTCCGCGCGTACCACCATCCACTACCTACCTACCATGCCATCTGTTCTGGTCGGCTGAATATTATTGCATTTGCGGATTCTGTTAGTTTTTTTGTTTTTTTTTTCGTTTGCAAAAAAATAAAATGAAACATAGAACATATAATAGGATAGAGCGGTTTTGCTTTGGATGACAGCTGGTTTTCCTGGAGATGATGGATTTTGTTCGTCCTTGAATTTGACTTTTAAAATCTCTAGAATTTTGCATGACTAATGTCGGGAAAAATGAAAAATAATAATTTTTGATTTTCTTTTTTTTTTCGTTGCATTATTGTATTTTTTTCTTTTCTTTGTGTGAAAACGATATTAGATGGTTCCGAAATTTTGCTTACTAATACTTTAAATCAGTTTTAATAAAGACTAACTTTGTTAAACCGTTCGACAGAGTTTATGGTACCAAAATGGCGTACTCCAGAACTACTCGTAATTGGACCACCGAGCTAGGAGCTTGTGGTCGCCATCTTTATCTAACTACCAAGTTGATGAGTTAATTACAAATATTTATCATTATTACCCTTTTCATGAGCAAATAATAAAACCACAGCGAAATCAATTTTGCAAAATTCCTCCAAATTCAATTTTATAATTTGAAATATAATTAGGTTGGTATATCATAATAATTATTCTTCCAATTAGAAGTTGTTAAACAACTCCTCGTCTTACTTTAAGACTCAGGAGATATCCCAAGGAAGGAGCCCATTTTGTAGGACGAGTATTTGTTGCACTTGTGAGATAAATTATTTAATACCTTTTTTTTTTATTGTAGGTACAAAGCTTATACTTCAAACAGGAATGAGAATTTTGTTTTTCTTCTTTTTTTTGCCAATTAGGAAATCTATCGTGGAAGGTGGAAAAACGGGTACTTCCTCGCGGAGTCTATAAAACAAAATTAAAATTGGGACAAAGAACCTTCAACGAAAGATCTTCTTTTTTTTTTGTTGAATGAAGATGAACAAGAGAAATATTGAACTTAATTCATGATTTCTGAAAGCGCTATGATGGAAGGTGATAAAGAGAACAAAGGATTTTCAAAAACAGAACAAAAAAATTAATACTTCTGTAGACGGAAAGAATTTCACAAGTCTTGTAAAAAATTTTCGATTTTCATTAAATGTTCTAAATGGTCTACATAGAGTTTCCAGATAATCTAGTTGGTCTAAATTATTTTACTGTTTTGGGTCGTCTCAATGTTCTATGTCATACATATTTTCTAGGTGTTATAGAAATTCTAGATGCTCTAGGTCTGGAGGTCAAGATTATCTAAATGCTCTAGAAGTAATAGACATTGCTAAGATGTTATATACATATATCCTAAATGGTCTAAATATTCTAGAGTCTATTGTAATGATGTTAGTGGTTTGAATATTTTAAGATTTTTTTAGTTGGTCAAGATTTTCTAGATTGCCTTACTTTTCTAAATGGTCTAAATTTTCTAATTGGTCTAAAATTCTTTGCTATCGAAGAAATATTGGTGGCATCGAGGGTTTTGATGGTATGGATTTTTTTAGATTTTCTAAGAACATAATTTAGATATTCTAGATGGTCTAAAATCTGTTTAAATTGTTTAGGTGGTTTGAATATTCCATGTGATCTTATAGTTCTGGGAAGCAAATGCGTTCTAAATGGTCTGGATGGTATAGGTGTTTTAGATTGTTTAAATGTTGTCTTGTTCTTCCAGACCTTTTTAATAATCTAGATGTCTTGATTATTAAAATGGTCTAAAATCCCTCCGTGTCTAGGTGTTCACAATGGTATCGATGTTCTGAATGATCTATTTAGTCTAAGTGTTCTGCATAACCTACAAATTCTACATAAAATGATGTAAGTTGTCTCGATGATTTGGATGGTCTAATTGAAACATTTTCAATTAATGGTTTAAATATATTCTACATTTCCTAGATGGACTAAATTTACTGAATGGTATACATTTTTTTTGATGGTCTAGATTTTCTAGATGGTCTAGAATCTAGATAATTTTAATGTTCCAGATAAGTTGTATAATTTAAATGTTGTAGATGGTCTAAATATTTTAGAGTGTCTAGATGGTCTACATACTAATTATTATAATTAAACTAGTATTTCTAGATGGCTAGAACAATAAAATTCGTATTTCAGATAAGGTTTATATATTTTATAATGCTTAGAAGTTGTCTGATTGGTCTAAATGGTCTAAATTTTCTAGATGACCTTGCTTGCAGATAGTCTTAACATTCTAGATTTTTTTAAAATGCTCTTTTATTTTGTGCCTATGGTCTAAGTGATCCATATGGCTTGGATGTTCTAAATTAGGTGGTCTAAGTTTTCTAAAGTTTCTAAATGGTCTAAATGTTTTGGATAGTATAGGTAGCCTAGGTATTCTAGGTGGTTTTTTAATTAATCTAGATTCTTTCGATAATCTAAAGAAAGATTTAAATGATCCAGAATATGAAACATTACAAAACTAAACAATTTTTAAAACTTGTAAAATTCACCTCAACATTTTTGCTTTTACATATTTTTCTTTATTCCTTCATAACTGATTACCGTTGGTATACAAGAATTACTATTATCCTATGTACATAGATCCTTCGATCATTATATCATCGGCATGGATTGCATCGTCGTCGTTCATCGTATCGTATCACTCTTTGAATGTCTTTCACCGGGTGATGGTCTCTAAGCTTTTGCCTCTATAAATTTTATGTACTTATGTGCACCAACGAATATCCTCCACCAAACTGAAAATATTATAGTGGTGTCCTGGCAACGAAAAAGGAGGTTATTTCGCTTCAAAAATTGCTTGATTGCACTTAAATACGATTCCAAAAATTGGCGTCATGGTGATGACTATGATGATGATGATGGTGATGGTGATCATGGTGATGGGCAAAATGGCAATGGTGCGATGCATCCGAGCAACTATTATATAGAGACGAGCTCAAACTCGATTTGCACGCTGTAAGGTGAGATTGCCTTTGGCAAAAGGTTTTGCTCATTTCATCGACAGACGTTTGGAATTTTGAATATGAAATGCATAGCTCTAGCTTCAAGTCATGAACGGCAAATAATAATAATAATGCTTCTAGTTCAAGAAATGATGTTCGATTTTTGGTATAATAATGATGAAGCGAGGACAGCATAATATGCGATGGGTTCTGGCACTCTCGTTGGTGCAATTATGATGGAAACGCTAGACGTCCGTCATGGCAAAAGCAGTCTCTATTAATATTCACAATCATGTTCATATGTTGTATGCAAAATGCAACTAACACTCACTCTCAACCCCCGTACTAGGCCCTCTGGCGGAATTAACTTTAAACACGAACACTAAATTGCAAGGGCAATTTCCCAAATGCGCCAACAACCAATGAGGCAATGGAAAAGGCCTCAGGAGTCAGGACCCACGCCCGCCAACTCCACATAACCCAAATGGATGCTTTGAATTTTGTTTCGTTGGCGCTGCAATCGCGATTTCAATTTTTCCGGATATTTGTGCAGCATTTCTGTTGAACAAGGATGTTTCTCGTATAACCCAGCACGATTGTGTGTCTGTTGCTCGCTGAATAAGAGGGCATCGTCAGGTAGAGAGCGTTATTTCAGTTTAAACATCTTTGAAAATATAAGGAATTAATCAGGATATTACTGCTGCAAATGGTTGTGGTGATGCAAATTGGTAACCCACAATCTCTCCTGTATTATCCAGGCAGTGCAATTTTCCTGTATTAACAATTAATTTTAAAATAGAATTTTATCCATTTGGAAAAGCTGCAGACTGAAAGGAAGAAGTAGACGATGCACAACGACGCACGAGGCGACGCGATGCTACACAACGTTGGAGGTTTTCCGCCGAGCCGCGGAATAGGATATCGTTTCGTTAAGATTGCACTATCCGCTCGCAATATGCGGAGCATTCGAGACTTCTCTGTGGCTTTTGGGGAATATTCTATTTTTTTTTTTGGGGGAATTCAGAATTTTGTTAGATTAGAGTTTGTGTGTTAAATTCAATGGGAATTCCCATTCCATTTTTTATTTGTTTTTTTTGTTGGTGTTTTTTTTCGTAGATTTCATTGAAGCGAGTAATTACTTGGTCGTATAGCTGAAGAATCATCTCACTCCAGGGATGTCATTAAAATCAAAAAAAGGACTTTGCAACGAAAATATAGTTTTTTTTAAGTATTTCTATTTTTTTGAGAAAATTTGGTGGTATGCAGTTAGACTGATGAGGGAGATTAAGCAGGCATGAAATTAGAAATTCCTTAAAGAAATGTATGTTGTTTGGATTTTAATTGCAAAATAATGTAAATGTGTTTAAAAAAAAATTTATGTGGAACTTAGAACTGTTTTTCTTCTTGAGATTATCTTTAAAAAGGAAAGGAAACAAACTTTAATTACAGTTTATACATAAATTTTATAAAAATTTCATATTTTAAATAATTCAAAAACTTTTTTGTAAATCAACACAAAGCCAAAGCATATTTTTAAACACACTGAATACCCATCTAATAATAATAAAAAAATACCACCTTTAAAAAAAAAACAATTGTCATCTGTAGCGCTCCTATAAGTTCTTTGAAAGCAACACAAGTTGTTATAGGAGTTATTGCTGATATTATAATTCATGCCTCAAGAACATGTAGACACGAGTATGTATGTATATATATATATATTTTTATATATATTTTACTTTTTTTATATATATTTTTTACTTGCGACTATAAGTACTTAGTGCAAGTTTTGGATTCGTCCTAACGTTACGATGATAGAGAACTCGAAAAAGTGGGTCCCGCAATTCTGTCTGTCTGTCAGTCTGTCAGTACCTCGACCTACAACCTAATCTACTGAAGCGACTTTCTTGTAACTTAAGGACATAAGGTTTTGGGCAGATTGCCTATAGGGGAAATCGAAATTTTTTTAAGCTCCAAAAATAACGGTACCTGTCAAAGTACCGTTTAGACAAAACATTTTTATATCGATTTTGATGAAATATTTAAATCGGGTAAGTCAAGAAACCATAATAATTTAGTTAAAAAATATTTTTGATAAAGAGGCTGGGTGCGACCCACACTGATAACTTCCCATTTGTGATCTTGAAAACTTTATATTTAGTTTTTTTCAAATAACCAAATTTTCTGCGAAACAAACTTTAGTTGTTAAATTCAAACAATCATTATTTTAAGATTGAAAAGCATTTTAATTATTTAAAGAGATTTACGAAATGCACATTTAAGTATATGTGAAGTATATACCCGCTGTAAAAAAAAATTATTATGTATAAAATTAAATACCTAATGGCAAAGTCAATATCATTGCTCGTTCTCAAGATATTCGAGTCGAAAAACCAATTTTTCCACTTTTTAGTTTATTTTTTTTTTTTATATTTTTTGTCAAAAACTGTCAATTAGATATTTGTCAAAATTTGACCTTTCATAAAAAATTGTACTATGTTTAAAATAAAATATTTTAAAAGACACAATCGTTGTTCGTTCTCTGGATATTCGAGCTGAAATACAATTGAAGCGTTCAAGTGAAGAAGGGGGTAAGTGACATTTTTATAGTTTTGAGATATTGAAAGTTTTTGGATTACAACTTTTTATGAGCTGACAACTGAAACTTTCTAATGAGGAAGAACAATAAAGCACAAACCAATCGTTTAAAAAATACATATGTACTTCATTTAATAATATCGACTTTAAGCTACATATTTTTGACAATTCTGCTTAAGAAAAAATCGAAAATGTCACTTACCCCCTTCTTCATTTCAACGCTTCAATTGTAACTATAACTTTTCTTTAGAAATTTTAACAGTTTTTGATTTTTTGTTAAAAAACTGCAAATTCAATATTTGTCAAAATTTTATCAGTTGCTAACAATTATGTTATGTAGAAAATAAAACAAACAAGAAGTCAATATCGTTACCTGTTTTTGAGAAATTTGAGTCGAAAGACAATTTATACCAATTTTTGGTAGAATTTTTTGTAGTTTTTAATTTTTTGTAAAAAAACTGTCCATTGATTTTTTTTGAAATTTTCACCAGTAGTCAAAAACAACATTTTTCGTAAAATAAAATTATTTTAAAGTTAAAATCTAAGGATATTCGAGTTATAAATTTTTTTTTTTAGTTTTTTTGATTTTAAAAAATAACGGTATATTGATTTTTTTACAAATTCATATCAAATTTGTATGCCGTCATAATGTGTCGAATAAAATTTATTTCAAGTCAATGACATTATTTGTTCGTGAGATATTTGAGCCCAACCAAAATTTTCACATCCTTTTTAAACTGCTATAGTAAAAAAAACAACTGATTGAATATTAATAAACGCCCTTTCAGCTTCTTTCGAAGTTATTATCTGTAAAACAAAATTTATTTCAAGTCGATATCTTTACTCATTCTTGTGATATCGACGACGAAAAATGGTACCAGAACGTACGGACGTACGAACGTACGAACGACGTACACACGCACACACAGACATCTCTCTAAAAATGATTGATATAGGCTCTAGGGACCTTGAAACGTCGAGAAATGTCAAAAATTTCAATTTGACAAATCGGACCGATTACAATAACTCCCTATGGGAAGTTAAAAAAACCGTTATTAACAACGGTACTTGTCATAGAACCTGATTTTTTGTTTCGGTTTTCTCGTAAACTTTGGACGGATTTTGATGGATTTTTTTCTAAAGGAGGTCCTATATTATAATCTTGCAATAATATTGCATATCAAAATTTAAAAAAAAAAAATTTTTGTATATAAAAAATAATTAAAATTTTTTTTGAAAACTCAATATGTATAAATATTTTTGTTTTTATTTGGTTTAAGTGTTTTTTTATCAAATACTAAAAATATGCATGCCAACTTTTTTTATAAAAATACTTAAAAAATTATATAGGTAGGTTTGTATATAAAAAATAATTTTTGAAAAAACGATTTTTTATATTTTTTTTATTTAAAAATTTGTATGTTTTTTTTTTCCTTGGCTTCTTTTTTCAATTCATTATCAATGAAAATAATGAATTTCAGGTTTTTTTCATATTTTACTTGTATTTTTTTATTTGACTTTAAAACCAAGATGTTTTCGCACATAGGAGCAAGTGTGTGTAATCCAGTCGGGCATTTTATTAAATATCATATTATGTATATCAATTTTTTGTGTCCAGAACATTTTATGTAGGACGCTTAGTTGGTTGCTCTGGTCCTTGAAGTATATTTTTGCTTACCTGCAAATAAAATTTAAAAAAAAAATAAAATTAATGGATGCATGAGACATTTATTTTTGAGAAATTTTCTTAAAATAAATACTGTCACAAAAAATATTGATTCAAAATATGGTCAAAAATTAAAAAAAAAAAAAAATTTGTCAAAAAAATATCAAAATAGAAGTTCTGTGCACAAAAAATTGTAAAAAAAAATTCTGTAAGGGAACAACTAATTGCTTATTTTTCGACAGCCTACGGAATAAGTCATTTCATTGGCTTGAACTGTCATACACACCCAGTTCATACCGAAAGACACTTCAAATCTAGGAACAATTCATACCAAAAGAAAAAATTGTTTTAAATGCAAAAGTAATGCAATTCCCGATTAGGCCTACTTTAGGATTTGGGGTATAGGTGCAAGTTTTGAGGTTTTTTGCAATTTAGTATGATCTGTCCTTGGGTATAAAGTGTCCCTAGGTATGAACTTGGTTGGTAAAGCGAATACTGGTATGATCTGGCTATATGGGCTGCCTTGGTATGGAGTGCGATGACATACATGTTGTGTACGTGAATACATTAATTAGAATTTTGGAGGGTTCTAAAATTTTGTATTTGCATTTCTTTCAATACAAGATTTTAATTTTTATTCCAATATTTTCTAATGCAAATAGTTTTTGGATTTTATCTTGCATATTCTCTAATGCCAGAACATTTTAAATTTGCGTATTTTTTAATGGAAGAAAATTAAATATTTTTACATATGTTTTTTTAATGCAAGTTATTTTAACTTGTATTAATTTATTTATTGCAAATTCAGCTTTAAATTTGTTTTTTTTTTCTTAATACGAAATGCATCTTTTGCATTGAAATTTTTGAAAATCTGTTTCTGTGTTACGTATATTAAAAAATTCCTCTTTAAGATAGTGAGTTTTAAAACTAACGAAAAAAAAGGACTTACGCAAATAAAAACTCATTTTTATATATTTTTACTGCAAATTCAGTTGCATATTGTTAGGATCAACAATAGCTTTAACTACAAATCCCAGCTCTCGTATATCTTCCTTTTTTTTATAGGCATACCAACAACAAACAACAACCAATATCCCAATGAAATAATGATTGATAATAATTGCTATTTGTATATTCCGTCGTCCAGAGAATTTTCTACCTGGCGATGGCGCGGCGATTTGTTTTGTTTTCTTCTTTTATTGGCATTATATTTTCAATAATAAATATAATGCATAATCCATGAAATCGAATTGAAATAGAAGAGCAACTTGAATCGAATATGGAATATGAAATAAGTGGACTTTTTTTTTGTTGTGCTTTTGGCTGTTGTATGTGCCACAAATGGACAGCGTAATAATAATGATCCTTTCAAAGTACCCAATACCTCCCCGTCCCCATCTCTTAACACTCGCCATACAATTGGCAGGATATGATAAAATAATAAAAATAATAATCATTGGATAATCCTGCCATGATGATATCTGTGCTGCCAAAAGAGAGAAAATCGCAGATAGAAACAGCTCGAGTGTTATCAAATCAAGTGGCACAATATGGCGTCGTCGTCGTAGGGGATTGTATATAGGGAACGGGCACTTTGTAACGCACATTCTGTATCTACAATTGTGAGAGTGAGAGGGCACACAAAAAAGCCGCAGGTGAATGAATCCCGGATAGAAATTGCAGATTTAGGTGTCGGTATGTCGGCGATGATGATGGGATAAGGGTGTAGGATAGAAAAGGAATTTTTTTTTCTCCTAGTAATAAAAATGAAAATAAAATAAAATGGGGCAACAAAAAGAACAAGTTGAATCACTTTGTTGCACACATTGACGGATTTTGAATTTTGGTGTTTTCTGAGAGGCCTTAAATCTGAAAAATAAACAAGTTAACCTCAAGTGGTCTTCAAAGTCGTTGTTTTTGAACACAGTGGCGAGGTTAATTTTAATTTAAGCAAGCTATCAGTTGTTTCTTTTTTCCTGATCTTCATTTGGTTTGGTAAAATTTCCAAATTGAAAAATTGCCAAATTGAAAAATTTCCAAAGTGCATGAGAAAAATTGTTCACAAAAATAATTTAATTTGAATAACTTAAATTTTTACAAAAAGAAAGATATTATTAAATTTTGTGACGAAATTAAAAATCGAAGGTACAAAATGGGGGCCCCAATCCAGTATATATTTTGTAATGATTTTTTTACAATGCGGATATGTTATTATTTAATGCAACAACCCCCCTTTTTTCCTTTCTAAGATGAGTGTGAAATGGTTTTATTATAAAAATTATAATCTTGAGACTTTTTTTTATTCTAAAAAAAAACAAGACGGTGAAGATTTGAATTCTATATGATTTTGGTTTTTCATCAGCCGGAGGGTTTTGAGGTTTTAATTCTGTTTTGTTCTTGTTAAGATGGATGGAAAAACAATTTTTTTTTTCTATTTTACTGCTTATTTATTACGGATAAGATAAGATTTACTTAATAACATTTGGGATGGTGACATTAATTTTGTGTGTTAAGTATAATTTCATGAAAAGAACCATCAATTTTGAAATTTGGGCAATAGATTCTTACATATTATGATGTGGTGCAGGAGAAGATTGCAGACAGCGCAGTCAGGGTGGTGATTGTAGCCGGCAAGATCTATGTGGCCCTACCATATGTGCAAGTTGTGTAAATGCACAGGGCGCAGAGCTGCAGGGGCGTAAACTCACAAGGAAACTACATTTATATGTTTTCATTCTTTTTATATTAACCTGCTTTATTTATTTTTTTTTTTATTATTATTTTTTTTACTATGTCACTATCAAATAATTTCTAAACATGCGAATTAAAACATTTTATCATTTTGCAAAAGAAAATCCTTCGTTAAGTACTTAAATCAACGCCAAGAATAAATTAATTCAAACAAAAAAGATTGGAACTTCCTCCATACGTGCAAGATTTTTATTTGCCCGTTTCACTCGAAAATCCCCATACAAATAAATATACTCATTTTTATTTCCCATACAATCGTTTTAGTAGAAATGTGCAAATTTCAGATTTGCACATATGGGAATTCACTCAAAATTTTTGGTAGAAAAATGAACTCAAACGTTGATTTTTGTTTGAAATGAATGTATGTATTCTACAATAAGAAGTGCGACTGATGTAGACTGTGCAGATTAAAATCCCGCACACAAGCAAAATCTCTCAATCTTATGCGCTCAACTCTTTCAAACCAAATGAATGTGGGTGGTTTTTTTTTACTGTCAAACACGATTTTCTCTTTTTGTCTCTCTTGGTAGTTCGTTTACATTTCGAATGAGGAAATATGAGTAGAATATTCAAATAGGAACCGTTTTTTTGTGGATAAAATGGAAAGGATGAGAAAAGAGCAAGGAGTGAATTGGAAATAATAACGGTTATTCTCGCTGCACTTGTTTTTTGTTATTGTTTTGAATTATGTAACTCACTTTGTCACTTGTTTTGATTTCTCTAGAAGAAGTGGTTGTTTTGTTTTGTTTGTGATAATTTGTAGCTACGAGTAAATAGATAAATTAAACTGCAGTTTTCTGATTAAGTTTTTGAAAAATATTATTATTAATTACGAAGCGTGTGTTTTGCGGGATTCGTGTTTTGTATTTGTACGTACCAATAACCCATTAAATTTAAAGCTGAAAATACTGGTGGAACTCTGAACGTGCTAGGTGAAGTGTTTTAGTGTTTATTTTTGTGAATATGTATTATACGTTTTTTTAGAATTAATTTATCCTTTTTTACATTTTTTTATTTTTGTTTAAATTCTTTATTATTTTTGTTATTGAGGACTAGGCCTACAGGGGATACCTCATTAAAAAAAAAACGCATTCAAAAGCCTAACTCATTGGCAATAAGGAAATGGCTTAAGAAACGAAGTAGGTAATGAAAATTTTGGGCTAGGCCGGCCCTGGTTCTCGGAACGGAAAGTGCGTTCATCGAACCAAACTGAAGATATTTTCTTAAAATATATTACGAATTTTTTTTAATCGTTAAAGCAATTTCTCAAAAATTGATTCTTTATAAAAAAAAAACTTTCTTAAAAATTTTTTAGAAAAAGAAATGTATGTGCAAGTTTTTAGAATAAAATGATATTCAAATACATTTGTAAAATTTTTTTTTTTTTTTAATTTGGACACTCATTTTTTAAAATTTTAAAATAAATCGTGCTTAGCGTTTGGATTTTAACGCGAAGAGAGCTCCACTAAAAAATAAAAAAAATGTAAGGTTATTTGCTCAACATTTGCTAGTAGCCTAAATTTTTTTTTATGGATAGATTTTTTTAAGATTTCACAAATTTTCCAAAATTCTTATTTTTCTTCTTTTCCTCCAAAAGAAAAAAACAAAAATTCAAATATTTGCTATTTTAATGAACGCACATCAATTTAGTTTTACGGGTACCCAAACAAAAATTTTTAACCTCAGTAGTCGCAGTAATAATTTTATCAGTTTTAAAAAATCAAAAATTGTTTTTTGGGTGCTTTGTTTTATTGATAATTTTGAGAAAACTTAAATGGCATCGCAAACAATTTTTGTATAAAATGAAAAATTTGCAACTTGCAAAGTCTTAGATAATATTTGTGGCACATGGCAAAATCGAAAATGACGGCGCTAACTTTACGTTGTGCAGTAATGCGCAAATGACAGCACAAGAAAAATTCTTTCACAAAATTTGCAAATTTACAATGTCTTAAATAATATTTACTACACCGGCAGCAGACTTTTTTTGAATTTCCAAAAATTCACGCTAGATGTAAATTTGCAAAATGCATTTCCAGTCGCAAAACGAAAATTTCATCGTTTTATTTTGGTTCTTAAAGTGAATTTTTGAAAAGAAAAAAAATTTTGCAAAATACTGCAAATTTAAAAAAAAAAAACTTTAACATCCATCAGGGGCGGACGCAGAAAAAAATTTCGGGGGGTGGTTTTGAAAAAAATATGAGATTTGCATAAATATATTATTTTATTACAGTATTAAAGGAACTAGTGTTGGGATACATATGCATTATTGCATGACATTTTACAAAAGTATATCCCTTTGTATATGAAAACTATAGTACTCTCATGGCGAGTTTTTTTTAGGGTTGCCCGGATCCTGGTGGTGGCGCTGCAAAATGTGAGGTGTAAAATTCGATTTGGGGAGTCTTTAAGCGTCGAAAATTGGTGGTAGGGGCAAGAGTAGACTATTTTTTGGATTATTGCATCCAAAAAATATCAATAAATATCATTTAAAACCTCCATAAGCTCTCCGCGAAAAAAAAGAGTAAGGGTTGCATAGGTAAATTAGATGTCGCCCCATTCGACTTCCACCATGAGAGTACTATAGTTTTCATATACAAAGTATATCGCATACGCCTTGGAACTTTCGCCATTAAATCAAGGACCTCTTCATAATCAACCTCAATATCTCTATATATGTTAAGCAATATCAACCCATTTAATCGCTCCTCGCCAGTCTTGTTTCGCAGATACGTTTTTAATCTGCGAAGACAAGAGAAAGACCGTTCGCTTGAAGCTACAGACACGGGAAGAGTCGCAGCGATCTGCATAAAGCGATGTATTGTTTGGTATAATGTAGCATCGCAACAGTTGAGAGCATGCAATCGACTGAGATCACATTCTTTTTTTTTGCAAAAACTCACTTAGATTTTTTATTAAGCTGAAAATAGGCTTAACTACTGTCAAAGCTATTATGAATTGAGAATTTTGTATAGAAGCAAGCAGGGCATGAGGTTTGACTCCTTCGGTTTTTAAATTATTTTCATCTAAGTACTCTAATGAAAAGCAAATATGTTCATATACATCATATTTAATTACTTAAAGTTACTTATTGCCTACCTTACTAGATATTTAAAGAAATTGGAGTATGAAAATGATTTACCCCTATTACGATAGTCGTTTTGACTAAAATGACTCCCTCTAGAAGCGACATTTGACGTGTCAGTAAAACGCCTATCGTTGTAAAGGGAAGATATCGCATGCTTAATGGAATACTGACCTAACTCGAAAAAACGATTTTTGGGAAGTTGCAAAAAAAAGATCTTTCTATGAGGATGTGTCCTATTTGTTGACGGATAAAATTAAAACTAATTCATGAATTAATCATATTAATCATGAATACTGGTATTCTTAAATTATGATAAACTATTCATGAGATCTGAGGCTTGTAAAAGCCTGTACCTGTACGTAACTCAATTTTGACCTAACTTCTAATGGGTCAGTATTTAAGCATGCGATATGTGAAGTGCCGAGAGAATGTTGAAGTTTGAATTAAACCTCAAATATGGCTTCTAGGCACTGTTGTTTTACT